>JAJQQW010000002.1:98952-381452 GCA_025583905.1 Ia io | reverse complement strand
TAAGAGGCGCGGTGCCCCATGGGACTGGGACTTGGGGGGCCCCCGGTACCACACCTGCAGCTCTGGCCTGTTTCCTGGGCAACAGGTCATGTTGGCAAGACAGCCTCTGCGGCAGTGCAGGTGTGCCGAGGCCCCACCCCCGGCGTGGGCAGACGGCTCCGGGGCTCAGGGGACCTGAAGCAGCTGAGGCATAGACGCCTCGGCAGCACAGAGAGCAAGGCTCCTGCCCGGACCCGGGCACCCCAGGTAGGCCCGCTCGGTCCTCTCCGTCAACCCTCCTCCCACCGAAAATGTCTCAGGCCTGCAGCTGAGCTCTGGGAACTGCCTGACCTGGGTTGTGACCCCCGCACCCAGCCAGTGCCAAGTGTAGGCAGCGTTCTGTCCAGAAATGAGTCACGTGTTGGACTGGAGGCCCGGGCTCCGCTGAAGTGCCGCCCTCCCTCGCCCGCGCTGGGCTGCCCGTCGGCTGCACGGAGAGAAGGGAATAGCACAGACGGGGCTATGGCAGCGGGTACGCACCCGCATCTGAGGGTGAACCGAGGTGGCACAGCGGGCCCACGTGGCTCTCCCATGGGCAGCAGCCAGGAGGTCGACCAGTTAACCAGACTTAAGGCCCAAGATGAGATGTGTGGGGTGAGGAGGTCTGGGGTGCCCCATAGGAATGCCTCGTTGACCCCGAGAGCCTCCCCTCTGGGACTCTCATAAACGGGGCCCAGGTGCAAGTGGCTGTGGCCGCAGGGGCAGAGGCTGTGTGAGCCATTCATGTGGCCCCCCCCACCTCAGCACAGCGCCACGCCCAGCCCCAACCAGCCAAGACCAAAGCCAACACAGCAGCCTGATGGCCACCTGACTACACAGAAGCCAGTCCCAGTGGAAACAGTGGCTTTCCCCCTGGGGACAGAGGGACGGGGCAGATGACTGCCCTCAAGCCACGGCCACCTCCCAAGGAGGGGCCATCTTACCAGGACAGGTGGCAGCTGCTGGGCCAGGAACCCAAGCTGAGGTGCAGCCTCAAACGTGTGCTGCTGTTCTGCTGGAAGCCAGAGCGCTCAGGGCTGGGGAGGAGGGTGGGGGAGGGCCACCCACCACCCCTCACTGCCCCACAAGATCCGTGCTCAGCATTTGCAGGCCCTGCTGTCCAAGGAAGGACGTGGTCCACCAGGGAACCCAGTCCCCTCCCAGTGAGCAGGAAGCTGAGGTGGCCCCTGACCGCGGGGTCCTCAGGCCCCTGACCCAGCAGGCGGAGAGGTTCTGCTCTGCCCTTGTGGTGATGGGTCCTGACACCAGGGGACACAGGTCAGGGCTTGTAAGCTGAACCATCCCCCCCAAAGTTCATATGTTGAAGGTCTAGCCCCCAGCACCCCAGAAGCGGTCCTATTCAGAGATGGCGCCTCGGAAGAGGCGATGATAGTATCATGAGTAGGCCCTACTGAGTGTGACGTGTCCTCATACATGGAGATCAGCAGCACACAGCCAGCCACGGAGATGGCACCGTCTGCGAGCCCGAGGAGCCTGTCTCCCCTCACCTGGGTCTCAGGCTTTCTGCCTCTGGGACTGAGAAGATCCATTTCTGTTGTCTGAGCCGCCCAGACGGCAGCGTGTGTGTGTTTGTTTTTTAAATGTTTTTATTGATTTCAGAGAGGAAGGGAGAGGGAGAGATAGAAACACCAACGATGAGAATCATTGATCAGATGCCTCCTGCACGCCCCCTACTGGGGATTGAGCCTGAAACCCGGGCATGTGCCCTAGGCTGGAATTGAACCCAGGACCCTTCAGTCCGCAGGCCGGTGCTCTATCCACTCAGCCAAACCAGCCAGGGCTATGGTAGTGTTTTGTTCTGGCTGCCCGAGCTGACTCCGACAGGGCTTCGTTATGGGGTAGGAGCCCTTGTGCGTCACAGTGGTCAGTGGGCAATGGTGTCCCACAAAGACACAGGCCCCCCAGGCCCTGAGCCCTCGGGCATCCACATGGGGAAAGGGGCCTGGGGGGCAGGTGCTGGCTTTGGGGTTCACATGGACATACGACCAAACTGATGCCTCCCCCATGACAAGGATTTGTTGGCCCATGAACATTTCTTTTTTAAAAAATACATTCTTATTGCTATCAGAGAGGATGGGAGAGGGAGAGAGAGAGAGACATCAATGAGAGAGAATCATTGATTGGCTGCCTCCTGCACGCCCCACACTGGGGATTGAGCCTGCAATCCAGGCACGTGCCCTGACCAGGAATCGAACTGCATTCTCCTGGTTCATAGGTCGATGCTCAACCACCGAGCCACGCTTAACTTTTCGTATCGACACTGGATGGGCAGTCTGTGGTGGACGGGGCCTTGTCTTCCGCCTGCCCTTCCAGACCCATCCCCTCCCAATATACGCTCAGGGCAGCCCAGAGGGCGGTGGGTAGGAGTGGGATTGGGCCTCCACATCCTCCACTCCACCCGCAGGGACCCCAGGCCCAAGGTCTCTGCTCCTGCCCGGGCGAGCTCTCCACACCTCTCTGGTCTGCACAGCCAGTGCTCCCTCACCTGCTCAGTCCGCCAGGAGCGGTGGGCTGAGGGGCTGGGGGCTGTACGCCCCTGTGGCTACCCTGCCTCTGCCCGCAGCTCTATAGATGTCCCCAAACTGTCTTCAACTGAGCACACCATCAGTCTCCCTCAGGGCCCAGACAGGGAACCAGGATGTCCGTGGGAACGGGCACAGCCCACGGGCGGCCTTTTCTGCTGCGGGCCACAGTCTGTGCCAGGCAGCTTGGAGCCCAGCCTGCCCCCACCTGGCAGGTGCAGGGAGAGCCCAGCTGGGCCTCAGGAAGTGAGTCCACCCTTTGGGCAGAAGGTGGGATGGGAATGGGGCCTGCTGCCCCTGGGTGCTACCACCAACCCCAGCTGGGCAGGGAACCACCGAAGAGCAGTGCCTCGGCCCCTCCGCCTGCTTCCCAACCTGGCACCCGCGGGGGCGGGGGGCTGGGGGGGTCTGAGTGGCAGGGAAGCAAGGGAGACTTGCTCCAGCCGGCGTCTCCACAAAGATCAACTCCAAGGTCCAGGTGTGGGAAGGCACTTTAAGGGGGTGAGTGACTGGGCGGGAGGGTGAACAGATCTGACAATCAACCGACAGCTGGTGCCGGTCCAGCCCACTGGTCAGCACAGGCGCAAAGTCACTGGACAGCAGGGCCCTCATGGGGCAAAGGCCTCCAGGTACCGCACTGGGTTCGAGAAGGGGCCTGGCCGGGCCCAGTAGTCCACCGCTCGAACCCGGTAGGAGCCAGAGACGACGGCCGTGTCTGGGGACACAAAGGTACATGCGTGTTCTGGAGCATGGGACCCCCTGAACACACATCCAATTCCTGGCGCCCCCTGACCGCAGGCTTCGCGAGGCCCCGGCCCCAGGAGTTGTGGTGGACGCACCTGGGCTGAACACGAAGAGGTTAAAGGTGGACGGCTTCCGGCTGACCGGCGCGAACACCTGGCCATCCGGGGAGAACTGGACCTCGTACGTCCACAGGCACCTGGGAGGTCAGTCGGGACAGGGCTGGGGTCCAGGTGGCGGGGCGCGCAGGGCCCTCCCAGAGCCTAGTCCCCCAGCCTCCTCCTGGCTCCTCCCAGGGCCCTGGGCACTCTGCCCGCTGGGAGGACAGGCCACACTGGGGAGGGGGGGGCAGGTGTGTGAGGGAGACAGCGTGGCCTCCGGGTGGTGAGGGTGGTGAAGGCTACCGTGGGGTGACCACGTGGGCTGCGCAGGCGCTGGGGGAGCAGGTGGGAGGCGAAGGATGGGTGAGCGGCGCGCAGGGGCCGGGCCGGAGCGCCCACACTCACGTACTTGGAGCCCATGCGCTCATCCGACCAGACCAAAAGCAGCTGCCCACGGGTCAGGGGCAGAGCGCGGAGCCGAGTCACCTGGGAAGAGGAAGGCGGCGTGACGGCGCGGGGGGCGCGGGGGGCGCGGGGGGCGCGGGGGGCGCGGGGGGCGGGGCCGGGGCCGCCACTTGCCTGGCCCGGGGGCTCCTCGGGGCGCGCGCACACGTGCACCAGCAGCAGCGAGGGCAGCGGGAGCTCGCGGCGCAGCGTCAGGCGGCCGTCGGCGGGGAAAGGGCGCGGCGCGGTGGCCACAGGGTCCTGGGGACAGAGCCGGGTACGCAGGGCCCTCGGGCCGGCGGGCAGCCCCGCCCCTCGCCCCCCGCCCCCGCCCCCGGCCCCGCCCGCGGACCTCGGCCGCACGCAGGCGCCGGAACTGCTCTGGCGAGGGGAAGACCGGCCGGCCGAGGCGCTGCCACGCGCCGTGGGGGCTGCCGCGCTGGTTGTCCAGGTAGAGAGTGACGTACACCAGCCCTGCGGAGCCGGACAATGGGCCCCGCCTCGCGGGCCGCCCCTCCGGGCCCCGCCCCCAGACGCAGCCTGCTGGGGCCCCACCCCACTCTGGCCCCTCGCTCACCCGGGCCCGGGGGCACCCCGTGCAGGCGCAGGGTCACGGCGGCGCTGCGGTTGGCGTGGGCGCGGGTGTCGTCGCTCGCGTAGACCAGAACCGTGGCGCGCCAGGCGTCGGCGGGGCCGGCGGGGCGGCGGGCGCTGGCCAGGACGCCCACCGTGTGGTTGGTGTCCAAAACCGCCCCGGCTTGCGACACTTCGGCCCAGAGCTGCTCGCCGTCTGCGGGGCGCGGGCAGCAGTCACCACACGGAGGCTGCCATCCCGCTCCCCGCCCAGCGCCTGGCTTCCCTCCTCTTGCTCCCCTCCACTGGGACCCCCCCCACCAGGAGGTCCCGGACACGCCGCAACCTCTGCGCCCACCCAGCAGGGCACATCCACCCGGCTCCCCTGCCTCCTCGGGGCCTGGAATGACAGTCCCGCCCAGCCCCGCAGGATACGACCCGACCCGGACCGGACCAGACCGGCCGGGGGCTCACCCAGCAGGGCCAGCAGCCCCATGGCCGTGAGCACCGGCTTGCGCAGCAGCTGCACGTGGGGCGGGCGCGTGTCGTTGACCTGGAAGCGCGCGGTGAGCGTGCGCTGGGAGAAGGGGTGCGGGTGGTAACTCAGGAAGGCGTTGTCGTTGCTCAGCAGCGCGTAGCGGGTGGAGGCGCTGCTGTTGGCCACCAGCAGGTCCTGGTGCTGCGCGATGACCTGTGGGCACCAGGCGGCTGGGACCTTGGCCGCCACGCACCGCCCCACCTTCCGCCGCGGAGGGAACCGCGCCCGGGGCAGGGCCCACCTTCACCACCAGGGCCGCGTAGGTCACGTCCGCCCGCCACGGCTGCGGCAGGGACCAGCCCACCAGCGGGTCGGCTTCGTCGTTGTAAATGGGGGTGTCGGCGAACTTGGGGAACAGCTGCTGTATCTGCTGCACGACCTCCTTCTCCTGCTCCAGGATGTAGATGGAGCTGCCCGCACCCTGCGGTCAGCAGCCCGGCCTCAGCACGGCCGGCCGGCCGGCGTCCACCCGAGAGGCCGCCCCGAGGGCGCGCAGGGTCCCTGCGTACCTTCCTGTGGAGCGCGATGTAGTCCAGCCGCACGCCCAGCTCCCCCGTGAAGAAGTTGGCGCCGTGGTGGCAGTGCGCCAGGAGCCCCCAGCTCAGCGGGGAGCGCGGTGGCGGGTGGAAGGCGTCCCCAGGGCCGCCCAGGCGCAGAGCGGGGCTGGCCGCGCGCAGCCCCTCGGAGCACGCGTCGTAGTAGTTGAAGAAGCCTGCGAGGGGTCAGGAGGGCGCATCCTCGCACCGGAGGCCCCGGCCCCTACACACACACACACACACACACACACACACACACACACACACACACACACACACCGGAGGCCCTGGCCCCTACACACACACACACACACACACACACACACACACACACACACCGGAGGCCCCGGCTCCTACACACACACACACACACACCGGAGGCCCCGGCCCCTACACACACACACACACACACACACACACACACACACCGGAGGCCCTGGCCCCTACACACACACACACAGGTCCCGGAGGCCCCGCCCACCTTGCAAAGTCATGGACACGTTGTCGAAGTCCTTGTGGTCCGGCTCATTCCACGTCTCGAAGTTCCACTTGGAAACCTGCTCCAGGCCGTACCTATCTGCAGAGTGTCCATGCGGTGGCGTGTGGGCCCCTCCCCTGGAGCAGGGCTGCCCAGGGTTGGGGTGTGGGTGTAGGGCTGTCTGATGCCTGTGAGTCTGCCCCCGCCCACCACCCTGACCTCCCTCCCCATCAAGTTCATGACACATGCCCGGCCAGTATGGCTCAGAGGTTGAGCATTAGCCTATGAACCAGGAGGTCACAGTTCAATTCCTTGTCAGGGCACAGGCCCAGGTTACAGGCTCAATCCCCAGTGTGGGGCGTGCAGGAGGCAGCTGACCCATGACTCTCTCTCATCATTGATGTTTCCCTCTCTCTCTCTCTCTCTCTCTCCCCTTTCCTCTCTGAAATCAATAAAATATATAGTTTTAAAAGTTCATGACAGAGATTGGTGAGGAGGCTGCAGAGGTGCATGAGCACAGCCAGCCCAGGACCCCCCCACACAACCTGTCCCTCCAGGTCCCCGCTTCCTCACCCACCGATATACCTCCTGGCCAGGAGGGAGACCAGTTCCTTCCACTCAAACACCTGCTGTTTGTCTTCAAAGTCGGTGAAGTGTCCAGAGGGGCTGCCCATCAGCTCGAAGCCTGCAACAAAGGAGGCCTCCTGTCCTGCTGCCCACCTCCCATACAGCCCCATGCTTCCCAGGCCTGGCCCCACCATGTCGTGCCAAGGCCAGTACTGGGGGAGCAACCAGCCAGGAGTCAGAGGGGCCAGGTCACAGGAGAGCGCACCCTGGGCAGAGGCCAGGCCAGCCACTTACCCGGGAGGAGCTGGTTCTCCCTGAGAAGGTCCAGGTACCCATCCAGGTGAGTGAAGTTGTAGCTCAGGCCCTGCCCAGTCGACCTTCTGTAGAAGAACACGGAATGTCAGGGCAGGAAGAGACAGCCCTGGGCTCGAACCGAGGTCACGCAGGTAGAGAATCCACGGGTGTACACAGGATTCAGCTCCAGACTCATGGGCCCCTCCCCTTGGAAAAACACCTGCTATGGAAGCCTATCCCTCACTGCCTAGTAAGAACTAGTGTGTAAATATTTCTCTCTTTTCCGCGTACAGCGAGGCTAGAGAGCGATCTGGTTCCTGAGTAGGGGCTGCTGGGGATTGAGAAAATGAAAGAAAGAGACAGACACAGAGAGGGAAAGAAAAAGCTGGGCCTGGGTGGGACAGCTGTCCTCTGATGGAGAGACAGAGACCCAGAGCTCATACAGCATGTTTATTTTATTCAGCAAAATACCAGGAAGTTTTACTAAAGCCCAAGACAAAGGAGATTATGTGCATTCTTGTGGGTTCTTTGTAATCGTCACTTTTGGGGGGGCCCGGATAATCATGTTTGTTCCTGGTGCTTGGCTGGATTTAGATAATGAAACCCACCCCCTGGAGCCTGGGCTGAAGGTCAGACTGACAACACACCTGCCTCTGGCAAGGTGTGTTTCCAGGACGTGACTCTGCCAACATCACTGGATTCAGCTGAGAATAATTAAAGAAACGCTCATATGCCTTCCCAGGTGCTCTCTACACTAGTGCCTGTCCTGGAATCCCCAATCCACAACCATCCAGGGCTCTGAACAGCCAGGGGCTCAGGGGCGCGACAGGCAGACAAGTCTGAGAATGATGCAACAGGATAGAGCAGGGAGAACCGGCATCCTGCAGACAGCTGGCCTGGACCAGGGGCTGGAAGACAACGGTCGACGGGACCTGCTCTCCTCTGCCCCCCTGGAGGTCAGCGCCCCTGTCTCCTCTCCCACACTCCAAGGGGCAACCTGGGCAGACAGGAACGTTGAAAGCAGCTTCCCCTCCCTGCACACATCCCAGACAGAGGCTCACTGCCCTCAGGGCTCCTATTTGGAGAGGAAACGGGCATCACCAGGCAATTAAACAAATCAGACGTGCTGGGAGGGGGATGTGACAGGGAGCCAGTGTCAGGCGGGGGCGGGCCTTCCAGGTAGCATCCAGGACCCCCACATGATGGGACAAACCAGCAATAAGAGTGCACAGGGGACAGCTGGGACAGCGTGTGCAGTCCTGAGGCAGAACCAGGGTGTGGGTGTGAGAGATGAGGTCACAGGAGGCCTGGCGACCGCAGTGCGGAGGGACCCCGACTCAGGAGGAAATGGGGAGCCCTATCAGAGACCCAGGAGAGCAGTGCCAGGACTTCCTTTGTTTGCTTGTTTTTTGTTGTTGTTAGTCCTCACCTGAGCACATTTTCCCATTGATTTTTAGAGAGAGTGGAAGGGAGAGGGAAAGACAGAGAGAAACACCGATATGAGAGAGACACATCGATTGGTTGCCTCCCGCGCACACGGACCAGGGCCAGGATCGAGCCTGCAACCCAGGTACATGCCTTTGACCGGAATCGAATCCGGGACCCTTCAGTCTGTGGGCTGACGCTCTATCCACTGAGCCAAACCGGCCAGGGCTGGGTTTGCTTGTTTTTAAGACTCTTTTTTTTTTTTTTTTTTTTTACAGCAGTTTTAGGTTTACAGCAAAATTGAGGGAGGTACAGAAACTCCCCATCCTGCCCCCACAGCCTCCCGTGATCAGCCTCCACACCAGAGCGGGACATCTGTGATAACCAATGAGACGACACTGACACGGCATCGCCCCCGAGTCCTCAGTGTGCATGAGGGTCACCCTTGGGGATGCGCACCCTGTGGGCTTGGAAAAATGTCTAATGACCCCTCTACGTCGTAGAGTCTCAGGGCCCTAAAACCCTCCCCGCCCCCTCCCTCCACCCCACACCCGTGACAAACACATCTTTCCTGTCCTCACAGTCTTGCCTTTGCCATGTGTGAAAGGATCCCCCTGGTACTAATTGGAGCCAGAAGATGGTCCCCAGGGGCAGGTGTGGTTTTCAGACCAGGAGGGCTGAGCGGGAGGGCTGAGAGGGAGGGGGGAGGGCTGAGAGGAAGGGCTGAAAGGGAGAGGAGGCGACCAGCACCTGATAGAGCCAGGGGAGCTGCGGGGGGGTGGGGGGGCGGTCTAGCACAGCCCTCATTTCAGCTTGAGCAGTGTGGCTGGCAGGGGTGCAGGTGGCAGAGGCAGGCAGGGGTAAGCAGCAGTAAGATAGGCCACAAAGGTGGGCGCCCCAGGGTGGACCTGGCTTTGGGCTGGGAGGAAGCGGGTGGTCCTGGTCAGGCCGTGGGCCTGGCAAGCAGGAGGTGGCCCAGGCAGGTGGGGAGGCAGGGGTTTGAGGGCTCCCCTTGAGGGCATGCCCGGCCCACCCACGGATCTGAGGGTGACAGCAGGGGTGGGTGGTAAGAGGGTGATGGCAGTGGGTTAGAGGCCTGTGCACCTGGAGGAGTAGGGAGGGGTCACATGGGTCAGGCCCTAAACAACCCTTGTCTGTCTGTCTCCAGCCCACCCACAGCCTGGCTGGCCCAGCTTGTCCCCTGAACAGGTCAACACCTCCCAGGTCTTCTCTCCCCCACCCCTCACGGCACCCCATCAAGGCAGAGTCTGGGCCTGACCTGCAAAGTTCACCCACATGCACACCCTCCTGCTCCTTCCGTCTGCTCCCTCGCTGGCCCCTCTGTGCAGGGGCCACTTCCCGCTCTGGGCCCAGCAGGACAGGCGTGTGCCCAGCAGGACAGGCATGTGCCCAGCAGGACAGGCGTGTGCTCAGCAGGACAGGAGTGTGCCCAGCAGGACAGGCGTGAGCCCAGCAGGACAGGTGTGTGCCCAGCAGGACAGGCGTGAGCCCAGAAGGACAGGCGTGAGCCCAGCAGGACAGGTGTATGCCCAGCAAGACAGGTGTGAGCCCAGCAGGACAGGAGTGTGCACCGGACAGGCATGTGCCCAGCAGGACAAGCGTGTGCACAGGACAGGCATGGGCCCAGCAGGACAATCATGCGCACAGCCCGGATACACCCCTCCCCCTACCTCCCTCCCATCCAAAGGTCACAACCGGTAGCAAGAAAGAAAACTTAACAAGCACTTGGGTAAAAATTAAATGCATGCAGCAGGTGGGTTCCAAAGTCCCACAGATGTGTGTGTGTGGGGGGGGGGGGGGCGGAGAGACAGGTGCAAACAATGGTGACCAAGTGCAAAGTGAAGACACACCTGCACACCCGCACACAGCGCTGGGCCCAGCAAGCCTTTCTAAATGAGGCCCCTGCTCGGCCCTGGCCAGTGGGGTGCCCCCGGGGCAGAGGTGTGCCCAGCCTCAGCCTGTCATCTGGATGAGCTTGAGTGTCTGCTGGCCTGGCCAGCCTGGGCAGCCAGTGCACCTGCCCGAGGGCCAGGAAACCGAGGGCGGGGGCTAGGAACCCTGGGGCAGGCCTTGGGCCCCGCGGTCGGTGCCTCCGCCCTGCTGGGAGGGGAAACGGTGCTGTACAGTCTCAGCTGGGGGCTGAGCGGTGAGGTGAGCGCACTGCCCATCCCAGGGCTCCCCCCGCAGAGGCCTGGCTCACACATGCGGGCTCGGCCACCGCCCGACCCGCAGGGCCCCTCCATCCGACGGCCCTGGGTTTGCGGCACAGCGGAGTCGCCTCCCGCACGTGGCCAGGGCGCGGCGGCGGCACAAGGGCCTCGTTCACAGCGCGCTGGCCCGCGGTGCGCGGCACAGGAGCCCCCACCCCAGGGCCTGCGCACGTGGCCCCGAGGACGGAGCTGCGCACCGCCCGGTGAGTGCTCGCCCGGTGAGTGCTCGGTGCTTGCGGGAACCGAGCCAGTCGCCCGTGCTTGGCCGGGGGGACGCGGAGCGGCGCGCGCGCGCGCGGGGCAGGCGGTGGGATATGCAGGTGGAGACCCAGGCCGGGGGCTTCCAGAGGGGGGATGGCGTGCCCGGAGGCGCGGTCTGCCCTCCCGGGATGGGGGTGGGAGGGTGTCAGGCCACGGGGCCGGGAGGCGGGTCTGCTTGGCCTTCCTTCTGGAACCCGGGAGCGCTCGCACGCTGGCACACGCGCTGTGGCGGCGGGGCTTTGGGGGAGGGGGGAACGGGACGGACTCGGGTCTGTCCTCAGGGCCCTGGAGGCTTCTCTTTCCTTGTAGGAATAGTGTTTCCTTCTCCAATAACTGTCCTTAACCATGAAAATCTCGGCTGGAAGACAAATATTAAGGAAATAACCGTGTGGGTGTGGCAGGGAATGGGCAGGCGGCTGGTGGAAGGCCCTGGAGACCCCAGCCCCTGCCCTGAGCCCGAGCCTGCAGCTGGGGGGCGGGGGAGGGGAGAAGGGGAGGGGGCCCAGACACCTGCCCACGTGCCTGGCCAGACCACAGCCCGGCATTGTCACCCAGGGGATACCAGACAGAAGAGCAGGCCGAGGTGTGGGTGTGGGTGCTAGACCCGGGGTCCTGCCATTCTCTCCACGGTGCTCAGCCGGGTAGGAGCTGGGCTCAGTCCACACTGCCAAGGACAGCCGAGGCCAGGCCCCCACACAGCTGACAGGATGGGGCCCACGGAAAACAGCCCTCCCCAAAATTCCCACCTGTCCAGAATCCCACCACAGGTGCTACAAACCCAGACAGTGGCCCAGGTCCTGCCCGTTCCTGCGAGGGAGGAGGGACCCCCTCCTACATTAGGTTTCCCCCCAAATAACCTCCCCCTTCCTAAGCCCCCCACATCCTGTCCCAGCACTGATGCTCATCACTCCCAGCCCCCAGCCCGCATGCACGTGTCTGCACCCCAGAACCCTCCATGCCTTTTACATGTGTATATGGTATTGATTTCAGAGAAGGGAGAGAGATGGAAACATCAATGATGAGAATCATGGATCGGCTGCCACCTGCATGCCCGACTCCCGGGCAGTACGCCCCACAGTGTGGATTGAGCTCCCAACCCCAGCATGTGCCCTGACCTGGAACTGAACCGTGATCTCCTGGTTCATAGGTCCACGCTCAACCACCTCCATGCCTTTCAGCTCTGGTGTTCCCCACCCCAGGCAGTGAGCCCAGGGGAGTTCCCTCACTGCCCTTTTCAGGTAGCTGGTTCAGGAGACAATTGTTTTATGACCCTTCAGTAGCCACCCTCCCCCACCCACACCTCCCTCAGAAGGGCACCTTATCTGCCCCACATTGGGGTCTGAGGCCCTGAATTTGACTCACCCCATCCAGACCTTGGGCCAGTGAACTGCAGCTCCTGGTCCTGACCAACAGCTCCCTGGGGTGAGCGGGTCCCAGGCCCGACTCCCAGGCAGTGCGGCCCTGGCTCTGCCCTGTGCGGCCTAACGCAGACTCTTCAGGGACGAGGGATTAGATCTGGAGATAGCGCCGGCCTAGCCGGTGGGGACCTCACTGCCTTGAGGTGTGGCGACCCCTCCCAATCCCTGGCCATCCACCCCTGGGCACCACTCCCGTCTTTGCCCCCAAATGGGGCTCCTGGTCTCCCCAGCCAGGCCAGGACCTGGAACTGAACCGTGATCTCCGCAGGCTTCCCGAGGCCCCCAAATGGGCAGAGTGTGATGGGGTCTGGAGGGAGCCCCTCAGCCTCTCACTGTCCCGTCCGGCGGAACAGAGTCCTGCAGGTTGGTGGCTGCTGACTCTGGCAGGGCCGGTGGGGATGGGAGGATCAGCTGAGCCAGGGCCTCCGGGACAGCAGCCAGGCCAGCTCGGCCCTCCAGCGCCAAAGGGACCACGACCTCCAGGACGGGGAGCCCTTGAGGCTGCAGCACCCCCAGGATCGTCCCCTTCTCACCCACTCCTTTACTTAAAAAACGGGGGGCTGAGGTTCTGAATAACCACTGTAAACACAGCAGCCCGCCCTTAGCGTGTCGTGTGGGGCACGAGGCCACGTGCCAGCCCTGCCAGGAGGGCCCTTCCTCCGGAGAGAATGCACCTGCAGGAAGCCAGGCGCCTGCCACTCACGAAGGGTCAGCACTGGGCTGGGGTGCAGGTGGTCGGGCTCCGGGGGACAGACTCCGGACCCGTGCCCACAGAAAGAGGGGCACGCCTGGCTGGTCCCAGAATCTCAGTCAGCACCTGGCAACCCCCCTGCCCTTGGCAACACACACACACACACACACACATACACACACACACACAGCAGCCTTTCACACAAAGACAGAGAACAGAGAGGATGTCGGGGGCCCTTCCCTGGTCCATACCCATCCTTTAGGGTCCCGGGTGCCAGGGCCTCCTCCCAAGCATCCTGCCCAGCCATGCGCTGCCCCGGGCAGCCCAGTCCCCCACCTGCAGCCCCATCCCGGGAGGCTGGGAGCCTATCGAGGCCACACATGTAATTATTCGGGGCCTGATTACAGCACAACTCCCAGGTTGGCCACTCAGGTCACACGCGTCGGGGGAAGTCTGGGGGAACTGACTCAGCAGTCTCTGGGGTAAATAATTTAATGGCCAGCCCAGCCCGCCAAGCACGGCCTACAGTCTGGCTCGGGGTCCAGCCACCAGCCAGCAGACCCGGGCCGGGCCGGGAGGACAGACAGCCGCCGGCCCTCACTACCCACCGAGCCCAAGCCCGTGAGGGTTCCCTCAGGTAAGAGTCCTGCGGGGCCTGTGTGGACCTGAAGCCTCCCCCCTTTTTTGGGGGACCCTCAGCACAAGGCAGGTGGCATTTAAAGTCCCGGGCCGTGTGGAGAGGTCTCTGGACACAGCTTTCCTCAGTCCCCTAACAGGAAGAACCACCCGGAGTCCACGGGGCTGTGCCCACGCCTCGCGCCCTCTACGCCCCGGCAGTCCAGGCCCGTGTCCTGGCCCGGCTCTCAGCACAGGCGGGGAGTGACCAGGGTGAGGTCACTGAGAGGGCAGTGTCAAGGGCCCCAGTCCGGGCTGAGCCGCCGGGCCGGGATGCTCGCTGTGCGCCGAGTGCGGGGACAGGGTCGGGCCAGATGGCAGGCACGGCCCAGCTCGCATGTTGCACGGTGCACCCGTGTGTTTTGAGGCAAGACCAGGAGAGCTGCCTTACACGTGGAAAGGGGGCCCCGCAGTCGGAACGGACAGCTGGCGCTGCAAGGCCCTCTCCCAAAGCAGGTGCCAGGGTTCCTGCCACGGGGCCCGGCAGGTGGCGAGGGCTGCTGTTCCTTCCCCGGCTTCCGTCCCCCCAGGGCCACAGGGCAGGGGGAGCTCGGTGGTCTCGGCGGGGGCGTCGGGTGAGGGGTGAGAGCAGGGCCTGGGCCTGGACAGGGAGGTGGACGGGCCGCAGCAGAGCCTGGGTCCATGACGAACCTCCCACTGCCCCAGGGTTGACACCCATGTCTCCATGGCAGGTTCCCGAGGGCCTGGCTCCCCACGATGGACGTGTCCCCCGAGCAGCAGGGCGGAGCACCGGTGCTGGTCCGCCGGCGGCCCCTGGCACCCTCAGGCCTGCGCCCGACACTGAAGGCCAGGCTGCGGCGGAGCTGCGCGTGCAGTGTACAGGGGGCGCGGGCGCTGGTGCAGGACCTGTTCCCCGTCACATGCTGGCTGCGCAGGTACAGCCTGCGGGAGGACCTGGCGGGTGACGTCATGTCCGGGCTGGTCATCGGCATCATCCTGGTGCCCCAGGCCATCGCCTACTCGCTGCTGGCCGGGCTGCAGCCCGTCTACAGCCTCTACACGTCCTTCTTTGCCAACCTCATCTACTTCCTCATGGGCACCTCCCGCCACGTCTCCGTGGGCATCTTCAGCCTGCTCTGCCTCATGGTGGGGCAGGTGGTGGACCGAGAGCTCCTGCTGGCTGGTTTCGACCCCGCCCAGGACGGCCCCGGGCCCGGGAACAGCAGCAGCGCCCTCAACGCCTCAGCTGCCAGCCTGGCACCCGGGCTGCTGGACTGCGGGCGCGACTGCTACGCCATCCGCGTGGCCACGGCCCTCACGCTGATGACTGGGATTTACCAGGTGAGGAGCCGGCCAGGGGTCCTGCCGAGCTGCGGGGGGAGCCCCTTTGAGTTCTCACTGTGCCCCGGGAGGGCCACGCCCGGGGAGCGCAGGGTTGGAGCCTCGAAGGATGAGGGTTTAACCACAGGAACAGGACAGAGCAAGGCACAGGCAGAGGTAGGCCTGAGATGGCACCTGGGGCAGAGCGCCTGGGCAGAGGGTGCCCAGGGCCCATGGAGCCTGGCGGCCAGCAGCGGCCTGAGCAGGAATAGGTGGCCGGAGTGTGACTGGCCCACACGGCCTCCCCAGGCTTCCTGCCCCCGGTGGGACCCTGGGGGCTGCCTGCCTTCCTGGGGCCTCCCCATACCACCCTCTCCTGTACCGGCTTGTCCACCGCAACCCCAAGGCCCCCTCCATTGGCTCTGGGTCTCGGGAGGGGGCAGTGCCACTTGTGGGGCGGGAGGGGGTGCCTTCTCGTGGCTGGTCAGGCTCTCTGTGCGGCCACCCCTTGGCCCCTTGGCCACAACGGACAGCCACTGCCTCACGACCTCTGCCCACAGGTCCTCCTGGGCGTCCTGCGGCTGGGCTTCGTGTCTGCCTACCTCTCGCAGCCACTGCTCGACGGCTTCGCCATGGGGGCCTCGGTGACCATCCTGACGTCCCAACTGAGGCACCTGCTGGGGGTGGGGGTGCCCCGGCACCAGGGGCTGGGCCTGGTGGTCCGCACGTGGCTGAGCCTGCTGCAGAGCGCCGGGCAGGCCAACCTGTGTGACGTGCTGACCAGCGCCGTGTGCCTGGCCGTGCTGCTGGCGGCCAGGGAGCTCTCGGACCGCTGCCGGCACCGCCTGAGGGTGCCGCTGCCCACGGAGCTGCTGGTCATTGTGGCGGCCACGCTTGTGTCCCACTTCGGGCAGCTCCACGCCCGCTTCGGCTCCAGGGTGGCCGGCGACATTCCCACTGGCTTCGTGGCCCCCCGGGCGCCGGACCCAGAGCTGATGTGGCGCGTGGCACTGGACGCTGTGCCCCTGGCCCTCGTGGGCTCCGCCTTCTCCGTCTCGCTGGCGGAGATGTTTGCCCGTAGCCACGGCTACTCCGTGCGCGCCGACCAGGAGCTGCTGGCCGTGGGCTGCTGCAACGTGCTGCCCGCCTTCTTCCACTGCTTCACCACCAGCGCCGCCCTGGCCAAGAGCCTGGTGAAGACGGCCACCGGCTGCCGCACGCAGCTGTCCAGCGTGGTCAGCGCCGCCGTGGTGCTGCTGGTGCTGCTGGCGCTGGCGCCGCTGTTCCGGGACCTGCAGCGCTGCGTCCTGGCCTGCGTCATCATCGTCAGCCTGCGGGGGGCCCTGCGCAAGGCCAGGGATGTCCCCCAGCTGTGGCGGCTCAGCCGGGCCGACGCGCTGGTCTGGGTGGCCACGGCGGCCACCTGCGTGCTGGTCAGCACCGAGGGCGGGCTGCTGGCAGGCCTGCTCCTCTCGCTGCTCAGCCTGGCCAGCCGCACCCAGCGCCCCCGCGCCGCCTTGCTTGCCCGCATCCAGGGCTCCTGCTCCTACGAGGACACGGCAGAGTTCGAAGGCCTGGTCCCAGAGCCCGGGGTGCGGGTGTTCCGCTTCGCAGGGCCACTCTGCTACACCAACAAGGACTTCTTCCTGAGGTCCCTCTACAGCCTCACGGGGCTGGACGCAGGACGCCTGGCGGCCGGGAGGGCGGAGCGAGGCCCGGGGGCTGGGGTCAGCGAGGGCGGCCCCGTCCAGGATGAGGACCGGGGCCCGGCGAGCAGCACGGCCGCACTGGTGCCCACGCCGGCGGCGGGCTTCCACACAGTGGTCATCGACTGTGCCCCACTGCTGTTCCTGGATGCGGCCGGCCTGGCCACGCTGCGGGACTTGCGAAGAGATTACGGGGCGCTGGGCATTGCCCTGCTGCTGGCCTGCTGCAGCCCCCCCGTGAGGGACACCCTGCGCAGAGGGGGCTTCCTGGGGCACGGCCAGGAGGGCGCGGGGGAGGAGGCGCAGCTGCTCCACAGTGTGCACGATGCCGTGCGGGCGGCCCGTGCCCGGCACAGGGAGCGAGCACCCGCCAACTCATCGCTGTAGCAGAGGCGGCGCTGCCCAGACCCAGTCCCAGTGGTGCCCACGCCGATGCCCTCACCACCAATCACCCAGACCGACTCCTCCAGGGCATGAGCGCCATGTCCTCCCGGGAGGACAAGGGAGCTTTTAAAACAGACGCCACCTCTGTGCGAAGCTGGACCCTGGTGCTGTGCGTCGTGGGGGCCAGTCTGGCACTCGGAGTTACTGTCTTATTTGAACGAGGACCCGAGACAACCCAGTGGCCTGCATGGTGCCAACAGAACACCGGGCCCACCACAGCCCCTCGCCCCGGGGGAGAGCGGGCCGCTCTGGCCAGGCCGGAGGGTCTATGTCTCTGGAAGAGCTCCCAACATCCCCCCCAAGTGTCCCTTACACCTGGCCAGGCCCCGGCCGGGCCTGTAGGGCCAAGGCCATGGTGTGACCAGCGCAACCTCAGGCGGCCCGCGGGCACCACCTCCCCGCACAGCCGACTCATGAACTAATACATGTCTAGCCGCTGTGGCCCAGTGGATAGAGCGCTGGCCTGTGGACTGAAAGGTCCCAGGTTTGATTCCGGTCAAGGGCACATGCCTGGATTGTGGGCTCGGTCCTCAGGGGCGTGCAGGAGGCAAGCCAGTCAATGGTTCTCTCTCATCACTGATGTTTCTCTTTCTCTCTCCCTCTCCCTTCCTCTCTGAAATCAATAAAAATAAAAAACCCGGCACAGGGTCCGAGTGTGAATACTCGCTGGAGCGGTCCAGCCACAGAGCCAGTGCGGCGGGACCCAGCCCCACCCTGAGCGCCAGGCGACCAGCAGGAAGCCAGCAGTGCCCGTCCCGGGCGGCCCAGCACCCACGGCCCCGTGAGCCCCGGAGACGTCTTCCCTTCTTCCATCCCCACAGGACACTTTGCTCGGAGCCAGGTCCCCCTCCCCAGTGCCCCCACAACAGCCGCACGGCACTGTCCTCCCCGGACACAGCCTCGGTCCTGTCTCCACCGAGTGGGCTCCGGACTGCCCACCCCTCCACCACCCACCTGGCTGTGATGAGCTCCAGCAGCCAGTGGGTCCGAACCTGCTCGATGCCGCCGTGGGGGATGGCGCCTACGTAGGCCAGGTTGAGCTGCTGGTCCCAGCTGAGGTCGTACTGGTCAGCCCGGCTGTGTGGCAGTGGGGGGCTGGGGACAGAACAAGGGCATGGGAGCATTAGTCTCCGTGAGGGAGGCCCACAGACCAGCCTCACCCAACATCCGCACGGACAAAGCCACGGCCAGGCCTGCCCGGGACACGGCTCCGGCAGGCAGGCTGGGAAGTGTCCGCGAGCGGACGATGCTCTCCTGGGTGAGATACAATGACCCCCAACGCCAGAAATGTGATTTAGTTTCATGTTTTGGGGGTTGGGGGCTCCCTGAGGAGAGAGGACCTCATCCCCACCCAGCTCCTTGCTCCGGCAGCCACGGATCTGAGCTCGAAGCCTGACACAGAGGGGGTTGGGGACCCACAGAGTGGGGGCAGGTGCCAGGGCAGGGGTGCCCTATAACCCCGGGAGGGCTCTGGGTGGCGGAAGAGCAGTGTCCGGAGACAAGGCCCTCCCAGGGCCAGGCTGCCTCCCATCCCCGCCTCCGCCATCAGCCACTCAGCCTGGCCCAGGCCTCCACCACCCAGGTCCTCCCTCAGCTAGAACACCCTTCAGGCACCCCAAGCACCCATGGAGCCGGGCCAGAGGAGACCCCCACTGAGTGAGGGCGGGCCTCAGAGGAAGGAGTGGGCCGGCTTGGGCCGCCTCCCTTGTTGGTAGCGCCTACTGTGCGCCATGGGCGCAGGAGCCTGTATCTCTCCACGCGCGACAAGGGGGTCCCCGAGGCCCGGGAGCCGGGCACGGGGCCCAGGTTAGCGGGGCGCTCAGCGGGAGAGGCGCAGGGGCCGCCGAGCCCCCGCGTCCGTGGCCCCGCCGCGCCGCTCACCAGAAGCCAGTGCTCCTCCAGAAGGGCCGGAGGGGCCGCAGCGCGCGAGCCGCGTCCACGCGCACCAGCAGCGGGGCCTCGGCCAGAGCCGCCGGGAGCGCGGCCAGGAGCGCGAGCAGCAGCGCCCCGGGCCTCGGGGGGCGCATGGCCGGGCGCGGCGCGGGGACACCCGGGCCCTGCAAGCCCGCGGGGTCCGCTGCGCTCCCGGAGCGGAGACGTGCGCCACGCCGGGCGGTTCCGCCTCCGGGTCGCGCGCCCCCTGACGCCATCAGGGGCGGGCCGTCGGGGCGGGCCGTCGGGCGGGGGCGGGGCTTCGGTGGGCGGCTGGGGGCTGAGCGGCGGCGGGGTGGCTTGGCTGGGCGGGGCCGGGCACCCTGGGTGGGGTCTCTCTGGGCTCCAGCCGCCCGGAGGTTGGGTTGCTGATTCCCGGGAAGGTTCCTTCCCGCACGCCCTCCCCGGCCACGCGCGGGACCCTTAGCAGCCGGGCTCTGGGCAGCAGCACGAGGGTGAGCCCCGCTCTGTGGCTGCGCTGGAAGCGGCCCTGGCGGCGGGTGAGGGGCCCCCTGGGGCCCTAGGACCAGCCGACGGGCTGCATGTGTGGGAAGAGGAGCAGAGGCCGAGGCCACCCGGGTTTGGGGGGCATTTTCTGAAAGTGGGGCTGTTGGAAAGGCACGGGCACGGTCCAGGACAAGCTGCCTCTAAGAAGCCAAGAGACGTTCCTTTTTTTAAAAATTTTTTTTAAAAAATATTTTTATTGATTTCAGAGAGGGAGAGGGAGAGAGAGAAACATCAATGCGGAGAAGGAATCATTGATCGGCTGCCTCCTGCACGCCCCACACTGGGGATCGAGCCCGCAATCCGGGCATGTGCCCTGACTGGGCATCGAACTGTGACCTCCTGGTCCATAGGTGGACGCTCAACTGCTGAGCCACGCGGGCCGGGCTCAGGTGACATTTCTAGTAGACAGTGGGGTGACCCAACCTGCGACCTGCGGGAGGGGGGGAGTCCCGTGGGGATGTTTACACTTTACACTGCAAATCCGCTGAGGGGGTCACACAGCCTCATACCACCGGCAGCCCCTTGGCCCCTTCCAGGCAGCGTGGCCCCACCCTGCAGTCCCGTAGGCTGGTGACAACAGTGTTTGAAGAGATAGGAGCTGCTGATTTTCTAAAAGCGATGGGATATGGCAGCTGCAGAACCGAGAAGTGCTATGAGGTCGTGGTGATAAAGCGGGAGACAGACAGGCAGGGCTGCTGGTGCCGCTGGACAGAAGGCCTGCCCGCTGGACAGAAGGCCGGCCCGATGGACAGAAGGCCTGCCCCCCGCCTCAGGCACAGCGTGGGTGCTGACACCTCCGGCCTCGAAAAGAAAACCTCAATGTCCTGAGAGTAAATGACTGCAAACCTGGAATTCTAAATCCAGCAAAAAGTATGCTTAGAAAATGAAGGCCGCCCTGGTCGGTTTGGCTCAGTGGACAGAGCGTCGGCCTGTGGACCGAAGGGTCCTGAGTTCGATTCCTGTCAAGGGCATGTACCTTGGCTGCAGGCTCCTCCCCGGCCCAGGCCCTGGTGCAGGAGGCACCCAATCAATGTGTTTCTTTCACATTGATGTTTCTCTCTGTCTTTCCCTCTCTCTTCCATTCTCTCTAAAAATCAATGGAAAAATATCCTGGGGTGAGGATTAAAAAAAAAAAAAGAAGGTCTATGGCTCAAATAAACTCACAGAAATTCTCGAAGAAGAAGAAGAAGAAGAAGAGGAGGAGAAGAAGAGGAGGAGAAGGAGGAGGAGGAGGAAGGCCCAATAGACATTTCAGAGAAACAAGCTCTGAGAACATTTGCCGTGAAGGAGACGTGAAGGGTGCGGCAAACAGGCCTGGGGACAGGAGGGTGGGCAAGAGGAAGTCTCCGCGGAGTGGCCTGGAACACCGAGACAAGGGTGTTGTGTGGGGTTTACCATATGCCCAGGGAATCAAAACGTGTGACAGTGACATGGAAGTGTGAGGGGAGTGACCGGAGTGTGGCCCGCGGCCCGCCAGGCCTGTGAGTGTGACTCTGGGTGAAGGGACTTTGCGGGCGTGATTAAGTTAAGGCTCTCACACGGGAGATGATCTCAGATTATCCGAGTGGCGCTAATGTCATCCTTGTGAGGGGAGGCAGAGGGACACTGGATGCGGAGAGACCAGACCTCGGAGAGGAGGTTTGGCCCGGCCGGTGTGGCTCAGTGGTTGAGCATCGACCTATGAACCAGGAGGTCACGGTTCAATTCTCAGTCAGGGCACATGCCTGGGTTGCGGGCTCGATCCCCAGTGTGGGGGATGCAGGAGGCATCCAATCGATGATTCTCTCTCATCATCATCATCTCTCTCTCTCTCTCTCCCCTTCCTCTCTGAAATCAATAAAGATATATTTTTAAAAAAAATTTTTTTAAAAGAGAGAGATTTGAAGATGGTTCTGAAACGTGGGCCCAGGGTTTGTCTTCATCAGTAAGGTGAGACAGCCACACAGAAATGATTGTCATAAAGGGAGACGCTGGTGTCCACAGGCTCTGGGAACAGGAGGCAGGGCCACAGCGGGAGGGAGGGCTGGGGCGTGTTATTCCCCCTCCTCCTGGGAAATGCAAGGTCCTTTCTCTCTCTGGCTGAAAGGAGAGAAGGGAGCCAGCCAGGGGCCGAGGTCTGGGCAGCCCTCTCCCGGGCATGGCCCCGTCCACAGTAGCATCAGGTTTTCCCCTTCTTTCTTCTCTTAAACAAAACACCTATTGTCTTTTCTCTTAAACAGAGTCTGGCTTGCATCTCCAGACAGACAAAAATGTTCCCTCCTCCCCCCCCCCCCCCCCCCCCCCCCCCCCGCCGCCCGGCTGTCCGCCCGACTCTATTTACTGTATCTGCTTGTTTTCTGTATTCTGGACTCTTGGGGCCTTGGTTCTGGACAGACTGCCCCAACCCCATGGCCCTCCAGTCCCTAGAGCCGGCTAAGATGCCCCTGTGAACACCTTTGATTACAAGTCAATCCATCCAGAGACCGCGCCCACCAGTTCACCATCGCACCTCAGACACCAAGCCAGGTCCCGGACAGGAGGGCCTGCCCTCCCTGCGCCAGGCTGCTGAGTTTATCCCCACGATGCCATGCTAAACTCACCCTCTCCCTCCTGTGAACACCCCAATCAGACCAGAACTCTGGGCCACGCTCTCTGGGCTCCTGAGTCTGCCTCTGGCCCGCACTGGGGCTTCCCTGTGTGGCCCTGCAGGGCACGGTTGCCCCTTCTCCTGGGACGTGCAAGTAGTAAGTTGTTCCTTCAAAGGCAGTTGCCTCTCTCTCTGTCACCTTACCACATCTTCTGACGGGAACAAATCCTGGGGACACGTTTTATTTCTCCCTCTCTCCCTCTCTCCCTCTCCCTCTCTCTCTCTCTCTCTCTCTCTCTCTCTCTCTCTCTCTCTCTCTCTCTATATATATATATATATATATATATATATATATATATATATATATATATACATATGTTGATTTCAGAGAGGAATGGAGAGGGAGAGAGTGCTAGAAACATCAATGATGAGAGAGAATCATTGATCTGCTACCTCCTGCACACACCACACTGGGGATCGAGCCTGCATGCAACCCGGGCATGTGCCCTGACTGGGAATCAAACCATGACCTCCTGGTTCATAGGTCAACCCCTGAGCCATGCCAGCAGCCCGGGTTTGGGGACACATTCTGGAACACAGATGCTGTGCTGCTGCTTCGGCGATGGAGGAAGGGCCACCGGTGCGGGAACGCAGGCACTGGACAAGGCGGGCAGCTGGCCTCTGGGGGACTTGGTCCTCCCCACACCCGACACACACAGAGGCATGTGCTGTCCTAGACCCGGCCCCCAACGTCAGGGCCCTAAGACGGGGTGGCCCTGGGCACCTCAGGGACACAGCAGGCCCGCACAGTGGCATGGACTCCCAAAGGGCCACATCGTTTTGTAAAAGTTGCTAAACTGGTGAAACCGGTTTGGCTCAGTGGATAGAGTCGGCCTGCGGACTCAAGGGTCCCGGGTTCGATTCCGGTCAAGGGCATGTACCTTGGTTGCGGGCACATCCCCAGTAGGGGGTGTGCAAGAGGCAGCTGATCGGTGTTTCTCTCTCATCGATGTTTCTGACTCTCTATCCCCCTCTCTTCCTCTCTGTAAAAAAATCAATAAAATATATTAAAAAAAAAAAAGTTGCTAAACTAAGATACTGTGCCCCCGGAGGTCCCCACAGGATCTCACGTTCCCTCTGCCACGCTCCCCCTCTTGTTGGGGTGGCGCTGGGGAGGCGGGGTGCCTTCGGGACCTGACTGAGGGGAGTCGAGCGGTGGGAACAGTGGCCGGGTTAGCTGAATGTGTCCTCTGTGTCACTTGCAGTCCCTCCTTTGCATAGCGAGGTTAGCGCCAGACACCCTGGCAGAAACAGCGTCCAGAACACCCAGGGCAGTTAACCGCGGGGAATCACACTGCCTGCGACTTGCCAGGAAGTGCTGGGTTGGCCAGATAAGCTGCAGCCGCACAGCAGTCTGACCAGGCCGGGATCAGAAGGGGCATCTTAGATGTCACCGCAGCAAACGCCCCCGAAACTCTCCAGCTGGGGAAGAAGCTCGACAAAGTCCTCCAGACCTGACAGCGGTCTTGACAGCGGAGGTGATGCCACCGGTGCGGGCAGTCCAGCCGGAGCGTCTGTGAAACAGCCACCTCCATTTGCTGCCCAGCCTCCTGTGCTAGAGGGGCTCGCTGCGCTTTCTCTTTGCTCCCTGGAAAATGATATTGCAAAATCAGGGTAAAAGAGACAAGACAAAATTAGATTAAAAAGTATCATTGCCCCAATAGTGTGTCTCCGGGTTGAGCGTCATCGCCTATGAACCGGGAGGTCACAGCTCCATGCCCGCACAGGACACAAGCCCAGGTTGCGGGCTTGGTGGGCCGCCCCTCCGCAGAGCCGGGTGCCCAGCGGCAGGGCTGGGGTGGGATCCGCTGCCGGGAGGGAAGGAGGGACGCCGGCGCCTTCCCGCGGGAGACCTGAAGGGCGGGCCCCTGTAAGGCCATCGGCAAACAGGCGAGGCAGCAGCAGCCGGGCGGGCTGCAGGTCCTGCGGACGCGGGCTGAGGCATCAGTCCCGGTTTGCGGTGAGGACGGGGGCCGGGCGCCTGGGGTGCTGCGGGCAGGGGGTCCGCGCGTCCGAAGACCCCCAGGCCCGCCCGGCCCAGGGCCGTTTCCATCGCCCTCTTCCTCTCCCGTGGACGCCGGCCTGGCCCCGAGTCCAGCCCACCCGGGGCCTCGGGATGTGCCGCGCGCTCGCTGGGTCGCCCCGCCCAACCGGGAGTCACACGCGGGATCCGGGGACCGCGTGGGCGGAGTCCCCCTGCGCAGACGCGCTGGACGCCGCAGGTGCCGACGCCTCGCGTGGATGTCGGGAGGCCGCGTGTGCGGGCGAGGCAGGCACCGTCCGGCTCGCCTGGCAGCCCCCAAGCGGCGCTGTCGGGACCCCGCCTGGGACCCCAGCTCCGCAGGCCCGCCCCGCCTCCCGCCCGGAGCCACGCCCCTCCCCAGGCCCCGCCCCTCCCGCCCGCCCCGGTAGGCCCCGCTCCCCTAGACCCCGCCCAGGCCCCAGGCCCCGCCCTGGCAGCCTCACTTCCGCGTCAGCCCCGCCCCCAGCTTAGCCCTGCGGGCCCCGCCCCGTATCCCGGCCCCGCCCCTCGCCGCACCCCTCTCGGCCTCGCATCCTGCCCCGCCCCGCCGCCCGCCGGCTCGGGCCCGGGAGTGCGCGCCTGCGCAGTGGCGGCGGGCGCAGTCGGAAGCCCGGCGGACCGGACCGCGGGGGCACCGCTGGGACCACGGCCGCTCCGGCCCGCAGCGCGGGTCTGGGCCGCCCGGGTCGGAGATGGCGGCGGCGGCCGCGTCCGGGGCCCGCGCCTGGCTTGGCGGCGGCTCGCCGCGGCCGGGCAGCCCGGCCTCCAGCCCCGATCTGGACAGGGGAGGCCGCGCGCGGCCGGGGCCGGGGCCGGGGCCGGGGCCGGGGCCGGGGCCGGGGTCCGGGTCGGGGCCCGAGCGGGCAAGCGCCAGGTCCCCGGGCCCCGCGGCGCTGGGCCACACTTTCCGGAAGGTGATGCTCACCAAGCCCACCTTCTGCCACCTCTGCTCCGACTTCATCTGGGGGCTGGCCGGCTTCCTGTGCGACGGTGAGCGCCACGACCCCATCGCCGCCCGCAGCCCGCCGCCCGCAGCCCGGGGCGCCCGGCCCCGCACCTCTGGCCTCTGCGCGCCCAGCGGTGGCTTCCCGCGGGGCAGGAATGTGCGGGCCAGAACCTCCCCAGGGAGGTGGTGAAGACCAGCTCTGCTAGGGTTTGGGCGGCCGTGCCCGCGCCCCTCCGGCAGGACTCCCTGGACGTCCTCACCTGGGTCAGGATCCGATGGGGGAAGAGAGCGGGGCCCCGCCCGGGGCAGGGCGAGCGAGGGGCAGGTGCAGCGACTGGGAGGGAGGCCAGCGCACCCGAGCAGCCCACTCCTCCAGCGGGGCTGCCTGGCACTGGCTCCGTGCTCTGTGCTGGGCCCTCCGCCCAGGGGCTGCCTGCTGTCTGCTGCTCGGGTTTGGCTCCAGCACAGCCCTCCCCAGGCTGCTGTCCCACCTGCGGCGTGTCCCGACAGGGCTCCCTCCCATCCAGCTGCCAAGCGTCTGGGCGAAGGGCCCTCCCTCCTCTGGCTCCTGGGCAGCCCCGGGGGGGGGGGTGCTTCCAGGGCCTGCTGTCTTCCAGTCCTGCCCCCTCCCTCAGCCACGTGGGCGGTGGCAGGGTGGCAGGGAGACAGGCCTTTGGTTCTGGGGACAGAGGGCACTAGGCAGGGGTCTGTAGAGCCTCGGCCCCTCACACAGGATGCCTTCTGCCAGGGTACATGGCATGGTTATCCTGACCCCCCCCCCCCAGGGCTGCCCCAAGGTGGCCTGGCAAGCTGGCACAGGGAGGGGTGGTTACCCCTGGCTTCTGTCATATCAGAAACATGGCACTGTCCTGCCTCCCCTCTGGGAGTTCCAGGAGGCTCTCAAGGTGAGATGTGTTTGTGCAGGCCACTCAGCTCCAGCCTGAGGCTAGACCCAGGGCCCCCAAATAGATGAGAGGTGAAGGCAGGGACCCCCAAACAAGTGAGAGGTGAAAGCAGGGCTCCAGCTCTGAGGGCTCAGCAGCTCATTGGAAGAAGCTGGGCACGGGGCGGTGGGGGGAGGTGAGGCTTCCACTGGGCAGCCGTGTGGAGAAGGGGCTGGTGATCTCAACAAGTAGAGGCCTGACCAGGATGCGGGAGGAAGACCCCCCACCCCCCGCCAGGAGCACTGGGACATGTGGGTGGGGTGATGGGCGCTATCTTCGTGGGCCAGAGGAGGAAGCTGGGCACCGCCTGCCCACAGCACTGCCTTCTGTGGCAGAGCTGGTCCGGGTGCCGGGAGAGGAAGCTGGTAGGGGGCTCACTCCACATCTCCCACCTGAGCCCGGCTGCTTCTGGAATTTTCTGTGAAGCCAGGTCTCCGGCTGCTCCTGTCCAGAGCTTGTCTGCCTCCCTCCAGGGAACGGGTGGGCGGGGCTGCCTGGAGGCCCGGGGGGCAGTCTTCCTCAAGGCTGGTTGGAGAGCTGTCCCTCCTCCACCTGCCCCTCCCCAGGCCCTGCAGCCTCGTCCATCCCATCCCCCCCGCAGGTCCCCATCCTCACAGGCCCTGCCCGCTGTGTGTGCCA
This sequence comes from Ia io, assembly GCA_025583905.1. Taxonomy (NCBI): domain Eukaryota; kingdom Metazoa; phylum Chordata; class Mammalia; order Chiroptera; family Vespertilionidae; genus Ia; species Ia io. Next base: position 354,870 of record JAJQQW010000002.1, on the reverse strand, counting down.
CCAGAGGTCCCTGCTCCTATTCACCTTGGGGTCCATCCCACGCTGAGTCGTAGTCTCACTGGGCCTCTCCAGGATGGGTGGGGTGCCCCCATGCTTCTGGGGTGGGCCTTGGGAGCACAGTCTGAGTGCTCACTGCTTTTAGGGCCTCTGGGCCGTCCACCCCTCTGGACGGGCACATGCAGCCCTCGCCAGGCCAGCTGTCCAACGGGCCTCAGTGGTTCTGGTCTCACAGACTGGCTGTGGGTCTCGGCAGGCACACACGGGGGTGGGAGGGGTAACTGGGTGTCTGCCACTGCGTGAGTGAGGGAAGGGTGTCCCTTTCCAAGCTGGTCTGGCGGGTCCCGCCTGTAGGGATCCCATCCTCCTGCCTGCCCTTGCGGAGCCCCGAGCCTGCGTGTGGGAGGAGGCCCACTCTTGGGGTACCAGAAATGTCATCCAGGATGGTCAGAGTCACCAGGCCCCTGTCCCCCAATCTGGGCTCTCAGGACAAGGGGTGGGGGGGCTGAGGATCAAGGTGTCTCTCTGTGCTTCTGGGGGGGAGTTTGTTGCTATGGCTTCCCTCTCCCCCATGACCGTGGGTACGAGGGAGGGGGAGGGAGATGGCGGGAACCACACCCCCACAGTGGGATGGGGCAGGGACTGCACTGACTCACCCAGGCAGGAATTGGCCCATCAGCCAGGGCCGAGTGCACCCACTGTGACGGGTACTCTGCCCTGGCAGAACATTGGTCCCGTCACCGCCCTTGGGGTGCCGCTGGCTGAGGCTCCCCATCTGCATGCCAAGCCGGGGTCTCTGGACTCGTGGGCAGCACAGGGTCTGACTGCCAGCTTTGTTCCCACAGTCTGCAACTTCATGTCCCATGAGAAGTGCGTGAGGCAGGTGAAGACCCCGTGCACCAGTGTGGCGCCCAGCCTGGTCCGAGTGCGTATGGATTCGGGCTGCCATCCAGGCCGGCGGGCAGAGGGGTGGGAGGGGCATGAGGGCTCTGCGGGCAGGGCCTGGGTGGTGCCGGGCCTCAGGCTGGGTGGGATGGCCGGGACCAGCCTAGGGGCTGGGGTGGGTCCCCTCCCAGAGCAGCAGCCAGGCCTCACTGCCCACTGTGCTCACCTGTGTCTTCCGCGTCCCAGCGGCTCCTGCCTGTTGGTTGGCCCTCCTCCACTTGGGTTCCATCTGGGTTGCCCCAAATGTACAAGGGAACAGACTCAGGGAAGCGGTCAGTGCCAGGGCTCCCTGGGCAGCGGCTGGGCAGGGAAGGACCAGCAGGGTGGCCCCTGGCAGAAGGGGCTTCCTGGGGTCGCAGTGGGGGCCCTGCACAGAGAGTGGGGAGGTCACTGCGAGGCATCCCCGCAGAACCCCTCACAGCACCTTGGGAAGAGTGTGCAGGAGAATCGGGCTGCGGTGGCCAGGCAGTGGGTGGGTGGTGAGGGGGCTCTCTGGGGTATAGAGGGCTGGGGGGGGGGGGGGCGGTAGAGGGCTGCGGTGGCCCAGGCAGTGGTGGGGTGGGGGTCTCTGAGGGGGCTCTCTGGGGTGTAGAGGGCTTGGGGGGCTGCGGTGGGTGGCCAGGCAGTGGTGGGTGGTGTGTAGAGGGGGCTCTCTGGGGTGGTGTAGAGGGCTGGGGGGGGGGGGTGCTGCTGCGGTGGCCAGGCAGTGGTGTGGTGGGGGGCTCTGGGGGTGTAGGGGGGGGGGGGCTGCTCTGGGGGTGGTGAGGGGGCTGGGGGGGGGGGGGGGGGGGGCTGCGGTGGCCAGGCAGTGGTGGGTGGTGAGGGGGCTCTCTGGGGTGTAGAGGGCTGGGGGGGGGGCTGCGGTGGCCAGGCAGTGGTGGGTGGTGAGGGGGCTCTCTGGGGTGTAGAGGGCTGGGGGGGGCTGGGTGGCCAGGCAGTGGTGGGTGGTGAGGGGGCTCTCTGGGGTGTAGGGGGGGGGGGGGGCTGCGGTGGCCAGGCAGTGGGGTGGGTGGTGAGGGGGCTCTCTGGGGTGTAGAGGGCTGGGGGGGGGGGGGCTGCGGTGGCCAGGCAGTGCGGTGGTGAGGGGGCCAGGCAGTGGGGGGGGCTGGGTGGCCAGGGCCAGGCAGAGGGGGCTCTCTGGGTGTAGTAGAGGGCTTGGGGGGGGAGGGCTGGGGGGGGGCTGCGGTGGCCAGGCAGTGGGTGAGGGGGCTGGGTGGTGAGGGTGGGTGGTGAGGGGGCTCTCTGGGGTGTAGGGGGGGGGGGGGTGGGGGGGCGGCCAGGCAGTGGGGTGTAGAGGGCTGGGGGGGGTGGGGGGCTGGGTGGGGGGGGGTGCGGTGGCCAGGCAGTGGTGGTGGTGAGGTGGGGTGTAGGGGGCTCTGCTGGGGGCAGTGGTGGGTGGTAGAGGGCTGGGGTGTGGGGGGGGGGGGGGGCTGCGGTGGCCAGGCAGTGGGTGGGTGAGGGGGCTCTCTGGGGTATAGGGGGCTGGGGGGGGGCGGTGCTGCGGTGGCCAGGCAGTGGTGGGTGGTGAGGGGGCTCTCTGGGGTGTAGAGGGCTGGGGGTGGGGGGGGCTGCGGTGGCCAGTGGCTCCCAACTGAGGGGGCTGAGGCTGTGCGCCCCCCCAGGTCCCCGTGGCCCACTGCTTTGGACCCCGCGGGCTCTACAAGCGCAAGTTCTGCGCCGTGTGCCGCCGGAGCCTGGAGGCGCCGGCGCTCCGCTGCGAAGGTACCGCTGGCTCAGGGCCCTGGTCCCTGCTGCCCGGGACGGCCTGGCGGCGGGTGGAGGGAGAGCGGCGGGAGGGGCCTCCTGGAATGTTCTGGATTCTGGAGCTGCCCAAGCAGGCGGCAGGCTCAGCGCTGAGGCTGCAGGTTGAGGGGGGCCCGGCTGGGAGAGGTGGGGGTGTCCCAGCCCGGCCCCTCAGGCCCAGGAAGGTGCCCTTAGCGGGGCTGGGGCGGACCCAGGCCGGCGAGAGGCCCCTAACCCTGCCCGCCCCTCAGTGTGTGAGCTGCACGTTCACCCCGACTGTGTGCCCTTCGCCTGCAGCGACTGCCGCCAGTGCCACCAGGACGGGCACCGGGACCACGTGAGCGCTTGGCGGGCCGGGGCGGGCGGGCCGGGGCGGCGGGGCCGCAGGGAGCCGGCTGTCGACCGTCCCCCGCCCCGCAGGACACGCACCACCACCACTGGCGCGAGGGGAACCTGCCCTCGGGCGCGCGCTGCGAGGTGTGTCGGAAGGCGTGCGGCTCCTCCGAGGTGCTGGCCGGTCGGCGCTGCGAGTGGTGCGGCGTCCAGGTGGACGGGGCGGCTGGAGGGCGGGGAGGGGCCGGGGAGGGGCCGGGGAGGGGGAGGGATGGAGGGCGGGGAGGGGCCGGGGAGGGGCCCGGGGAGGGGGAGGGATGGAGGGCGGGGAGGGATGGGGAGGGCGGGGGAGGGGGAGGGGGAGGGCGGGGAGGAGGGGGGGAGGGGCCCGGGGGAGGGGGAGGGGGGGGGCGGGGAGGAGGAGGGCGGGGAGGGGCCCCCCGGGGAGGGGGGCGGAGGAGGGGGAGGGGGAGGGGGGGAGGGGGGGGGGGGCCCGGGGAGGGGGGGGGAGGGGAGGGCGGGGAGGGGCCGGGGGAGGGGAGGGGGAGGGCGGGGAGGGGCCCGGGGAGGAGGAGGGAGGGGGGCGCCCCGGGCCCGGGGGAGGGGCCCGGGGGGGGGGGGAGGGGGGCGGGGAGGGGCCCGGGGGGAGGAGGAGGGCGGGGAGGGGCCCGGGGAGGGGCCCGGGGAGGGGGAGGGATGGAGGGCGGGGAGGGGCCCGGGTGGAGGGGGGGGGGGAGGGGCCCGGGGAGGGGGCCCGGGAGGGGAGGAGGGATGGAGGGCGGGGAGGGACCTGCGGGTGGAGGAGGGATGGAGGGCGGGGAGGGGCCGGGGAGGGGCCGGGGAGGGGGAGGGATGGAGGGCGGGGGGAGGGGCCGGGGAGGAGGAGGGATGGAGGGCGGGGAGGGGGGGGGGGGGAGGAGGAGGGATGGAGGGCGGGGAGGGGCCCGGGGAGGAGGAGGGATGGAGGGCGGGGAGGGGCCTGGGGTGGAGGAGGGATGGAGGGCGGGGAGGGGCCGGGGAGGAGGAGGGATGGAGGGCGGGGAGGGGCCCGGGGAGGAGGAGGGCTGGAGGGCGGGGAGGGGCCTGGGGAGGGGGAGGGATGGAGGGCGGGGAGGGACCTGCGGGTGGAGGAGGGTGGAGGGCGGGGAGGGATCCGCGGGAGGGGTGCCGCGTCCAGGTGGGGTCCCTGGGTGCCGTGGTGCTGGGGTCCCGTCTTTCAGCTGGGGACCCGGATCTTTTGGAGTGGGGATCCCCGTTGTACACCGTTGTACATAGAGGCGGGGCTCCGTGTGGCGGGCGGGGCTCCCTTGGTGGAGGGGGGGCTCCGTGTGGTGGGCGGGGCTCCGTGTGGCGGGCGGGGCTCCCTTGGTGGGGGCGGGGCTCCGTGTGGTGGGCGGGGTTCCGTGTGGTGGGCGGGGCTCCGTGTGGGGACCCGGGCGGGGCCTCCGTGGGGATGGTGTACACCGTGGTGGTGGGGCTCCGTGTGGTGGGCGGGGCTCCCTTGGTGGAGGCTGGCTCCGTGTGGTGGGCGGGGCTCCGTGTGGCGGGCGGGGCTCCCTTGGTGGAGGGGGGGCTCCGTGTGGTGGGCGGGGCTCCGTGTGGCGGGCGGGGCTCCCTTGGTGGGGGCGGGGCTCCGTGTGGTGGGCGGGGCTCCGTGTGGTGGTGGTGGTGGTGGTGGAGGCGGGGCTCCGTGTGGTGGGCGGGGCTCCGTGTGGTGGGGCGGGGCTCCCTTGGTGGAGGCTGGCTCCGTGTGGTGGGGGCGCAGCTCCCTGTGGTGGGAGCCCTCAGTCCCGCGTGGGCCCTGCGGATCGCTGAGGGCAGCCTGGCCCCGGCCCCCGGAAGAGGCCCCTGGCTCAAGGCCGTGCCCCCCAGGTGCACACGGTCTGCTCCCTGGCGCTCGCCCCGGAGTGCACGTTCGGGCGCCTGCGGACCCTGGTGCTGCCCCCCGCGTGCGTGCGCCTGCTGTCCCGCAACTTCAGCAAGACGCACTGCTTCCGCATCTCGGAGCGAGCCTGCCCCGAGCCAGGTGAGCTGGGTGTGGGCGGGGAGCGGGGGGCTGGACCCCGAGTGAGGCCCGTGTGTGCATCCGCAGACGAGGGGGACGACGGCGAGGACGGAGGCGACCCCGCGGGCTCGGGCAGGGAGGCGCCGGTGCCGGAGTCCAGTACGTGCCCTCGGCCCTTGGCCGCCCCGCCCGCCCCGCCCGCCCCGCCCCGCCCGGCCGGGGTTCACACCCGCTTCGCTCTGGCCCAGACAAGCAGACCCTGAAGATCTTCGATGGCAGCGACGCGGTGCATCGGAATCGCTTCCGAGTGGTCAGCGTCCCCCGCCTGGCCAGGGGCGAGGAGGTGCTGGTAAGAGGGCCCAGCCCTGGCCGGTGTGGCTCAGTGGTTGGAGCATCAGCTTGGGATCGAAGGGTCCTGGGTTCGATTCCCATCAAGGGCATGGACCTGGGTTGCAGGCTCGACCCCAGCCCCACTCGGGGTGTTTGCGGGAGGCAGCCAATCCACATGTCTCTCACATCCGTGTTTCTCTCTCTGTCTCTCCCCCTCCCTTCCACTCTCTCTGAAAATCAATGGAGAAAATATCGTTGGGTGAGGATTAACAACAACAAAAAAGGGGGCGGCTCAGGGGTGGCAGGGCCACCCAGCCTGCCCCTTGGTCTGCCCCCACAGGAGGCTGCGCTGCGGGCCTACCACATCACAGAGGACCCCCGGGGCTTCGAGCTGCAGGCGCTCGCCTGGCCGCTGCAGGCCGGCGACCCCGGGGCCGGAGGGAAGGCCGGGAGTGGCAGGACTTCGGAGGAGGAGGGTGGCAGGGGCCCCAGGTCCCGAGAGGTCATCTCCGAGGCCTGGGTCATCCGCACCCTCCCTCGAACCCAGGATGTCCTGAAGGTCCACCCTGCCTGGCTCAAGTGAGGCCCAGGCGCCATGCGTAGAGTCTCTTGCAGGGGTCGGGGGTCGGGAGGGGTGGGGGGCTCGGGAAGGGTGGGAGGGTCGGGAGGGGTTGGGGGGTCGGGAGGAGTGGGGTCGGGAAGGGGTGGGGGCGGGGCTGTGTGGCCCCAGCTCCTGAGCGTGTCCCCTGCAGGGTGGGTGTGGCCTACGTGTCCATTCGCGTGACCCCAGAGAGCACTGCGCGGACTGTGGTGCTGGAGGTCCTCCCGCTGCTCGGGCGCCAGGTATGTGCCCTGGGCGGCCCTGGCCCGACCCATGTGGGTGTCCTGGGAGGTGGGGGCTGGTCCAGGCCTAACACCCCGACTCTGCCCCACAGGCCGAGGGTCCTGAGAGCTTCCAGCTGGAGGAGGTGTTCATGGGCAGCAGGCAAGGTGAGGGCTGGGCGCTGGGCCCCGGGGGTCGGGCAGCTGTCTGCTCACGCGGCACGGTGCCTGCGCTGACAGCGGCGCTCCCACCCTGCAGTGCAGCGGACGGTGCTGGCGGAGGAAGAGTCTTTGCTCGACCGGCTTCGAGACATCCGGCAGGTCAGTGGTGTGAACGCTGGCCCCTGGGAGCCACTGGCCTTTGGCCATGGTCGTTACCTCAGAGAGAGGACCCCAGGGCCGCCCGGGGGGCAGCTGACCATCCAGGCCTCCCTCCAGGCCTGGCACGTCCATCTGCTGCCCAACAGAAGGTGGGGTTTCGGGCCACAGCCCCCTGCGTTCCCCGAGGGGCCTGCAGGGAGGGAGCCTGTGTCTTGCGTCCTCTCCTCTCCTCTTCTTCCCAGGCCCCTTTCTGGGTGGAGGTGGCCAGGCCTGGAGTGGGGTGCTGCCCTGCGCTGTGCTCAACGCTGCCCTGCTCCTCCCCCACAGACGTCCCTGCGGCAAATGAGTCAAACGCGCTTCTACGTGGCTGAGAGCAAGGCCGTGGTCCCCCGAGTCTCCCTGTTCGTTGGGGGCCTGCCTCCCGGCCTGTCCCCCCAGGAGTATGGAAGCCTGCTGGATGAGGCTGTGGCCACCAAAGGTGTGACCGCCTGGGCTGGCCTGGGGCTACAGCCACTGGGGACCAGAGGAGTTCCTGAGACAGACTAGGGGGGCTGCTGGGCGGGGCCAGGCCCCGGCACTCTCCCGTCGCTGCCACAGCCTTCCCCACCCCGTGGTCTCTCCTCCTGGGCTCAGGCTCTGACACCTCCTTTGAGGGCTCTGAGGCTCCGGAGGCCCAGTCTCTGCTCTAGGCTCTGGGAGAGGGGGGAGGGGCTGTGCCTGGAGTTGGGGGTGGCCCTTCCTGGGGTCGCTGGCCCTGCCACGTGGTGTGCCGTTTCCCCTGAACACAGGGCTGGGCTGGCGTGGCCTCTGCCTCCCTGACCCGCCTGTCTTTGCAGCTGACCTGGTGACCCTGAGCCACGTCTACTCCTCCCAAGGTGAGCGCCCCACCCTGGTCTTAGGCCGAAGTCGCTCCTGCGGTTAAAGGGAAGAGCCCCACCCCCTTGGCCGCGTGAGCCCCGGGTGAGGGTGTGTGTGGTTCCCTGGCCCTCGGGGTCATGCTTTGCTAAACCATGACGAGGCCAGAACACTGCATCCTGCCCCTGGATCCACATCCTTGTCAAGGGAAACGTTACATCTCCCAGAAACGAAGTGGGCTTGTCCCCCGTGGGTCCCGGGGGCTTGGTGGGCCGGGGGGTGGGGGCGTGTTCTGTCCTGCGTCCCGAGAGCCTCCCTCGCCTCCACCCACAACATCCTGGCCGCCCATGAGGCTCCCCCGGGGGGGTGGGCCTGCACCCTCTGGACGCCCTGGGGTGGGCGGACCTGAACCTGGCGTGGCCCGAGCTCACAGCCCACCTGCCACAGGTGCCGTGGTGCTGGATGTGGCCTGCTTCGCGGAGGCCGAGCGGCTGTACATGCTGGTCAGGGACACAGCGGTGCACGGCCGGCTGCTGACCGCCCTGGTGCTCCCGGACGTGCTGGTGAGTGGGAGCCGGGCCTGGGGGGACGTGGCTCCCGCTACTGGTTTTATCTAATGCTTGAGAGTCTTCCGCATACGCCTGGTTCACACACGTGAGAGGCCTCCATGGACCAAGAGGACTTCCCACAGGCCCTTGCCCTCCTTGGGGTCCCGGGGCCTGGCCCCCCTGCCCGTGCCCTTGGCCACCTCGGCCAGCAGGTGGCACTCTCTAACCAGATACCGTCCTGCAGACCCAGCACTGCCAGAAGAGGGTGCCTGGAGGAGGGGTGCCTGGAGGAGGGTCCCTGGACGAGGGGTCCCTGGAGGAGAGGTCCCTGGAGGAGGAGGGGTCCCTGGAGGAGGGTGCCTGGAGGAGGGGTGCCGGAGGAGGGTGCCTGGAGGAGGGGTGCTGGAGGAGGGGTGCCGGAGGAGGGGTCCCTGGAGGAGGGGTCCCTGGAGGAGGGGTGCCGGAGGAGGGTGCCTGGAGGAGGGGTCCCTGGAGGAGGGTCCCTGGAGGAGGGTGCCTGGAGGAGGGGTCCCTGGAGGAGGGTGCCTGGAGAAGGGTCCCTGGAGGAGGGGTGCCGGAGGAGGGGTGCCTGGAGAAGGGTCCCTGGAGGAGGGTGCCTGTTGCCAGCCCGGGATGAGGGTGGGCTCCACCAGGGGCCCAACATGGGTCAGGGCAGGGTGTGGGGTCCCCAGGCGTCTGCAACCTGAGGGTCCCGGGGCAGCAGAATGACAACTGTGACCTGAGCGTGACCAACTGGGTGATGCCTGCAGGTGCCCGCTGCCCCTCCCCCTGAGCGGGCTCAGGACAGGGTGCCCACCAGCCCTGGGCAGAGCTGGCCGATGCCGACTCTCACTTCCCTCCCGGGAGCCTCCTGCCCGGTGAGCGGAGAATGGTGCTGCAGGCAGCTCTGCCCGTGGGTCACACGTCACCCCGTGCCCTGGGCTACTGTGTTAGTGCCAACCTGTATGTCTCAGCCAGCGGCCACCTCCCTGTGGGGACCCCGGCCTCCTGCCCGCTGTCTCCTGGGCACGGTGTTCTGGAATGGGGGAGGAGGGCTTCGTCCTGACCCTGAGGGGAGGCGTGTGGCCTCCCTGTGACCTGGGCTCCTGGCTGCTGTGTGGTGGGCGGGGCCCTGGGAGCCGCAGCCTCCCAGGCTGCACACCAGGAGGCTCTAGGGGGGCCGGGGGCCGGCCTGGCTGTGCGGCCTGGACGAGGGGGTGGGCGAGGTCTTGGGGGTGTGTCAGCAGCTGGGCCTCTGCCTGCGAGCTAGAGCCCCCGGTGGCCGCTGCCCCCTCTGCCTCCGGGTCCCTAGAGGTCAGTGGCGGGTGCCCCTAGAGATCAGCAGTGGGGTCCCTAAAGGTCAGGGACGGGGTCCCTAGAGGTCAGGGGCGGGTGCCCCTAGAGGTCAGTGGCGGGTGCCCCTAGAGGTCAGGAGCGGGTGCCCCTAGAGGTCAGGGGCGGGTGCCCCTAGAGGTCAGTGGCGGGTGCCCCTAGAGGTCAGGAGCGGGTGCCCCTAGAGGTCAGTGTTGGGTGTCTCTAGAGGTCAGTGGCGAACTGGGATGCTGTGTGGGGAGGGGGCTGCTCCGGGTGGGCTCAGGCCAGGTGGGCTGCGGGGTGGGGGCAGCCACTGCCCAGGCAGCGAGGTGGGGAGACGCCTGCCGTAACTCGGCTCTGTCTTGCAGCACACGAAGCTGCCCCCGGACTGCTGCCCCCTTCTCGTGTTCGTGAATCCCAAGAGCGGAGGCCTCAAGGGCCGTGACCTGCTCTGCAGTTTCCGGAAGCTGCTGAACCCTCACCAGGTCTTCGAGCTGACCAACGGGGGGCCTCTGCCTGGGTGAGTCGGGTGGGGCCCGGCACAGGCCCTGCCAGGGCTCTCACCTGTCGGGGGGCTGGTGGGGCAGGCTGGCTTTCGGTCTCTCAGGTGGGGGTGAGCTGCGGCCGATGGGCCGCTGGGCCTCTCCTCCTGCCTGTGGCACAGTCCCCGCCTCCCTCCCTCCCTCCAGGCTCCACGTGTTCGCCCAGGTGCCCCGTTTCCGGGTGCTGGTGTGTGGAGGGGACGGCACCGTGGGCTGGGTGCTTGCTGCCCTGGAGGAGATGCGGCTCCAGCTGGCCTGCCCGGAGCCTGCTGTGGCCATCCTGCCCCTGGGCACAGGTGGGGCAGCCATGGGTGTGGAGGCGGGGCTTGGGAGTCCGTCCTTCCTGTCCTGTCAGTTGAGGCCCGGGGGCGGGGGGTGAGGGGGGCTTCGGAGAGTCAGGCTGCCTCTCGCCGTCCCAGGGAATGACCTGGGCCGGGTCCTCCGCTGGGGCCCGGGCTACAGCGGAGAGGACCCGCTCTCGGTTCTGGTGTCGGTGGATGAGGCCGACGCCGTGCTGGTGGACCGCTGGACCATCCTCCTGGACGCGCACGAGGCCGGCGGTGCCGAGAACGGTGTGGCAGACCTGGAGCCCCCCAAGGTGTGGTGTGCCGGGAGGGAGTGGTGGCTGGGGCCCCATGGGCGACCATCCCAGGCCATCTCTTTAGGGAAGGGGAATGGAGGCTCGGGGCAGTGGTCACCGTCAGTGGCCCTGCGGCCCGGGAGCCCGCTCACTCGCACGTGCCGTGTGGTCGTCTCCCGGTGCTGGCGGCTACCAAGCAGGCCTTCACGGAGGGGCGGCTCCCAGCACGCGGTGCCGTGGGGCTGGAGCGGGGCGCCAGGAAGGCTGCCCAGGCCACGGAGTTGTCGCCCCCAGATCGTGCAGATGAGCAACTACTGTGGGATCGGCATCGACGCGGAGCTCAGCCTGGACTTCCACCAGGCGCGGGAGGAGGAGCCCAGCAAGTTCACGAGCAGGTGCCCGGGGAGTCGGGGCTGCTCTGGCAGAGCAGGGTTGCGTGGTGGCCGCCCCGGGTCGCCCAGCAGGAACTGGAGAGGTGCTGGCCCGGGGCTGACTGAGGCTGGCCAAGGCCCACCTGGTAACAGCAGGCATGTCCTCCTGCAGGTTCCACAACAAAGGTGTGTACGTGCGCGTGGGGCTGCAGAAGATGAGCCACACGCGCAGCCTGCACAAGGAGATCCGGCTGCAGGTGGAGCAGCAGGAGGTGGAGCTGCCCAGCATCGAGGGCCTCATCTTCATCAACATCCCCAGGTGCCTGGGGAGGGGCTCTTGGGCTCTGCCCAGCAGCAGGCTCGGCTCCCGCTGGCTCTAGCTCGAGCTGGGGCGGGCGCGGGGCCCAGCGCAGCCTGCACCCTCACCCATGCACCCCTCCCTCTCTGCACAGCTGGGGCTCAGGGGCTGACCTGTGGGGTTCCGACAGCGACTCGAGGTTTGAGAAGCCTCGGATGGACGATGGGCTGTTGGAGGTGGTGGGGGTGACCGGCGTCATGCACATGGTGAGTATGGGGGCCGGGGGCGGGCCCAGGTGCTGCCGCCGAGTGCTGAGCCGCCTGCCCGCCCCCAGGGCCAGGTCCAAGGTGGGCTGCGCTCCGGCATCCGCATTGCCCAAGGGGCCTACTTCCGGGTCACCCTCCTCAAGGCCACACCCGTGCAGGTGGACGGGGAGCCCTGGGTCCAGGCTCCCGGCCACATGATCATCTCAGCCGTGGGCCCGAAGGTGAGTCGTGGGCTGCACCAGATGGGCCGGCAGGTGCGGCGGGAGGGCATGGGGCCTGGTAGGGCAAGGTGGGCCCTTGAGAGCGCCTGCCTCTGCTCTGGAAACGAGCCCCCGGGCCTCTGAAGGAGGCGTCTGCTGGGCCGTGGAGGGGCTTGAGCCCCGGCCCCACAGGCCACACCACGTGGCCCCCCCTCCTTGCCCTTCTGTGAAATGGGTTCTGGGGCCCTTGGCTGGTGGCCGGCAGTGTCCTGCCCTCTGACCCCCTTCTGACAGGTCCACATGCTCAGGAAGGCCAAGCAGAAGCCCAAGAAAGCTGGGACCCCCAAGGACGCCCGAGCGGAGGAGGGGCCTGCCCCCGAGGGGGGCCCCAAGGAGAGGCGGTGCTGAGCAGCCCAGTGGCAGGCAGTGGATGGACGTGTCTGCAGCCCTGACCTTGGGGTGCCCCTCCCCACACCCTGCCTCCCAACCGACGGGTGGGCAGGGCCTCCGCCGGCCTGAGCACTGCACCTGGACCTCCTCTGTCCCCTGGGCGGTCCCAGGTGCTCCTGGCGCAGCCGGCTCTGAGGGTCGCGGTGTGCCCAGCAGAGACGTGAGGACCCGCCCCCACCAGCTCCCGCCTGACCTCGTCCCCCGAGCCTGGCTGTGGCCGGGAGTGGCGACTGCACTGCACGGGAGGCCGGTGGGCTGGCCCCCTTCCTGAGGATGGCGTGGTGCCTGGAGGCGGTGGGAAGGGCGGGAAGCAGTGCCTGACGGGACCGAGCTGAGCAGACCTGTGCCCAGGCCAGAGAATGAGGAGACGGGAAATGTGGAGGAACCAGCTTTAGTCGCCAAGGACCACTCGCACTTTGTGTTGTTTGCCAACAAGGACGGAGACATGGAGGCCCAGCAGAGGGCGTGGCTGCTGGGCCATGGGTCACCCCGAGGCCCCGGAGGGGGACCCGCAGACCATGCCCTTCCCACTGTCCGGCCCGGCGCCGGGTCCCTTTGCTGCTATTTGCCCTGAGGTTTGGCTCAGCCTCAGACGTGCCACCCCCTCCCCACCCCCAGCTTCTGCCAAAGCCGCACCCACATGCACTGAGCAGCCTTCGTCCCATGCATCCCCCACCCCGTCCTGTGCGTCACCCTCTGCCCTGTGGCGCTGCTGTGTCTAAGCTGCGGGTGGGGGCTGTCCTGTTGTCTATGTGCGTCTGTGCCCTGAGGTGTCTGTGGCTTTGCACCGGCGCCTGCTGTGCCACACACGACCTGCAGCCCTAACTAGGTCGGCACAATAGAGTCTGGGCACGGCCTCCCTCGTCTCCTTCCTGTCTCTGCGTCAGGACCACTGTGGGGAGGGTGGGCCAGGCCGGGCCATGGGGTCCCAGGACGGCCTGCCTGGCACCGAGGACCCAGGGCCACAGCACACCCACCTGCCCCACAGCCACCTGACTGCCAGCCCCATGCAGCCGCCCAAGCCTGGGTGGGTCCAGGACACAGATGGGCGCGTGTCCCCACAAAGCCGAGTCCTGGCAGGGGCGGTGCTAGCAGGGGGCAGGGAGCAGTGGGGCCCTCGGGTCCACGGTGTCCCGTGCGGGCGGGGCCAGGCCCCGCAGGGCCCGCAGGAGGGCCAGCGCCAGGCGCACGAGGAGCCGCAGCAGCAGGAAGGCGAAGGGCACGGCGATCTGCATGCTGTGGAAGATGGCCGTGCTGAACCTGCTTAGCACGCAGGTGAGGGTGAAGGCCAGCAAGCTGGCGCAGGGGTACAGTGCCAGCTTGGCGCACATGAAGGCGTGCTCCCGGCCCCCGAACCGTGCGGGGGGCCGCAGTGTCTCCGCCTCGCGCAGCAGGGCCGCGGTCCACATGGCCAGCTGGAAGACGCTGGCGAAGAAGATGATGGCGCAGCTGACGCGCACGCTCTCAAGCTCGTCGCGCGGCTGCCGGGCGAAGGCCGAGGTCTGCTGGTAGGCCAGGGGCAGGCCGCCCACGAAGGCCAGCGACAGCGTGTTGAGCAGCCCCATGGACTGCGTGGCCTTGCGCACGTGCAGGAAGAGGGAGTGGTGGGCGAACCAAAGCAGGCCCACGGTGGCGAAGGAGCCGAAGTAGGCCAGGAACTGCGGCCCGTCCATGCTCAGCGCGGCCACCAGGCTGCCCTGGAACTTCTCCTCCACGTCCTTGGGTTCCGGGACATTGTCCTCACTGGGGATGGGAACAGATGGCACTTGAGGAGCCTCGCGCAGGTGTGGGTCCGTGCCCGCCCCCCAGGCTGCCAAACACACCGGAACGCCAGGCGAACGGGGTGGACTTCCGGAACATAAAGTTCATCTTATCCCCCCTATCAGGGCTCAGGCACGGGCCCCGAGCCGAGGCCTCTGGGCTGTCTGTCCAGCCTCCGGCAGTGGCCTGTCCACTTGGGGCACAGACCGCAGATGGGATGGTGAGGGGCGACTCTAATCCCGAGGCCGTGGGGCCCGCTGCCCTCGGGCGCAGCCGGGAGCCTGTGCAGCTCTCTGGTCCCCCGGGCGAGGTGCCCGAGACACCCCCGAGGGGTGCTGTACATGTCAGCGGGAGGGGGGCTGGCCTCCAGGGTTGGAGGAGGAAGCGGGACACAGAGCCCAGGGGACCCGGGAGGCCCTCAGGGCCCGGAGGGTAGAGGGGAAGCAATAACATCCCTCCCCAACCCCAGCCATCCACACACCGCTCACGGCGGGGCCTGAGCCAGCCACCGGTCATTTCGGAAGCTTAGGTCTAGGCCTCAGAGATCGGCACCAGCGGACACTTACTCCCAATTTTAAAAACTTCCAAGTTACAGTAAAAAGAGTTACCAAGGGAGAATTAGACTTCAGACTGACAAACACGGAATCAGGGTTTCTAACACATCAATGAAATAGGATGTGCTGAAACTCAACAGGAACACAAGGCTGTAAAACGGAGGGAGACCCCGGCCAGTGTGCTCAGTGGTCAGAGCGTTGCCCCACACACCAAAGGGTTGTGGGTTTGATTCCTGGTCGAGGGCAAGTACCTGGGTTGCAGGTTCGATCCCCGCCCCTTCTGGGTGTGTGCATGAGGCAACCAATCGATGTGTCGCCCTCACATTGATGTTTCTATCTCTCTCCCCCTCCCTCCCTTCCACTCTCTCTAAAAATCAATGGGAAAAACATCCTTGGGTGAGGATTAACAAACAACCCAAGAGGGAGGCTGGCAGGAAGCAGGTAAACCTTGGAAATAGAAGCAGGACCCAGAGGCAGTCAGGAGGGGCTGCTGGTGGAGACCCACAGCTGGGAGCCCTGCCCGGAGAGGGATTCCTTCTCAGGGGCTGAGGACCCGACCAGAGGCACTTCCTGGACAGGGAGCCCGGCCCAGTAGGCCCAGGGTGGCCTGAGCAGGATCCTCACCAGATGTCCAGAATGAGCAGCGTGGCCACGATGGCGTAGACCCCGTCGCTGAAGGCCTCCACCCGCTCTTTGCTGAGTGGCTCCTGCAGGTCAAAGGTGAAGAACTCCACACTGGGGGCTGGGGGCTCCCGGGGGCCTGTGGTGTGGCAGGAGGAGGAGCTCGCAAGCCTGCGGACCCTCCGCCCTCTTCCCCGAGGGGCCGGGAGCATGCAGGCAGGAGGGGACCCCCAGGGGCGCCTGGCGCGGGCTGGGCCAGGGGCAGCACCCGGACGCACCCAGGAGCCTGCCTCTGCACCAGCTGGCCGCCTTGCTGGCGTAGGGGAGGAAGATGACCATCACCATCAGCAGGTACGACTGCGAGACACAGACACGTCAGATCTGCTCTGAAGGGCGGGGCACCGCCAGCGGCACAGGTGACAGCGGCGAGTCCGAGAACGTCCCCGGGAGGGAGCAAACGCCCACCAACCACGTCTGATACGGGACCGCAGCTCCACTCAACGGGGAGTCCGGGGCCCCCACGCCCCGAGGCTGCTCAGCACCCCACAGGCGGGCACAGGACTGAGGCCATAGCGAGCTCCCACTCACGCCCTCGTACCCACAGGACAGCTCCTCTCACACCGCCAGACACTGTGCTGGCGAGGAGAGGGCGTGGGAACCGCGTGCATGGAGGCAGGAACGCACGAAGGTGCAGCCACTGTGGCAAACCAGAGCTCCCCCACATCACACAGCCCACCCACGACCCGGCAGTCCCACCTCTGAGCATTGCCCAGGAGTGAACGCGGGTCCCAGAGGGGTCCGTGCACCCTGCTCGCAGCGGCCAAGGTCCATGGAGGGGGGACGGCGAAGTGCACGGCCCACTGGCACCACAGCCCATCATGGGGAGGACAAGCCGGGGGACCCGACACCTGTACAGGTGGGCCTTGTGGACATGAGCCGAGCGAAGCAGCGGCAGACATTTATATGCCATCCTCCTGCGGCTGGGCCCTCCCCTCCGCCTTCCCCAGCTCACCCCCGCCCCCACCCCATATCACCCCCCCACTCACTTCACCCCGCTCTCCACCCCCTCTCACCCCCCCACACTCACCACCGGGTAGAAGAACAGTGAGAAGCCTGCGGCCAGGAAGCACAGAGCTGGGCCTCGGAGGACGATGTGCAGGATGTGCCGCCGGTAGAGGCCCCGGTGGGCGGAACGCCCGATCTGGGGGTTCAGGAGGTGGGGCAAGCTGAAGGCATACACCACGATCAGCGCCTGTGGGAGAGCTGGGCTGCAGGACCAGCAGAACCGGGGCCTCGGAGGGCAGGCTCTGCTGTGGGGCCCACCATGGACGTCTTGCGGGCGCAGAGGAGACGGGCACCCTGCTCTGTGCA
Organism: Ia io; assembly: GCA_025583905.1. Taxonomy (NCBI): domain Eukaryota; kingdom Metazoa; phylum Chordata; class Mammalia; order Chiroptera; family Vespertilionidae; genus Ia; species Ia io. The sequence continues at coordinate 338,643 of JAJQQW010000002.1, read as the reverse complement.
TGTGGGTCTCTTCACTCTCTCTCCACGGCACGGGGCCCAGGCCCTGCCTCTGGACAGTTGGCTTCGGCCACAGCAGGTGCCCCAGGGCAGGCAGGCAGGCGCTCCACGGCACCCATGCCTGGCGCTCACTGCGCCCACCCCACCTGCACCCTGCTCCAAGAGGCTGCCTGTGGGAGCCGGGCGGGAGCCTACCTGCACGGTCCCAATGGCGATGACGCAGGCACAGAACAGGAAGATGCCCAGCGGCACCTCCGGGAAGGCCATCATCAGGGAAAACTGCAGCCAAAACACAAAGCAGGCCCTGCAGCCCCGGGTCCAGGCCTGGGCGTCCCCACCAAGACGGCAAGTCCATCGGATGCTCGGCCCTTAGCGCTGAGACAGGCTCATGCCTGCTGCTCAGCCCTGCACTCAGCACGGCCCTCCGCCAGGTGCAGAGGGAGACGCAGGCAGGGTGGGGAGCCACATGCTGGGCATGGGCTGGGGGCCGGCAGGAGCTGGGAGTACCAGTAAGGGGGGAGGGGGCGCCCCGCATTGGCCTTGGAGGCCCAGGCACATCCCTGCCATGCAGGCTGCTAGGGCCCCTGGGGCGTCCCCTCCTCCACCCGCCTGCACACCCAGGTGCCCCCTCCCAGGCAGCATGCCTGCCGGCCGCCCCCCTCAGCCTCCTCTCCTCCTTGCCTGCACTCCACACTGGGCTGAGGTTCTGAGGATGGAGCATCTTGGGTCCTGAGTCCTCTCACCAGGCTGGTCCCCGGGGGCGGGGTGGGGGGGGACTCAGCAAGGCCTGGAAGTGGCCAGTACTCACCGTGAAGGGCAGGAAGGTGATGGTCATCATGCAGGCCTAGGGCAGGGGCGGGGAGTCAGGAGGGAGGAGGGTGCGGGCAGGGCACTCCAGGCTGGCTGGGCCCCCGCTCCGTGCTGCCCACCCCATCTTCTCTGCGGGCTGGGCTGCGAGGAACTGGCTGTGATGGGTGGTGCCTTTCACTCCTCCTCGGAGGGAGGAGCCACAAGCAGTGGAAGGTAACTCACCAGGTTGAGCAAGGCCAGGGTGTCGTCTATTTTCCCAACAACCTGGAACAACCTAAGCAGGTGAGAAGGGCCAGGACACACCATCAACAACACGGGTCCAGCAGCACCATCATCAAAACACGCTGCCGTGTCCAGAGGTTGGAAAAGACGGAAAACACGCAGAAGAGAACGGAGGGGCCCTGAGACCGCCGCGTCAGCATCTCCACGCGTGTCCGCTTTCTTCTCACTCGCAGCTGCTGCTCGAGCAGAAGCAGTTTGTGGAAACCAACGGACGCGCTTGGCAGCGCTGGGGGTCCATGTCCTCGCGCCCGGGGCAGGCGGACCATGGGGGGCTGTTCCCCGTTCCCGCAGCCACATGCCTGAGGAGGCCGTGGTGGCCTGTCCCGAGGTGTGAGGCCTGCGCTGGGCGCACAGGAGCCCAGACCTGTGAGGGACGCCCTGCAGCCCACAGCAGACTTGCGCTTCAGGCCTCGGGTCCAAAGGCCGTTTAAGGAAGGTAGCCCCGGCCCTGGCCTGGGCGGTTCAGTGGGTGGGCGTCGTCCTGTACACTGAAGGGCTGCCAGTTGGACCCGTCAGGGCCCCTCCCGGGATGCGGGCTTGACCCCCCCCATAGGGGTGTGCAGGAGGCAGCCCCCTGCGTTTTGCTCTCATATAGCTGTTCCTCTCTCTCAAAATCAACTTAAAAAATCCTTTAAAAAATAAGACAAAGTAAAAATAGACAAGGAATCCCTCTCTGGACGGCCCACGCTGCACCTGCGGGCAGCTGCTCCCAGAGGGCTCCACGTCGTGTGGGCGAGGAAGCCAAAGTGGATGCACACGCAAGCTCCCAGGTCGCACATGCAAGCTCCCAGGTCGCACACGCAAGCTCCCAGGTCGCACATGCAAGCTCCCAGGTCGGCCCAGCAGCTGGCGACACACCCTGAGCCCTGCCCGCCTTCCCGCCCCTGGGTCTCCTCAGGGCTCGGACCCCAGGATGCGCCTGCTCCTGGCCTGGGCTCAGCGGCCGAGTCCTCCACCTGGTGGTCCGTGTCCACCAGGGGCCAAGCGTGGCCTCTGCAGCTGGTGCTCAGGGTAGGCCCCGGGTGAGGGCAGGCCCCGGGTGAGGGCAGGTCCCTGGTGAGGGCAGGTCCCGGGTGAGGGCAGGCCCCGGGTGAGGGCAGGCCCAGGGTGAGGATAGGTCCCGGGTGAGGGTAGGTCCCCGGTGAGGACAGGCCCCGGGTGAGGACAGGCCCCGGGTGAGGGCTGGCACCCGGGGCCTACCTTGAGTGCCAGCCCCAGAGGTAGCTCTATAAGGCGGCAGCAGTGCCCGCCCGGACCTGGGAGCTCTCCCCGTCACTGCCCCAGGCCCGGGCTGGCCATGTGCAGGGACAAAGCCAAGGCCTGGAGGGAGAACTGGGTGAAGGGGCAGCCCACTGCCCGATGCCCTTGGGGGCTTAGCCCAGGAAGCGAGGGGCAGCTCACCCATCCCCAGAACGGGACCTAGTGGGCGCTGTGAGGGCACGCAGCTGCCCGTGACCCCACCCGGGTGGGAAAGCTGCAGCCCAGCCCAGCCGCACCTCGTGTGTGCCGCCCAGGCCACGGTCACGATGAGGAACGTCATCAGGTAGACGGCGATCCTGGTCGCTAGAAGTCTCTGGATGCTTCGGTCAAACTGCGGGGACAGAGCAGCGTCTGGTCAGGGTCAGGGGTCAGGCGGCTGCACTTACCTTCAGCATCACTGACGCGCGGTCGCCCCCTGGGGGAGTGGGGAACAGGCACTGCGCCGCTGGCCCTGTCGGTGTGGCTGCTGCTGCCCAGGCAGACCCACCGCCCTCCTAGTGAACTCTCACCCGAACCCCGAGAGAGGAAAAAGCCACACCCAGCACCCACAGCCCGTGGCATCCAGGCCACGTGCACTGGCTGGGACCAGACCACGGCCGTGCGGGGTGTCCTTACCCCTCAGCTGAGAGGATGCCACCGATTGCACGGGAGGAGGCTCCCCAGGACCTTCCGGTGTCTTCTAAAATCAGGTCCAGCTCCTAACTGTGCTATTTACCCCACAGAGCAGAAATGCTGCATGCTGGCTGCCCACGGGGACCCTGCTGGCTGCTCACGGGGATTCTGCTGGCTGCCCATGGGGACTCTGCTCAAGGGGACTCTGCTGGCTGCTCACGGGGATTCTGCTGGCTGCTCACGGGGACTCTGCTCATGGGGACTCTGCTGGCTGCTCACGGGGACTCTGCTGGCTGCCCACGGGGACTCTGCTCATGGGGACCCTGCTGGCTGCTCACGGGGACCTGCTGGCTGCCCACGGGGACTCTGCTCATGGGGACCCTGCTGGCTGCCCACGGGGACTCTGCTGGCTGCCCAGGGGGACCCTGCTGGCTGCCCAGGGGGACCCTGCTGGCTGCCCACGGGGACCCTGCTGGCTGCCCAGGGGGACCCTGCTGCCTGCCCAGGGGGACTCTGCTGGCTGTCCAGGGGGACCCTGCTGGCTGCTCACGGGGACCCTGCTGCCTGCTCAGGGGGACTCGGCCTTAGAAAGAACACCCTTTCCACTCACTCCGTGACGTTAACCTGTCTTTCAGGCCATCAGCCACTAGGCCCTCGCTCCGAGAACCCACAGCAGGGACCCAACGCCCTCCCTCCTAGCCTGTCCTAGGCTCCCTGTGTCCACCCCAGCCTGTCCTAGGCTCCCCGTGTCCCTCCTAGCCTGTCCTAGGCTCCCTGCATCCCCCCAGCCTGTCCTAGGCTCCCCGCGTCCCTCCTAGCCTGTCCTAGGCTCCTCGCGTCCCCCCCCAGCCTTTCCTAGGCTCCCCGCGTCCCCCCCCCCAGCCTTTCCTAGGCTCCCCGCGTCCCCCCCTAGCCTGTCCTAGGCTCCCCGCGTCCCCCCCAGCCTGTCCTAGGCTCCCTGTGTCCCCCCAAGAGCCTGTCCTAGGCTCCCCGCGTTGTCCCCCATCCAGCCAGGTACTGAAGTGGACCCTCCCCGCACCAGACGCTATAGACTGTGCCCAAGTACCTGCTCGGGGGAGATCTCCGTGTGGGTCACAGGCAGGATCTACCAACAGACACAAAAGGAACAGAGGGATGTGTGTCTCTCGGGCTGGGTGCTCACTGGTGTTGGGGGATTTGGGTCCCTGCTGGGCTGCTCCCCACCCCCACCCCCACCCCAGTAGCTGTCTGAGGGGCTGGGAGCCCAGGATGCTGCTGAGATGGGCCAGGCTCCACCCAAAGGCTGCCCGGGAGGGTGAGGCTGGGTCCCGTGGGAGTGGCTCTGGGTGGGGGCAGGCTCTGAGCTGGGTGCGACCCCCACAGACCATGACGGTGGCGATGATGGACAGCAGTGCGTCGCTGAAGCTGAGCATGCGATGGGAGTGCTGGGTCCCGTCATCGTCGGCAGCATCCTCGTCCCCCATGGCGGTTGTGGAGTCTCCCTGCACGTTGAGGGCTGGCTCTGGGGCCTGAGACCCGGACATGGCGGGGCCTGGGAAGAGACACAGGCCTGAGCCTGCTGAGTCTCCTGGGCCTGCCCGCTGGCTCCGCAGTGAGCCCAGCAGGGGTCCCTTGGGTGTGCCAGGGGCAGCAGCATGCAGATCCACACCGCGCTTGGCTCAGCAATGAACGCCCCAAACCCTCTAAAGGGAGCAAATGTTAAACCCCAAATGAAGTTAGAAAGGGCTGTGGACTGCCTGGGGGGTGTGGTGCAATGGCTAGAGCATCGGCCTGTGCACCAAAGGGTCACAGGTTCGATTCCCAGTCAAGGGCACATACCTGGGTTGCAGGTTTGATCCCCAGCAACCAATCAATAATGTGTCTCTCTCACATCAATGTTTCTCTCTCTTTTTTTTTTTTTTTTAATATATTTTATTGATTTTTCACAGAGAGAAAGGTAGAGGGATAGAGAGTTAGAAACATCGATGAGAGAGATACATCGACCAGCTGCCTCCTGCACACCCCCCACCGGGGATGTGCCCGCAACCAATGTACATGCCCTTGACCGGAATCGAACCTGGGACCTTTCAGTCCGCAGACCGACGCTCTATCCACTGAGCCAAACCGGTTTCGGCTGTTTCTCTCTCTTTTTCTCCTCCTCTCTTACTTCCTTTCCTTTCACTCTCTCTAAAAAGCAATGAAAAAAATACCTTCAGGTGAGGATTAAAAAAGAAAAAATGAAAGTTCTGTGGACTGACTGTGTGTGTCCTAAAGAATCCCATGTGGAAGGAAGCCCTGGCCTGATGGCTGGGAGGTGAGGGAGTGGGGTTAGATGAGGCCGCGAGGGTGGGGCCGGTGATGGGCTCGGGGCCCTGGTGAGCAGAGGCCAGCGCCTGCTCTCCGCTGTGAGGACGGTGACAGGCTGCATCCAGCAAGCGGCCCTCCCCGAAAACGGACTCGACCGCCACCTGGTTGCCGACGCCCAGGTAAGTTCCTGTCTGTGGTACGTTGCTCTGGTGGCCGGAGCTGACGCAGGAAGTGACAATGGATGAAGCAGAGACACATGAATAAAACTCAGAAACGATGCTGAGAGGAACACGTCAAATTGCCCAACGATACAGTGTTGGGCCATTGATGTGAATGTTCACACAAAACTACCATCCACCTCCCTCACGACTAACGCACGGCGAGAACACAACACGAGTGAGAACAGCCGCCCCTTCAGGGCTGCTGCAGCAACCTGGCCGGGCACGGGGCTGTAGCTGTCTCTCTCCTCCTCACTTTGCTCACTGCGGTAGGTTCTAGGAGCTTCTGATAAGTGCAGGACCTACCAGACACAACAGGAACCAAGGGATGTCTCTTGGTAACCACAACCACACCGGTCTGTCCCCGAGCAGTCCCTTTGTGGCCAAGCTTCCTCCACCGCAAACCCCAGCCACCACTAAGTTTCCTATGTTTACTTAAAAAATATTTTTATTGACTTCAGAGAGGAAGGGAGAGGGAGAGAGACAGAAACATCAATGATGAGAGAGAATCATTAATCGGCCGCCTCCTGCACGCCCCCACTGGGGATTGAGCCTGCAACCCGGGCATGTGCCCTGACCCGGAACTGAACTGTGACCTGGTTCATAGGTCGATGCTCAACCACGGAGCCACACCAGCCGGGCTCACTAAGGTTGCTACTGTCCTTTTGCCTTTTCCATATTGTTCCACAGGTGGGCTTGTCCCCCCATGGCACCTCCCGAGTCTGGTTTCCTTCACTTACGATGATGCATCTGAGATCCACGTGTGTTTTGTGAGTACCAGTGTTTTCTCTGTGCAGTTAAGTGCTGGTGTGGATGGACCTATATGCTCCCCCATTCACCAGCTGTAAAATGTGGGTTGTTCTCAGTTTGGGGTGGTTATGAATGAAGCCACACCCCTGCTCGCAGCAGCATTATTCACAGCAGCTAACGGTGGAGGCAACCCAATGGTCCATCTGCAGATGAATGGTCAGCAAACATGTCCATCCAGAGAGCAGGACGCTGTTCAGCCTTAAAAGGGCAGGAAATCCCCACAGATGCTGCAACACGGATGGGCCTTGAGGACACCATGCTCGACGAGTGAAGTAAGTGGTCACAAAGGATAAGCGCTGTGTGATCTCACCTTCATGAGGTCCCAGAGTGGTCAGAACCAGAGACAGAGGGCAGAGGGGGGGTGCCAGGCACCCCAGCCCCTGTATCCCATTTTCCAGACAAGTGCACTGGCTGGGAAAGCCATGTGTCCCGTGTGCCATGCTAGCTCAGGTGCTGACCTTGGCCAAGTAATGACATTATTGAGTATGTTTTCTCACCCCCAAAAAGGGAGGGGGGGTTAACCAGACTGTGCCTTCTTCTCCCAGATACCCTAGGGTGGTAGAGAAGGATGTGTGAGCATCAACGCGCTGGGTAAACTAGGCTACGGTCACTATTAAGATGGCAACAAACAAAGCAGCCTGCCTGGAAAGCGCTCCGAGCGCTCAGCATTCGGGGAGGATCGGGCTTTCGTGTGCATTTTTTCGGTTTGAGACCGAATACTCCGTGGAGGGGTTGCAGCCTCAGGTGCCTACTGCACCCGCCAGGACCAGAAACCAGCCACGAGGTCGGTGAATGGCCGTGTGCCCCGAGGGGGGCGGCTCCAGGTGATAGGTGACACATGGGGTTCTGGGTCTGATGTTTCCACATCAACTGGGAAACTGGGTTTTTAAGGTTTTCAGCCGTTAGTAACAACCAGTTCTTAAAAACAATCCCACTTAGGTGCTCCCCAACCCCACAAGCCAGGGCCGTCCACGGGGCAACGAGTCTTACTCACTGAAGTCGCAGGGGCTGTGGGTCGCTGCGAAGCTAAAGCTCCCGGCGGCCACTGCTCCCCTCGCCCCCCGCCGGCGGGGCCGTCCGCCGCACACGCCGCCGGCTCCCCCGCGCCTGGCGGGGCACCTGACCACCGGCCTCCGCAGACTCGACCCCCAGGGGAACCGGCGGGGCTGGGGGGCAGTGGGACTACCTGGGCAGGAGTCCCCGGGGCCACCGCTCCGAGCGCCTGTGCCCAGATCAGTGGCGAGACAGGAACTCGACAGCCGGAAGTCCTCCGAGAGGCCGGCGGCGCTGCGCATGCGCAACCCGCACCTAGGGCTCTGCACACGCGCCGTCGCCCAGCGGGGGCGGAAGTGAGACGCCGGCGTCCTTCCGGGCCTGCGTCACGGCCTCGGGGCGGAAGCTGGTGCGGCTCCGGCCGGCGGTTGCTCAGCTGCCCGGACGCCCTGGACCCGAGCCCCCGCGCCCGCCGCGGGCCGCCATGTCGTTGCTGCAGTCTGCGCTCGACTTCCTGGCGGGCCCCGGCGCCCTGGGCGGCGCTGCCGGCCGCGACCAGACCGACTTTGTGGGGCAGACGGTGGAGCTGGGCGAGCTGCGGCTGCGGGTGCGGCGGGTCCTGGCCGAGGGTGAGGCGCGGGCCGGCGGGCGCCGAGGGTCAGCGCGTGGCGGGCGGGAGGGTCCCGGCCTGTTCGGGCTGCGAGGCCGGTCTCGGCTCGGGCACTTCCTGGTGGGCGCGGGGCCGGGCTGGGGCTGGGCAGCCCCCGCAGCAGGTGCGGCCGACCTGCGGGGTGCGGGGGCTGTGGCTTGGGTGGAGGCCGGGCCGGCGGGGAGGTCGGCCGAGCGCGGGGGCTCCCTGGAGGCCGAAGGCTGGAGGAGAGAGCACGGCGGGCGGGCGTCAGGCAGACCCTTCCCTTCACGTCGGGGCTGCCGTGGGCGGGCGGGACTGGACGTGGGCGCGGGGCCGGCGCCCCTCCGCTGAGCGCGGCGGCGGCCCTGTCCTCCCCGGGCGCTGGGCTGGGCAGTGGGCGTCCTGCTCTGACCACCTGCCGTCCGTGCCCCTGGTGTCGTGTGGGCTCGGCTCCTGCGAGCTGGTCCTCGCCTCCCGATGGCCTCCCCCTCCCTCACACGGAAGTCGCCACCGGCGCTGGGGAGGCCCCTCTCTCCTCTGGATCCTCCTTACCTGTTCCCGGTGCTCACGGGGCGCCGGGCTTCCTAGTCCTTCTGCTTCCGGCTTTGGGCCTGGCGCCGCGACAACCCTGTGTATCCCCCCACATTGCACATTGACTCGCAGGAGTAGGGTGGGCCTGTCCCCGTGGCCACCCCTCTGCCAGTGTGAGGCGGGGACGTGACCTCTCTGAGTCCTGATGTCCTTATTCTTAAAGGCCGCAGCAGCATCACCCAGTTTTTCTCCAGTTTGTTTCAGAAACAGATTTGTGTGTGATTTATTGGGAAAACCACAGGCTCTCTCCTTTCAGAGTTGAGGCCAGCCCCTGTGCTGACGCCTCCCCAGGCCACCTCATTTGCCCTGAAAATGCCAGGCAGTTACCTTGTTTCCTTAAGAAACTCATGGTGGACAGGAGGTGGCTTCTGCCTTAAAGACAGACACGCACTCCGATGATGGAAGGACAGCCAAGTGCAGGGGAGCCTCAGGTGGGGCACGCCCTGGGGAGAGGGGCGGGAGCGGGCCAGGGCCCCCGGGCCAGGGCTGGGAGGGGAGTCGCAGGTGGGAAGGGGTCAGGGAAAGAAGGAAGCTGTGCCTCCGCTCAGCGCCCAGGAAGAAGAACGAGGAAATGTGCCAGCCCCTTCCCTGGGCCCTGCAGGCGAGCCAGGAGGTAAAAGTAACCAGTGCCGTGAGGGCGGGCGCGCACAGCCTCTAAAGCTCCTGAAGCCTCTTTTGGGAAGGAAACGGTTGACATCAGTGTGAAGTCCTTCACGTGAAACAGCAGCCTTGGTGCCGAGGCTGTGGAAACTGAGACTGTCTTGTATCAATAAACGTGGGGTCAGTCCCAAGCCCTCGACCCGTGGGCGGGAGAGCAGTTCAGAGCTCTTCAGGTTTTAGAAAGATGACCTGTACCCGCGGGCCCCCAGCGTGTCCCCACGGGGGCTGGGAAGCACCCCATAACCAGGTGCACTGACGTGTCAGTAGCTAAGCCAGGAGGTGCCGTCACTGTGGGATGAGCTTTAAACGGCTCCATGGCTGTTCATGCCAGGGTTGCCCCAGATGCCGGTACATTTATAAAAGACCATATTTTGCTGTCAAACCATCTAGGAAGAAAACACGAGTTTTCATTGCTTTTTGGAATTTGCAACTGTAGCACGAAATGGGTTTGGGGCAGAGTCATGGAGCTACAGAGCTTTCTAGTCTTTTCAGAATGTGAGCTACGTTTCCATTTAAATTTTGCAATTTAAAAAATGGGGGAGGGGGGAGGAAACTGCTGGGCCAACCCAGTGTGGGAGAGCTGCCGATGGGTCCTGGGAGACGGTCCTTCGCGGGCAGAGATGTTGGACCTGTTTTCATGAGCTTACTCACACCACCTGTCTGTATTTGAGGAAGTGTCTTTTTAAATTTTTTTTTACTGAATTTTGCATGTAAATTGGAGCCATTATTTTTGCAGAAAACATATTGTTATCTGCAAGTCCAGTTTGTATTGACTTAGCAAAGATCTCTAAACGTTGAATAAGTCACAGCGCGGACTCCTGTGTTTATTTCCCTGATTGCAGGAGGGTTTGCATTCGTGTACGAGGCTCAGGATCTGGGAAGTGGCAGAGAGTATGCGCTAAAGGTAAGGCGGACGACGCGCTCTGTATGGGTTTTGGTTACTGGAAAGGAAATCTCAGAGTGACAGTGTTGAGGGGTTTCCCTATTGGTGTGTTTCTCTGTGCGTTCCCTCTTGTCCTGTTAGTTTCCTCTGGTGGCCCGGAGCCGTCAGCACTTTCAGTGGGCGTTATGGCTGCGGTGTCCAGCTTGGGGCCTGGGGGCGAGAGGAGCTCGAGTGCCGAGAGTGCACGTGAGACTCGGCAGAGAGCGGGAGTGGCACAGCGCCTCGGGTGGGCCGTGCGTGCAGGCCACGCTCGCACGTCCCAGAGCAGCTCACGGTGGGACGGGGGCAGGGCTGTCTGGTTTCGTTGAGGAGGCTGGTGTCCAGCCTGGGCTGCGGAGTGGCGTGGCTCCTGGGCGTGCGGCTAAGCTGTACGGGGCCCACGTGACTTGGAGACGAGGGCGAGGACTCTCCTTTCTGCTGCGCCTCCTTTTCCACCATATTTTACTGCAGCCTGTTTGCAGGAGAGGCTCCTCAGTGGAGTGTTCTTGTGTCCTTGGGCTGCAAAGGCCATTTCTAGGGGCCTCTGCGCTCTGTCAGTTTCTTCATAGGTCAGGTGTTGGTGCATTGATTTGCTCTGCGCGGACTAGCCAGACACGCGGCCATTCACTTTGTCTGTGTTCCCTCCAATGCAGAGACTGCTGTCCAACGAGGAGGAGAGGAGCCGCGCCATCATCCAGGAGGTGTGCTTCTTGGTATCCTTTCCTGGGCGGTGGCCCTGCCGTTCTTGTTGATGACCTGACAGCGGCTTCGCTTTGCCTGGCTGATCTGTGGCCGTTTCTAGTGAAATGGAGCTGTTTCCTTGTTCTTCACTCTCAGGGCAACAGGAAGGGATCCCATGGTTCTGGGAGTGGAGATGTGGGTCCTGCCCCAGAAGTCTCTGTGCCCGGGGTGGGCAGCCCTTCGACCTGCGGCCACGACGCCCGGCCATCCCTTCACCCCGGGCAGAGCATCAACCAACAAATGGTTGACGGCTGGCGTTTCTTCTTGGCCTCCCCGGCTGGCGCTGCCCCTTCGCTGCCAGAATCTGCTCTTTTCCCTCCTGAAGCTCTGTTCCTGGGAGCACGCCGGCCGCTGAGCCCGAGGGTGCTTGCTGCCCTGAGTTCCGGGTGGACACCCTCACTGCTCACGGCCTCACGTCGCGCCCTCCCGCCAGCCTGCCTGGCTGTGGTCAGGTGTGTGGTTCCGTGCACACCACGGTCCCTCCCCCACCCTGCCCTCTGCTGGCCCTCTCCTTTCCGCTCTGAGGCGCTGAGGTCTAAGATCACGTCGTTCAGCATTGTGGTTCGTACAGGGGAGGGCAAAAGCAGGCTTACAGTTGTTGCATGGGCAAGAATACAACAAGTAATAACACGAGAGTAAGTCCTCGTGCACAGCTGTACACCTACCTTTGCCCACCGCGTATGTTTGTGTGAAGTGTGCAGACTCATACATTCTCCTTTAACAAGACACCTGCAGAAAAAGCTTTCTGGCCACCCCAACATTGTCCAGTTTTGCTCTGCAGCGTCCATAGGGAAAGAGGAGTCGGACACGGGGCAGGCCGAGTTCCTGCTGCTCACGGAGCTCTGCAGAGGTAACGGCTCCCAGCGCACGCAGGTCCCGGAGGAGGGGGGCCCTTCCCAGGAAGAAAGGCGCTCTCACCGACAGGATGGGGGGGCCCAGTGCCTTCTACAGAGTCCCAGGGGCTGAGGGGTCACGTGCATGACCGAGGAGGAGGAGGAGGAGGAGGGCTCAGTCAGCCCGCGCTGCCCGTGGAGGGCCGGGGCTCCGTCCTCCTGGAGCCACCTCCTGGGGCTCAGTGGTGTTGGTGTACCTTAGGGGGAGCGGAGGGCACAGGACATGTGAGGCCCAGTGGGCCAGGGGCCAGCAGCCAGGTGGGGCCCCGGTCCTGTGGCACGGTGCTACCTCATGCGTGAGCAGCGTGTGTGGGAGGCGGCCAGGGCCCTGCTGCCACAAGGCCAGGGAGCAGCAGCAGGGCACCCTGAGGCAGGTATCTCCCTGGGACGGACACATGCTGCGCCCACAGATGGCCCTCCCCGGGGTCCAGCCACCACGAGCAGGGCTGTCCCGGAGGAGAGGGGCAGTGAGCGCAGGCACCTCTGCAGGAGGAGGAGGAGATGGTGCAGGCGGTGGCAAGGGGCTGAGCCCTGAGCAGCCAGCGCAGCTCTGGAGCGGTTGTGGGGGTCGGGGGGCGGGGAGAGGCAGCAGGCTGAAATAGGTGCAGGTGGCTTTATAGGCTGGGGAAGCCAGGCCCTCCCCGGGTAGTGGGGTTGGAAGCCGACGGGACGGGGAGAGGGCTGTGCTGTCCGTGTCTGGGCCCTGCTTCCCATTGGCTCACTGGGCTGGCTGGGACGTGCTGGCTCCCCACTCGGGTCTTCCAGGTGGCAGGCGTCCCCCGTCACTGCTGGTTTTAGTTGCGAGTGTGTGCTCCTTGGAAAAGCACTGTGAGGTGTGCTCAGAAGTGGGGTTCCGTAGACCCACTCTTCCTTCTGAAAAGCGTGCTGTGCCTGGCGCTGCCTTGCGCCCACAGGCTCACCTGCTCTCAGGCCCAGTGCCTGCAGACCCAGACCTCAGGCCCTTTGCCAGTGTCAGTGGGACGTGCTCCTTGCCTCGTGCACGCGTGTTGGTGCACGGGTTGCTCTGTGTCCCTCCCGGGACCTGGCCTCCCCGTGGCTGGCATTCGCAGGAGACTTGTTGGGTTGGGGGGTGCCATTCGGTGGCCTGCTCTGACACCTTGGGTGGCGTGGGTGAGGCCACGCTGCTTTCCGTCCGCACAGCGCGCCCTTCTGCTCGGGCCCCTGTTTGCGGCTGTGTGCCGTGGTGTCTGTGTCCTGCTCTTCACATGGGAGCTCAGGCAGCCTCTGCGTCGCTCTGCGCTCGGCCTCGTCAGGCTGGGGCCTCATGCCCCTCGCCCCTCGGCAGGTGGTTCACCAGGAGAGCGTGGCATCTGGGCACTGTTGTGTGCAGGCGCGGGTTCAGTGACGCGCCCAGCGTCAGGGGAAATGAGCTGGAGCGGGTGCCCGTGTCGCAGGCTGGCAGAGCTGGCTTCCTGGAGGGTGGCGGGGGGGTGTCTGAGCGCAGGAGGCGGGGCAGCGTGGCTGAGGGCCACCATGGAGCTGGAGCCGTGGTAGCCACGGTGGCTGCATCCGTCACTGAGGTGGCCTTGGGCCTGGATCAGGGACGGGCACTGAGGTTGAACCCGTGTCCCTGGCGACAGGATGGGGCTCCTGGGCCCAAGCCTCACCGTGCCCGCCTGTGCTGTCACCACCCCCTGGTCCATGTGCAGCCTCACTCGGTGTGGCATGCGTGTTGGAGGTTCCACGCCCCCGGGCCGACGGCCGTGTCATTTAGGGAAGTGGGGCGAGTGTGACATGAGAGACGAGGAGATGGGGTGTTGTGGCTTTTCTGGTCCCTGCCATCTCCGACTCTGTGTGGGAGCCTGTGCTGCCCGCGCCGTGGCCACAGGTGTCCCACGTGTAAGGGCGGCGGCCCCGCCCCTGCCCTGCCCGGCGGCCTGCCCCAGCCCTGTGGGGATGAGTGTCTCCTGTCTCTTCCAGGGCAGCTGGTGGAGTTTCTGAAGAAAAGCGAGACCAAAGGGCCGCTGTCATGCGACGCCATCCTGAAGATCTTCTACCAGACGTGCAGGGCCGTGCAGCACATGCACCGGCAGAAGCCGCCCATCATCCACCGGGACCTCAAGGTGCTGCCTCCCACCCGCACGCCCCGCCGCGCCCAGCTAGGAGGTCTGGCTTCTGCCAGTGAGGCCGCAAGGCTCTGCCGAGTCTCAGAGACCACGCAGGAGCCCCTTCCCAGCGAGTGGCTTTCCCGAAGCTCCTCGGTTGAAGCCGTGAGAGAGCCCTGTAGGGCCTGGGCTCCCCCGTGCCCCCAGCTCTGGGCTGCGGCCCTCGTCCTCCCCTGGAGATGAGGAGTGTGCCTCCTCTGGATGTGCCCTCGGGGTCCAGGGCGGCCTGCAGCGTGGGTGGTGTCAGCGCCTGCCTTTCACGCAGGGTTGCTTTCCTGCTGCAGCTGCCGGAGGTGCTGGGTGTGTCCTCCCGTGCAGGTGGGCTCCAGCGTGCCACTGGCCGTCGGTGCGCGGAGCTGCCGCCTTCGTGTCGCTGGCGGGGAGGATTGTAGTGGTTCCGCTTTTCCTGGTTATTAGTGAGTTAAGTGCTTGTTGCTGCTCATGCTCTTCAGTTAGCGTTTGTTTTCTGTCTTTTTCCTGCTTTTTGGTCTGTCATGTTGATGGATTGGAGCTCCTCGTATGTTCACACAATGGTCTTTATTTGAGTTACGTGTGCTGCAGATGTTTTCTGGTTTATGGTCTGGTGTGTTTTTTAAAAATATATTTTTATTGATTTCAGAGAGGAAGGGAGGGAGAGAGAGAGAAACACGAGTGATGAGAGAGAATCATGGATCGGCTGCCTCCTGCACGTCCCCCACTGGGGATGGAGCCTGCAACCCGGGCCTGTGCCCTGACCGGGAATTAAACCGAACCATGACCTCCTGGTTCATACGGCGACGCTCAGCCCCTGAGCCACGCCGGCTGGGCTGGCCTGGTTTTTATTCCCCCTGTTGTGTCTTTGAAAAACCCAAGACTTTGTGGAAATTGTCCAGTACCCAGAGCTGTGCTCGGCTCTGGCCACATCTTGGGCAGCAGCCGGCTCTCATCCTGCTTCCTCGAGAAGGTGGTTTTCCTAAAGGATTTTAAAGCCGGGCCCCAGACATCACTCCATTTCACGCCTGGACACTTGTGCACAAAACTGTGAGAGAGCAGGGGAATTTTCTTAGCAGCTGCACCATCCCTGCCTTAGCAGCACCCAGACACTCGCTAGCGCAGAGGCGTTCACGGGGCGCTGTGAGGATTGGCTGTCCAGTCAGGGCACCGACCTTTCCCTTAGCCTCCCAAGTAGGAAAACGGCAGCAGCAGCACAGTAGGTGTCCAGTGTGAATGTGTCAAAATTGCCCGTTTTTGGTCAGATCAGCAGAATGCAGGCAGTCCTCAGGTCACGTTGCTGTCTCCGTTTATTTATAAAAAAGTTCTGTCGTTTCGACGTCTGTACGTATGCGCTTTATGTTTTTTAGTATTTATTTACCACAAGTAAAGGTCAGGAATTATCTTTCTTTTAAGTTTTCTTTATTGTTTCACGTCATCACTGCTGTGTCTGTGCTCCACGTGAGTGACGTAGGTGCTTATGTAGGTGGGTTCCGACTTACGGCGAAAATCGCGTTACGTTGCGTGCACTGTGGGAACGGATCTCCGAGGTAACCCAAGGACCACTGGACGCTTTTTGGTGCGCTGCGGAATCTTCGTAGTTAGTTTGTGTGTCACGAGATGGGAAGATGGGAAACCGCTGCTCATACCCTTTCACACCCAGTGCCAGCCCGTTCCCTCGGGCTCCCCAGATGTGCTCTCTGAAACCCCTTGGTCGGTCCTCCTTGTGGTCCCGGTTCGGGGTCGGCACTGGCACCCCGTCTGTGGGTCTTTGTCTTCGTCTAGATTTGACCTCTGAGGAGCCTGGCCTTCTCTTTCCCCCCGAACCCGAGAGGTCGTTTTAAGCTGTTGGCAGGCACCACCCTGTGGGGTTGGGAGGATGCCGGGTGGTGGTGGTGCCAGGGGTTGGAGGCCTTTTTCTGCCGTCGGGGGGTTTCCTGTGCCTTCAGGACTGTTCTGCTCACGTGTTAGCCACGTGCTTGTGTGTGTGAAAAGGAGGAATGGAATTAGAGAGCCGTGTCTGTGAGCATGCCTGGTTTACTCCCTCACCTCAGTGCCCCGTGTGCACCAGGTGTCCCCGCGGCCTGTCCACGGGCCCCAGGCGGCGACCCTGTCTGCTGTGCGTGGCTCCGGAGTGCACCCTTCGTGTGGCGTTCTGCTCAGCTTAGGGCTCGTCCGTCTCATGGGCCCACAGCTGGCAGGGTGTGCGCTGTGGGGTCGCTGCTTCCCGTGCGGGTGACCTCTGCGCCTTGCGCTTGGGGCTCTAGGTGTTGGCAGCAGACTGTGGCCTCCGTGGCATTTTCCTTCTGTGGCAGAGTTGCCGTTTTTAGGTTTATTGGCGTTTGGATTCCTCTCTGGGGACGTACCTGTGGCGGTGTTTGCCTGTGTTCCTGTTGAGTTGTGTTTCTGTCTCCTCCGCAGAAGCGTGTGTGGGGAACGTGTGGAGTGTTTGCGTGCTTGCTCTCAGCGGGCGGTGTCCGCTCAGGTGCGGCTTGTGGTGGCTGGTCAGCTGCCGGCTCGGCGTGCTCCTGCCCCGAGTGTTGACCTGAGGCCTGTGGCTGCC
Source organism: Ia io (assembly GCA_025583905.1). Lineage (NCBI taxonomy): Eukaryota > Metazoa > Chordata > Mammalia > Chiroptera > Vespertilionidae > Ia > Ia io. Next base: position 322,278 of record JAJQQW010000002.1, on the reverse strand, counting down.
CTTGCGTTTAGAGGCAGGGCTCTCGTCCCTGGCCTGTCCCGCTCTCCCGGCACGGGTCCTGGTCGGCGCCGTCCCCTCGGAGCGGCAGCCAGGCTCGCCTCTGCCTCGGGATCGCCTGGCTCTTTCTCAGCTCTGTGTCTCCTTGCACACGTTTTAGCCCGTTGGTCAGGTTCCACCCATGGGATTGCCTCGGCCGTCCCCGAGCAGGTCGACAGGCTTCTCTGGGCAGGGCCGACTGTGAACATGGCTGCTCTGCGGGTCCACAGCCCCCGCAGCCCCGGGGGGTGAAGAATTATTGGTTTTTCCCAGCACTCAGATTGTAAAAGCCGTCCTCAGCTGTGGGCCTTGGTGGACGTGCCCTCGAGGGGCTGGGACAGGTCTGTCTCTGCTCTCAGAAGTGGTTCCTGCTTATGTTGCATTTAAAAGTGCCTCTCAAGTGGCAGTTTCTGGCTCATCCTGCACAGCTCCTTTGTCTAGTTGACCAGAGGCCTGGTGCACGGAACGTGTGCGCGGGCGCGGGCCCTAGGCCTGGCCAGCGATCGAAGCGCGAGTGTCTGGTGTGGAAGGGCAGGTCCCAGCTGACCTCTGGGCCCTGGGCAGCACCTGGGCCCCTGGGTCCCCGCGCGCCGCCCTCCACCTGAGTCATCGGGCCCTGCTCGCACCCACCTTGGCCTGGTGCCACCTGCTCACTCGTTCCACCATCCCGCCGCGGTCCCGCTCTCATCGGGGCCAGCAGCGCCTCCACTGTTGCCCACTGCCAGTGCTGGCCAGCAGCGCCTCCACTGTTGCCCACTGCCAGTGCTGCATCACTGACACCTGCCATGCTCCGCGCCACCCCCTTGTGGTCAGCGCACATCATAGCGAGCGGTCGAACTCCTGGTCGAACTCCCGGTCAAGGGAACAGTTTTCACATTAGGCTTTTATTATATTGGGTAGGATGTTAATTATATAGGACTAGAGGCCCAGTGCACGGATTCGTGCACTAGTGGGAGCATGGCCTGCGGGGATCGGCTGCTGTGGGAGCACCACTCATCCCGGTTAGCCAAGCAGCTGTGGACCTGCCCTCTGAGCGCTGCTCCCTGGTCCGGCATCTTCCGTGGAGCTGGAGCACTCGCCTCTCCAGAGACCTGGTCGGGGCCGGGCCCGGGCCCAGGGACAATAGCACTGAGAGGCGGTGGAGTAGCCTCTGTCCCACTAACCCACTTCCCAGCCTCTAGGGTTAGCCTGCGAGCCTGGCGGCGGTGGCGCTGCACGGCCTGCGGGTGCTCGGAGGAGGAGCCTGGCCTGAGAGGCGATGATCACAGCCCGGGTTCCTGCCCGTCGGCTCGGGGTTCGCAGCGGGAGCAGCCACTTATCCCGGTTGGCCGAGCGGTGCTCCCCCTGTGGGAGCGCACTGACCACCAGGGGCAGCTCCTGCGTTGAGCGTCTGCCCCCTGGTGGTCAGTGCGCGTCATAGCCACTGGTCGTTCTGCCGTTCGGTCGCTGGACTTCGGTTATATAGGATGGCTTTCAAACAGTGTGTTAATTCAGCCTTTTCTAAAGGCTTTCATTGTGTATCCCGTGGTATTGATGTCATTTATCTTTTGACTTACGGCTGATATTTTCTGAATTACCTGCTTCTAAAGGTACACACACCGAGTTCGACCAAAAAGAAGTGGGGGTGCTGCATTTTCCCCTCAGAGCCAGCTGACTGTCTGCACCCCAAATCTGTAAGGACTGTCTCCTGGAATTTTTCAGGTTGAAAACTTATTGCTGAGTAACCAGGGAACCATTAAGCTGTGCGACTTTGGCAGCGCCACAACCATCTCGCACGTCCCCGACTACAGCTGGAGTGCCCAGCGGCGGGCCCTGGTGGAGGAGGAGGTGAGCTGTGGCAGGCGCTCAGCATTGAGCCTGGGGCGACTTGCACCCACTCCTTGTGCTGTAGGAGCCTCGCGCTGGGCTGGGGGTCAGTGCCTCACACGGCTGCCTAGCACGCCGTCTCAGCACAGGGAACACACGTGCACACGTGTGGGTCACAGGCCTGCAGCTTGGTGACTTCCTGTGTGGAGGCTCTGCGGCCACGTCCGGGTCGCAGTGTCCTCTGCCCGCCTCCCTCCTGGGCTCAGCATCTTATGCACCTGGACGTGGCATTGTGTTGGCCCTGGTGTCTCCCGGGCGCTTGTCCTGCCCAGGCCCCCCTCCTCCTAAAGCAGACCTTCCCGGGAGAACCGTGGGTTAGCCTCCCTGTCTCGCCCGGGTCACAGCATGTGCCAGCGGCATCTCTGGCCCGGGGTTGGTGTGTATGTGTGTCTGCCACATGTGGGCCATGCTGGCCTCTGTGCTGGGTCTCCAGTCTCGGCCACAGGGCCCGCCCTGCCTACCTGGGTCCCGGGTTTCTCACAGAAAAGCCTGACTGTCCGTGAATTCAGTTCAGCTCTCTCCTGGACTAAGGGTCTCTGTCCACGAGAACTTATAGGAGGCGGCTTTGAGAACACCTCCTCTCGGGCCGCAGGTGACCCACCTCCCTGAGCCGGGGTGGACCGCCCGTCCGCTTCCGCTGAGACGTGTCTCCTGGACACACAGCTGACATCCCACGTGGGTGCTGGGTGTGGCCACTCCGGCAAGAGCTGGGGCTGGAGGCGGCCGTGGGTGAGGAGAGGGGGCGAGCATCGGGCGAGAGGTGCTGGGCCCTGGGGTGGACGAGCGCGTCCTGCAGGGAGGCCGTGGGCACCGAGGCCAAACAACTTCCCTGTGAAAAGTGCGTCTGTTCTTCAGGTCACCAGGAACACAACGCCCATGTACAGGACGCCCGAGATCGTGGACCTGTACTCCAACTTCCCCATCGGCGAGAAGCAGGACATCTGGGTGAGGCCGCAGTGCCTGTGCCCTGTGCTCTCTGTGGGCCCTGTGCTCTCTGTGGGCCCTGTGCTCCCTGTGCTCCCTGTGCTCCCTGTGCTCCCTGTGGGCCCTGTGCTCCCTCTGCTCCCTCTGCTCCCTGTGCTCCCTGTGGGCCCTGTGCTCCCTGTGCTCCCTGTGGGCTCTGTGCTCCCTGTGCTCCCTGTGCTCCCTCTGCTCCCTCTGCTCCCTCTGCTCCCTGTGCTCCCTGTGGGCCCTGTGCTCCCTGTGGGCTCTGTGCTCCCTGTGGGCCCTGTGCTCCCTGTGGGCTCTGTGCTCCCTGTGGGCCTGTGCTCCCTGTGCTCCCTGTGGGCCCTGTGCTCCCTGTGGGCCCTGTGCTCCCTGTGGGCTCTGTGCTCCCTGTGCTCCCTGTGCTCCCTGTGGGCCTGTGCTCCCTGTGCTCCCTGTGGGCCCTGTGCTCCCTGTGGGCTCTGTGCTCCCTGTGGGCCCTGTGCTCCCTGTGCTCCCTGTGCTCCCTGTGGGCTCTGTGCTCCCTGTGGGCTCTGTGCTCTCTGTGGGCCCTGTGCTCCCTGTGGGCTCTGTGCGCCCTGTGCTCCCTCCCTGTGGGCCCTGTGCTCCCTGTGGGCCCTGTGCTCCCTGTGCTCCCTGTGCTCCCTGTGGGCCCTGTGCTCCCTGTGGGCTCTGTGCTCCCTGTGGGCCTTGTGCTCCCGTGGCTCTGGACGCCATGCTTCTTTGGCCTCTTTTCTTCTTCTTTCTTTCCTGTCACGGCTGCCAGTGGAGATGGGCTGAGGAGAGGGTGGTGGGTCGGGGTGGGTGGAGTCAGCCAGCGGTCTGCTGCCTGCGGGTCAGAGCCCCTGCACGGGCCAGGCCTGATGGAGCCAGGGCTCATGGGGCCGGACCCCGGGTCGGGCTGGGAGTCGTGCCTGGCTGGGCTCCTTCATTGCACATGGGTGCCCTGAGGCCTCCCTGCCTCCCTAAGAGCAGGGACAGGGACGCCTCAGCCCCAGGCCTCCCTGCGCCTTGCACCTCAGGCTCCCAGTCTGGTCCTGTCAGGCTGTGTCCGGGCTGGCCAGCTGCGGCAGGAGCTCCTGTGGTGCTGTAGAGGCAGGTGGCCGTTGAAATGAGTGACCTGCGGGGACCCGGGGGCTGGAGCTGTGCTTAGTGATCTGTCTTCCCTTCCCCAGTCTCAGGTGACCCCCGGTGGGCCCTCAGCCACCCCAGCCCAAGGACACGCACACACACAGTCACACATGTGCACACGCACACACAGGCAAAGGCGGGGGTGGGGGGGGGGGGGGGGGTGGGTGGGTGGGGGGGGGGGGTGGGGTGGTGGGGGGGGGGGTGGGGTGGTGGTGGGGGGGGGGGGGGGGGGGTGGGGGGGGGGGGGGGGGGGGGGGGGGGGGGGGGGGGGGGGGGGGGGGGGGGGGGGCAAGGTGGGGGGGGGGGGGGGGGGGGGGCGGGGGGGGGGGGGGGGGGGGGGGGGGGGGGGGGGGGGGGGGGGGGGGGGTGGGGGGTGGGGGGGGGTGGGGGGGGGGGGGGGGTGGTGGGGGGGGGGGGGGTGGGGGGGGGGGGGGGGGGGGGGGGGGGGGGGGGGGGTGGGGGGGGGGGGGGGGTGGGGGGGGGGGGGGGGGGGGGGGGGGGGGGGGGGGGTGGGGGGAGTCACAGCTGGGCTTAGTGGCCTGGTCTTGCGTGCTGGGCTGGGGCATCTGCGGTGTGTGCTGTGCATCCTCAGCTGGATGAGGTGTCCCAGTGTGTGCTCCCCTGCGTGCTGGGCTGGGGCATCTGCGGTGTGTGCTGTGCATCCTCAGCTGGATGAGGTGTCCCAGTGTCTCCGCCGTGTTCCCAGTGGGTGCTGAAGGTCAACAGTGAGAAGGGACTGGGCTGGGTTCGAGGCATGTCTGTGGACGTTCCCACCACCTGTGGTTCCTTCGTGTTCTGCCCCAGGGCCGTCCACCTGTGTTCAGTGTTATCACGAAAAACGTGGACGTGGCCCCTTCGTCCTAGTCACCCAGCTGTCCCCCTTCCTCCCTAGTCACCCAGCTGTCCCCCTTCCTCCCTAGTTACCCAGCTGTCCCCTTCCTCCCTAGTCACCCAGCTGTCCCCCTTCCTCCCTAGTCACCCAGCTGTCCCCCTTCCTCCCTAGTCACCCAGCTGTCCCCTTCCTCCCTAGTCACCCAGCTGTCCCCTCCCTCCCTAGTCACCCAGCTGTCCCCCTTCCTCCCTAGTCACCCAGCTGTGTCCTCCCTCCCTAGTCATCCAGCTCTCCCCTTCCTCCCTAGTCACCCAGCTGTCCCCCTTCCTCCCTAGTCACCCAGCTGTCCCCCTTCCTCCCTAGTCACCCAGCTGTGTCCTCCCTAGTCACCCAGCTGTGTCCTCCCTAGTCACCCAGCTGTCCCCTTCCTCCCTAGTCACCCAGCTGTCCCCCTCCCTCCCTAGTCACCCAGCTGTCCCCTTCCTCCCTAGTCACCCAGCTGTCCCCACCCACAGATCCAGGGCTCAGATGTCGAGTTTTTCATTTTGAAAGGGCCTTTTCACCAGGAATGAGAGTTTGGAGCTTGTTTACTATACCCTCCATGTTCGTGGTCCCTGAGGAGCACAGAATGAGGGCTGCTGTGTGTTGGGGCGGGGGCTGTGTCCATGGAGGGAGCCGTGCGCGGGGGGGGGGGCGTGTGCGAGGGGGGGGCTTTGCGCGGGGGGTTTGGCGGTGGCTGTGTGCGCTGGGAGCTGTCCCACTCCTTGCCAGCGTAAATCAGACCAGCCTGAGCCTGACTGCCCTGTGGGCCCAGGAGGGCTGCCCGCCCCGCCCTCACCCTCGCCCTCGGCCACAGGCGCTGGGCTGCATCCTGTACCTGCTGTGCTTCGGGCAGCACCCTTTCGAAGACGGCGCCAAGCTTCGCATCGTCAACGGGAAGTACTGCATCCCTGCTGACGACACTCGGTACTCCGTGTTCCACGGCCTCATCCGTAAGTCCCGTGTGCAGGGACCTCGGAGGACACGCCTCCTGTAACGTGCCGCGTGGCCCTTTGGCAGCCTCCCTGTGGGCTTTTCCCGCCCGTCAGCCGTGTGAGTTACGTGCTCCAAACAGTGGCTCTTGTTGCTCTTCGTGCTGTGGCCTCGCTTGCTGTTGAAGTCTGTGAATGAGGCCCTCCGTGGGTCCGTCACCTCCACAAGGGCAAGGGGGGGGGGCCCTGGGACCCTGGGACCCTGAGCGCGCCCTTCCCTACTGCAGGCGCCATGCTGAAGGTCAACCCGGAGGAGCGGCTGTCCATCACCGAGCTGGTGAACCAGCTGCAGGAGATCGCGGCTGCCCGGAGCGTGAACCCCAAGTCGCCCATCACTGAGGTAGGGCCTTCCAGGTGCTGCTGCTCAGAGCAGGGTCTCCGAGGCCCCGTCTGCTTTAAAGGGGTGACCATTGTGCAGGCTGTCCCCATGCCCCGGGGACTCCAGGGCGGGGTCCCCTGGCAGGAGGGAGTCGGCACAGGCAGACGAGACGGCTCTGAGTGTGGGCAGGAGCTGGAAGGAAGACGTGCCCTGTCAGACAGCGGCCAGCGCGGGGAGGAGGGGCAGGGAGGGCGTGGGGGTGGACGAGGCTCAGAGGTGTCTGCTCTGGGGCTGCCACGTGTGTGCCGCCAGGAGTCCTCCGGGGTGCGGTGGGGGTGCCAATGGATAGACAGGCCGCTGGTCAGTGGGCGCCAGGGCAACTTTCGATCTTGGCGCTTTCAGAACTCGGGGCCCTGGTGCAGACACTGCCCCCTGTGGGCTCTTCTGCCCGGGCAGTGAGGACCGTGCCTGCGGGTTGGGCCTGGAGCCCAGGAGCAGGCTAGGGAGGACTGGTCGGCCTGACGCAGGCGAGGACAGTGGTGTCTGCGTGCCCTCGGCAGCAGGGCCTCCGGCTGAGTGGCCTGGCGTGTGCGGTCCCCGCGGACGGTGTGCCTGCCTGGCATCCGGAAGCCTGTCAGTGAGACAGCGTGGAGAAAGCCTGGCTGCCCGCCGCCACGCCGCCTGCCACCTGCTCGGTCAGAGAAAGGCAACATCACCTTCGTTTTACCGTGTGAGCTTCATGTGGCGAAACTTCAGCTCCATAACAAGGATGTTTTCAAACACGGCACCGGAAATGAAGGCCACGGCCAAGGACCTCACAGGAGAGGAGCAGGCACCACGGCCCATCGAAGGTTGCGTCCAGCGCCAAGTGGCTGGCGGGAGGCTGCGGCCCTCCCAGCCGGGTCCCGAGCACCTCTCTGAAGGTTGCGGGTCGAGACTCTGGCCAGTGCCGGCCGTGGGCTCAGCTTGGGGCAGGCAGGGTCCTCGCTGCGCAGCCCACCCCTCTGGCAGGCAGGCTGTGAGCCACTGGGCGGGACTGGCACTTGGTGGGCGTGCGGCAGCGGGCAGGCTGCCCGTGACCCAAACGTCCGCTCGCAGCGCTGTGTGACCGCCTTCTGTGTAGGGGTTTCCAGGGTCGGGTGGAGACGGGCTCCAGTCAGGAGGAGGGAGGGTTTCTCCCTGCGCGGAGCCGGCGGATTGTGGCCCTGGCCCCGTACCAGCTGAGGCCTTGCTGTTCAACCCTCAGCTTCTGGAGCAGAATGGGGGCTATGGGAACGCTGCCCTGTCCCGAGGGCCACCTCCTCCCGCGGGGCCCGTGAGCAGCGGCCAAGGCGGAGGTGAGTGCACGCGGCTCTTTGTTTGGGTCCCCTAACTGTCTAGAGCTCCTAGAACTGGCGGAAACGACACTCTGGGCCACATTTAGGATGGAACTTGGGGAGCGGTTTGCGTGCCAGCACCCTGTCCTGTGCCGCAGGGGCTCTGAGCACCTTTGGGGTGGCCTGCGTGGGGCGGGGTGCAGGTCCCAGGCCCCTGGGGAGAGGCGGGCTCCTCGGGCAGGAGAGGGTTGTGGCCGTGGCAGAGGTGCCTCAGCGGGTTTCTTCCCGCTCGGTCGCATTTGTGAGTGAGCTGCACCCTCATCCTGTGGTTGTGGGTGGTCTGGGCGCCCCGTGCTGGCACACGGAGCTGGTCCCCGAGGAGCCCTGCCAGGCTTGGTGCAGCAGGCCCAGGAAGGCTCTGGACAGTCCTGCCAGGCAGTGCTCTGCCCCGCGCCCCATCCCATTGGCCACTCTGGCTGTTTGGGGTGGAATCGGGTTTGTTTCCTGGGGAGGGGCCATCCCAGCAGCAGGCTTGCCCCGTGTCCCGGGCTCCATCTCCACACAGCGTGGGTCTGGTCACCTCCGCATGTCCAGCATGTGGGGCCACCCGGACTGCCCTGGGGCATTCTCCAGGTGCTGGGACAGGACCACACCATACACGTGTGCACACGTGGTCATACATGCTTACACCATGCTCATGCACATATGTGCTCAACACTCACGAGTGCTGGTCACTTCCTGGGGAACGGCCAGCAAGAACGTTCTACACGTAGGACGTGTGGGCTGCTTTCTGTGGCTGCCTGACCGCCAGAGCGCAGGGCCTGGTCCCCGCTGCGCCCCAGCCACCTGTGCCAGCGCTGCCGGCTGGTCTCGGAGGCTGCACACAGGCCGCAGGTACCCTCGGGCACAGATGCAGTGTGTCGGCCACGACTTCCTCTTGTTACCCCAACCCGCCCCCCCTCCCCCGCCGCCTTCGGGGACCACATCCTCCGGGGTTGCCATCACTGTTCACACCGGGCCCTATGCTGCAGGCAGATAGCACCCGCTGTCCAGCCCCACAGCCTCTCTGCTCAGCCGGGGCCACATGCACGACCCACTCCTGCCCTCCGTGTCCACCTGTGTCCTCCCACCTCGAGTGGAGGCTTGCCTTTGCTGGGCCCTCAGGGTGCGTGTGTGCAGGGGGCCCGGGGTCCAGGTTTGTAGGCGTGCACGTCCTAGAGACGGGATGGAGGCCGTGGGCACTCGGAGGCTCCGCTCTCACTGGCTGGGTCCAGGCTCGGCCCTTGTGAGAGCAGCTGGTGGGCTGTGGGCGTGTGGCATGCTTAGATGCCAGCTGCTGGTTTAGTTCCTGTGCCCACGCAGGGTCCAGCAGACGGCGGGGTGACGGGGAGTGTTTGGCCCTCACAGGTTCTGGGGATGCTGGACCCCCCCTGACCCCACCCCCGCTTTCGTTCCTAACCCCACTGACCCCGCCAGCCCGGCCTAAGCTTGTCTCTGCTTGCAGGCCTGGCGGTTGCTGAGTACGAGCAGCCCTACGGCGGGCTCCTGGACATCCTGCGGGGGGGCCCCGGGCGCCTGCTCACCAACCTCAAGGACACCTCCTCCAAGGTCATCCAGTCCGTCGCCAAGTGAGTCGAGGGTGCGTGGGTGCAGGGCCTGGGCGCAGCTCGGGGCTTCTCCATGGCGTGGGGGTTTTCTGACCTTTGGCGCTGCCGCCTCCCAGCCTGGCAGAGTCTGCACTCGTGGCCGTTGGGTGGGCCCCGCCCCATTTCCACCACTCGCCGTGAGGGACTTGGGGGGAGTGGAGAAGTGCTGGCCCACTGCCGGCTACGCGGGGCCTGGAGCTGAGGGCACCACCTCGCTGGGGTTTGGTGTCTCCTGCCCGGGCTGTGGGGCGTGTGCAGTGGGCACGGCGCCTTGCTCACGTAGATTTGAGCGCCTGGACTCGGCTGAGGGCTTAGGTTTTTAAGTTTCACTTTGTGAAAAAGACAAAAACAGCAGTTTTTCCTTGTCAGTTACTTGTCTTTTTCTGTTGGGTTTTAATTAAAGCACACATCTATCCCTACTTCCCTTTATGTCTTTTGTTTGTTTTCCTGAGTAGGAAGGTTAGATGTGTTTCAAAATACGTGTTTCGGAATGTTTAAATGTATTTTTAATGGTTTTCTTGTACATCCGGGTCTTTAATCTACGAGGACCTTATTGGGGATTTTTCACTGGTTCTTGTCTGCTGATGCAAGCAGGGCACTGTCCTCGTCTGTGACCCAGGTCCCCCACCCGTCCCCTGAGCTTCCCCCTCCCGTTCGCGCCTGACGTCCCGCAGCCCTCGGCACTGCTGCCGTTGCTGTCTGTGTACGTGCCTCTCTGTCCGTCCGTCCTTCCCAGGAGAGTCGTGTTCCTCTCAGCTGTGTCTGCACAGGAATTCTAGAGCTAACGTGTCAGGCTGCCTGCGTGCTTCCTAGGCTCCCTGTTTTACTAGTTTACGGCCAGATTAGGGCCATGGCCTCAGTGGTGCTGACGCTGGGCTCCAGCAGGGACGCCTCCCCAGGCCTGCGGACGCCCTTCCTCCCTCCGAGGTGCCCGTGGAGCCAGCGGGCCCCCCTCCCTGCTCAGCTTGCTCTGCCTGGCTGAGTCCAGCGAGAACCATAACGTTAGACCTGAGCAAGTGGAGAAACTTACATTTGGGAGAATTTTAAAAGTGGTATCACTTTTCAATTAAGCTATACATTCATTGCCATAAAAATTGTTTTCATAGATTTTTTAAGAATATATTTTTATTGATTTCAGAGAGGAAGGGAAAGGGAGAGAGAGAAACATCAATGATGGGAGAGAATCATGGATCAGCTGCCTCCTGCACGCCCCTCACTGGGAATCAAGCCCTCACCCAGGCATGTGCCCTGACCGGAATTGAACCCTGACCTCCTGGTTCATAGGTTGACACTGAACCACTGAGCCACGCCGGCCAGGCTGTTTTCATAGATTTTGATCTTAAAATTCATGTTACCAATTATTGCCAGGAGTATTTTAAAAAGTAAGAATATAGAGGAGGATCCTGTTACACCTGTGAGCTTTCTCTGGCATCTGTGTGGGGAGTTGAGTGCTGAGGCTGACAGATGGCGCACTGAGGCCTGGGAACCCCACGAAACACCGTCTGACAGGAAGCCCGGCCTCGTGGTCAGTGCAGGCGCCAAGCCCTGTCTGCAGAGGGAAAGTCGGGTCCCTGTCCAGCGGCGAATACGTTATTCTGGCCAGTTAAATGCTTAATTCTAAGAAGCGTGTGTTTTTAAGAAAGAATTAATAAACTATAGAGGGATATTCTTATAACACTTGAAGATTCCTTAAATGAGACAAAAAATACACAAGCCATGGAGGAAAGGTTAATAAAGTTTACTAATTTAAAAACTCTATTCCTCAAATTACCACATTTCCTTAAAATAACAAAAAGACACAGCACTGATTGGGAGTGAATACGTTCAAACTATACAGCGTGCAAAGAAGTTACCCGGACAGGCTGAGTAAGCCTCGAGGAGGCGTCCCGCGCTTGCTGTGCGGACGGATGCCTGGCTCGGAGATGGTTTGTGCGGGCGTCTCTGCCTGTCACCGGGCGTGGAGGCCACCGGCTTGGAGATGGCTGGTGCTGGGAGATGGCTGGTGCGGGGGTCTCTGCCTGTCACCGGGCGTGGAGACCACCGGCTTGGAGATGGCTGGTGCTGGGAGATGGCTGGTGCGGGGGTCTCTGCCTGTCACCGGGCGTGGAGACCACCGGCTTGGAGATGGTTGGTGCTGGGAGATGGCTGGTGCGGGGGGTCTCTGCCTGTCACCGGGTGTGGAGACCGCCGGCTCAGAGATGGTTGGTGCTGGGAGATGGCTGGTACTGGGAGATGGCTGGTGCGGGGGTCTCTGCCTGTCACCAGGCGTGGAGGCCACTGGCGCTGGGAGATGGTTGGTGCGGGGGTCTCTGCCTGTCACCGGGCGTGGAGGCCACCGGCTCGGAGATGGTGCTGGGAGATGGTTGGTGCTGGGAGATGGCTGGTACTGGGAGATGGCTGGTGCGGGGGTCTCTGCCTGTCACCAGGCGTGGAGGCCACTGGCGCTGGGAGATGGTTGGTGCAGGTGTCTCTGCCTGTCACCGGGCGTGGAGGCCACCGGCTCGGAGATGGTGCTGGGAGATGGCTGGTGCTGGGAGATGGCTGGTGCGGGGGGTCTCTGCCTGTCACCGGGCGTGGACACCGCCGGCGCTGGGAGATGGCTGGAGCGGTGGGTCAGCATCTGCCCATCTGTTGCCGCTTCCTCCTCACCGCTGTTCTTTGTCCCTGTTTTCTTCTCCTCCTGCCTCTTGTGGTTTGAGTGGAGTGTTTTATTTGGTGCCATGATCGCCGTTCTTAGCATGTGTTGCGCTAATTTACCTTCCCGGCGGTTGCTCTGTGGGGGCGGCGTGCACTCACAGCCAGTGCGGTCCACTCAGCACTGCAGCCGTGGGATTCAGGGGTTCGATGCCAGTGACCCCCCCCCGCCAACCATCTCCCAGTGACCCACTCCCCTGTTGTCACGGCATTCGTCGCTGATGTGGAAGCACACGGTCCACGCACATGCACGCACGCACATACACACACACACAGTGCGTGCTGAGCACACAGACGCTCTGTTGCCACCATTGTCTTGAGCAGGCTCACTTGTTGGATAATTAAGACTAAAAAACCGAAAGTATTCGTTCTCCCGTCACCTGCTCCTCTTGTGACGCTCTTCCGTCTTCACGTGGATCTGGGTTTCTGGCCCGTGCGGTCCCCTTGCCTCTCCGGGAGACTTTCAACAATGTTTCTTGCAAGCAGGGCTGCTGGCAACAGGTCCTTGAGTTTCTGTCTGAGGAAAACATTGTAGTGTTTGGAGGGCAGTTTCACAGCCCGCGCTGTGCTTCCCTCGGCTCTTCAGGACTTTCTCCTGCTGCGTGCGGGCGGCTTCTGAGGAGAAAGAGGTCCTCGTCCCCGTAGGCCCGGTGTGCCCCACCGCTTCTCTCGGGACCTCGTCCTCACTGACTTCCTGCAGGTGGCACCGTGTGCCCAGGCGCAGGTTCCTGGCGTTGATCCTGGGCGGGGAGGTGGGTGGTTCTCCGAGTTTCCTGGATTCATGGTTTGGTGTCTGATGTGAACGTGTGTAAGTTCTCAGTCGTTACTGTCTCAGATGTTCTGTTCCTTTGCTGTGTCCCCATGACGTGAGCGTCAGGCCTCTGTGCTTGTCCCCCAGCCTGGGTGCCCACCTGGCGTTTGCAGTCTGTTCCCGTGGCCTTTCTGTTGTGGAGGCTCCTGATGTGTCCTGTGGCTCAGAGATGCTTCCTCGGCCGTGTCCCGCCAGGGAGCCCAGCGCTTCCTCGTGCTGCCGCAGCGCTGGAAGGGGCGCGGCGGCCCTTTCTCAGGGTTTCCTCTCTGCCCACATTGTCTGTTCTTGCGTGCTGTCTGCTTTGTCCACTAGCTCATTGGTCACCGTTGCTTTACACTCTGGTCATTTCAGCATCCCGCCGTGTCTGGTGCTGATGCTGGCTGTGTCCCTTCAGGCTGGGTGCTGGCCTTTGGGGTGCCCTGTAGTTTCCCGTGTCCCGTGGTTGCCAGGCACGACGGTGCGGGTCAGAGGCTCGGCCGTGCGTGTTTGCTGCTGCTTGTCACGACCAGCTTCCCATCGCATCTCCCGAGGGAGCAAGCCCTGAGTCACGGCCTGTGTGGGTACCTGCCTCTCCCCCCGCCTCGCGGGGACATCAGCTTCACACACACATGCCTGCGCTCACACGCAATGACCCACATACATCCCCGTGAGTACACACCACACACACACACACACCACACACATCACGCACACACGCGCACACACACACGCGCACACGCACACACCACACACACACACAGGCTCACCCCAGGCCTCTCCAGGACTCGTTCTCTTTAGCTCTCATCATCTCACTGGGCATTTCCTGTCCTAACCAGCTCTTCTTTTGGATTCCAGTTATGCGAAGGGAGACCTGGACATATCCTACATCACATCCCGCATCGCAGGTGCGTTGGTCACTCTCACCACGGGCTCCTCTGGCCTCCTGTTGGCGATGGCACGGGACGCGGGCCTCCCACTCAGCCTGCTGCAGCCTGGGCGTGGAGGGTGGGGGCGGGGAAGGGCCCTGTGTCTGGGCGCCTCCAGGCCTGCAGTGCGTGGGCAGCAGCTTCTCCCGGGCTGGACTTTCTGGGCTCCGCGGTGGAGGAAGGAGCGAGGCCACGCACAGTTGAAACGCGGTCTCCAGGCGAAATCGAAACCAAAGATGAGATTGGAGCCTTGGAGACCCTGCTGTGCGTGGGGTCTCGGCAGGACCTACCGCCCAGATGCAACGTGGGGAGGTCCCGAGAGGCTCCTGTGGGTGGCAGGCGGGCCGCGGGCGGGGAGGTCTGGCTGCACCTCAGCACTGCGTCTGCCGGCACCAGCCAGAGGCGGGACGGGGCCTGAGCGCGGTCCCTACGGTGCCCGGGCTGACGGCTGTTTCCTTTCAGTGATGTCCTTCCCAGCGGAGGGTGTGGAATCCGCCATCAAAAACAACATCGAGGACGTGCGCTTGTTTCTGGACTCCAAGCACCCGGGACACTACGCGGTCTACAACCTGTCCTCGAGGACGTACCGGCCCACCAAGTTCCACAACCGCGTGAGTGCCCTGCCCACCTCCCCTGCCTGCGCCCTGCAGGGCCTCACAAGGCCTGCTGACGACACGCAGCCCGTGCAGCGGGCTCTGCAGGGTCTCGGCTGTGATGCCAGGGCTGGTCTTCAGGGGCGTGGCGACAGCCTGGGGTCATCTCACGGACACGGACGAGTCGGGTGGAGGTGCAGAGACCAGCGAGCCTCGGGCCTCGCTGCTTCTCACCCGTGGGAACCTGAGGCCACATGGTTTTCATGGTTCCTGAATTTTGGGTCACGGACGCTGTTTACAGCTGACCCAAGCGTGGCAGGGGGCTGGCTCCCGGCTCCCGTTGCCAGGTCTGTCTGCCCGGCACCAGTCCTGGCGCAGAGGAGTGTGCCAGCAGGGCGGGCGCTCGTGATGGGAGCCCTCCCCGACGGGTGAGGGTGTCAGGCTGAGCTGGGCCCGTCCTGCAGGTGTCCGAGTGCGGGTGGGCCGCCCGGCGGGCCCCGAGCCTGCGCAGCCTCTACAGCATCTGCAGGGACATGCACTGGTGGCTGCGGCAGGACCACAAGAACGTGTGCGTGCTGCACTGCACGGTGAGTGTGCGACGCGTTAGAGGAGGGGACGGGGGGGGACTTGCCCTGGGCTCCAGGGACGGGGGACAGTCGTGAACCCCGGGCGTCGGACGGGGCGGTGTCCTGGGTGGTGGCCCGGGTGGGGAGTGGGGCACCAGCAGCCTGCCCCTCCCTGAGCTGGGGACTGTGGGGCGCTGGGCTGGCGCGTGCCCCCTGGCAGGGTCTGGGTGCCCAGCAGTGAAGCGCCCTCTCCCCGCATGGGTGCACCCCAGGCCCCTGGGCATCAGCTGCTGCTGGGAAGCTGCCCACACAGGTGGTCGCCCTTCTGATGCAGCATGCGGGGCCCAGGTGCATTCTCTCGTCTCCCCTCGAGGCAGCACCCAAAGGGGTCTCGACCGCCCTGCCCCGAGGCCGCTGCCCTGGCACCCACCTCTGTCCCTCCTGACTGCAGCTGGGGACCCCTACCCACTGCGCAGTGAGGCTGAGGGGTGGGCGTCACAGCGCCTGCCGAGTGTTGGCGTGAAGGTTAGCACAGCTGTCCTGGTGTTGGTCAAAGCCACTTGCAGTGACACCAGGAGGGCTCAGGGAGGGGTGCACGTGGGGGGCAGTGAGGCTGCGTGTCCCGCTGGAGATGCCACGTCTGTGTGGCGTGTCTGCACGGTCAGAGCCTGCTCTGCCGGGGAGGCCCGCTGTCTGCCCCCGGGAGGCGGTGCTGAGCTCCAGGGAGCTGTCTGTGCCCTCTCTAGGACGGGCGAGCGGCGTCGGCCGTGGCCGTCTGCTCCTTCCTGTGCTTCTGCCGGCTGTTCAGCACCGCCGAGGCCGCCGTGTACATGTTCAGCATGAAGCGCTGCCCGCCAGGCATTTGGCCGTCCCACAAAAGGTACCGTCCCGCGGTCGGACGCTGGATGCGGTGTCCCTGGGTGTTGCCGCCGTGGCCCTGGAGGTTGGAAGGGTTTTGGAAGGGGGTGTGTGGTGTGGGTGGGGCTCCAGGTGGCGAACCCAGCCCTGCCCGTGCTGCCAGGCCTGTCCCTGCTGTGCTGCCAGGAGCCCGGCCAGAGGGTCAGGGCGGTCGGAGTCAGCTTCCCCGGCCCTGGGCAGCGGGCAGTGCCTCTGTCCCGTTCCCGGGCACCAGCCCTCGTAGCACGTGTGCCCTGAGGCGATGGGCAGCACTCTGGCCGCCAGCTCTGGGCACGTGGGCCTGTGTGGACGGGTGATGGTGGAAGGAAGGAAGGGGTTCAGGCCATTCCTTCTGTCCTGGATGGTGGCACAGCCTGTCGACAGTGGGCGGGCGGGCAAAGGCCGTCCTGCTGTGGGGCCACCTCGATGCTGGGGCAGGGCCTGGTGCCAGGGAGCCAGCCACCAGCTATGTCCTGTGTCGTTGGGAAGTGGCAAGGCCACCAAGCAAAAGGACTGCTGACCCTTTCAACATGACCTGAAAGTCTTTTTAAAAATAGGCTTTTGTTGATTTTTTTTAGAGAGGGGGGGGAGAGAGAGAGAGAGAAACGTCAGTGAGAAAACACCCATCAGCTGCCTCCTGCAGGCCCCCCACTGGGCATGTACCCCCGACTGGGAATTGAGCTGTGACTTCCTGGTTCATGGGTTAATGCTCAGCCACTGAGCCACACGGGCCTGAGAGCCATTTTTGCTCCTGAATTCCAGCTGTGCCGAGGGTCCAGAGCCGCCGTGAGATCCCGCCGAGCAGCCGCTCACCATCGAGGCAGAGCGGGAGGAGGGCTGTTAGTGGGGTGTGGCCTGACAGTGGGATCCCCCGACCCCCCAGGGGACGTGCGGGTGCGCAGAGCTACTTAAAAAGCAGTGGGACCAGCTTCAGACGCAGGAATAGCGGTTGGTCCTCCGAGCAATGGGCCAGTCCGCAGTCGAAGCAGAGGACGTGAGCCGGGTGCCAGAGAGGAGGGCCAGCCAGTGGTCAGCGCGTGTGCAGAAGCAGGCGAGACTGCGGAGACTGAGAGTCCGTCCTCGCGTCCCCGAGGGCGCTCCCAGACGGGTCGGAGTGTGGCTCCAGGGGCACAGGCAGGAGGAGCCCAGAGGTGCCTGCGGGGGGGTCCCCACAGCCGAGGACAGTGTGGCAGACACTGAAGAGAAGGCGCGCCTGCGGCAGGGAGGCGGGGCCTGCAGCAGAGGGGCTGCGAGGAAGCGGTGAGATGCTGGGCCTGCGGCACAGGCGTGGGAAGGCCGCCTCCCGTGCGTCGGTCTCAAAGGGAGAGCAGGAGAGGACCCGAGAAGGCGCTGGACGCCGCCCGCCACACCCTTCTGGGGGGGTCACGGAGCTCTGACCAGCCAGGCGCCGGGAACTTCCTCAGGGTCCCGACACACCAAACCTCAGGTGCTCAGAACCCAGCAGGACTGAGCAGCACCGACGGACACGGAAGGCCAGCTGCTGGCCAGTGCTCCCTGCGGAAGACATGCTCAGGTGAGCGGGAACTGCTGACAGCCACGCCGGAAGGTCCTCATGAGAACCTGGGCAGACGCTGTGCTGTCTCGGCGGCCAGCGGAGGAGGCAGCTGAGCGCTGGAGCCTGCTCAGTGACCAAGAGAAGACCAGGGAGAAGGACCCGGAGCAGCCGACAAACCACCCCGGGCCGAGGGTGCTGCCGGCCTTGGCGGCCACGGGAGGGTGCGACAGCAGGCCCAGCGCAGGGCCGTCTGCACTCGGGACAGTCTGGCCAGGCTGCGGTCAGTGAGGGAGCCTGAGGGTCACCGTGGCACAGCCGCCTGGACTCGCGCCCAGTGCTGGGCCGGGCGGGACGGCGTCGGGTGCGGGTGGTGCTCCCAGGACCTCCGCTCCAAGCCAGTGCTGCTCTCTCCAACCCGCTTCCCAGCTCTCGGGTTCGGCTCTGCTCAGGTCCTGGCATCGGCCTCCTGCTGGGGGTTGGCGAGAGCCCGAGCAAGACAAACCCGCTGGCGAGAGTGGCTGCACGAGGCACTGCCCATCCCTTCTGCTGATTAGAAGCCAGTCCAGGAGGGGTCCCCGGGCAGGAGCCCAGACACAGGGGGCACTGCGGAGACATGCCAGAAAGCGCCGAGCGGCTCGCAGAGCGGAGCCAGGAGAGACGCCGTCCCAGGCAGTGGGACCAGCACCCGCCCTCTCAGAAGGACAGACAGTGCACGCACCCAGACGGGCCTACCTGATGTCCACAGCACATTCCATGGTAGGACGCGTCCTTCCCGGCACATGGATGTTCAACAAGAGCTGCCACACGCAGGGCCCTTCAACCACAGCCAAGTTAGAATAGACACTGGACAAAACATGGTCATGGGCCAGAGGACTCCAGTAGAAGTTGGAGCAGGGGCTGGGAAAACCCTGCGTGTTTCAGAGTTGGCCAGTCTACTCCTAAGTAACCCGCAAAATAGAACAGCATTCTGAACGGAGTGGAAATTATAGCATCACGTTTGGGAGATGGAACTAGAACCTGTGATGTGGCGTGTGGCATGCGTATGATGTGTGCGGGTGTGCACAGAGTATGCATGTGATGTATGTAGCCATGCAGAGCATGTATGTGATGTGTGTGTGACTTGCCATACAGAGCATGTGTGTGATGTGTGTATTTGTGCAGAGCATGTGTGTGGCCATGCAGAGCATGTGTGACGTGGTGTGTGGCCGTGCACAGCACACATGTGACGCGCTGTCTCCTGCAGGTACATTGAGTACATGTGTGACATGGTGGCGGAGGAACCCATCACGCCCCATAGCAAGCCCATCCTGGTGCGGGCCATCGTCATGACGCCCGTGCCGCTGTTCAACAAGCAGAGGAGCGGCTGTCGGCCCTTCTGCGAGGTCTACGTGGGGGACGAGCGCGTGGCCACCACGTCCCAGGAGTACGACAGGATGCGGTGAGCGCAGGCCAGGGCAACGAGGGCGCTGCCGGGAGGATGGGAGGGGCCCTGGCGGCTGGAGGCTCCCGCGATGGCGGCAAGCTCCCCACGACGGTGTGCTGAGAAGCTCCATGGAAGTATTGCCTGGAGCACCCCCCTCCCCTGCCCAAGGGAAGTTTGTAGCAAAACCAGGGAGCTGAGGCGGCCGGAGCCGGCGTGGTGGGTCCCAGGCCTCGCGGGGCCGCCCCATGGCACTGCTTTGTCTCATGGGGACCGCCGTCCTCCCCACAGGGATTTCAGGATTGAGGACGGCAAAGCGGTCATCCCCCTGGGCACGGCTGTCCAAGGGGACGTGCTCATCGTCATCTACCACGCACGGTCCACCCTGGGAGGCAGGCTGCAGGCCAAGGTGAGCGCGCTCCACAGGCCTCGGGGGCCGTGAGCTCTGACCTCTCCTTCCTGCTGGTCCCCCAGGTCGGCACGGCCATCGGCATGGGGTCCTGGAGTCTGAGGAGCCGCTTGTCGGAGAGGGTGCGGTCCACGCCCAAGGCTCAGCACCAGGAGCTGTGCGCGGGGCTCTCGGGCTCAGGGGCGGGTCTAATGGGAGGCCGGGGCCCCTCCCAGCTCCAGGTGTGCTCTTCCCGCAGATGGCGTCCATGAAGATGTTCCAGGTCCAGTTCCACACGGGATTCGTGCCTCGGAACGCAACCACCGTGAAGTTCGCCAAGTGCGTTGGCGTCCCGCGGGGAGGGCAGTAGGGGTGCGCGCCGTCGTGTCACCAGAGGGTGTGTCACGCACAGTCTGGGGCCTGTGGGCTCTCGACTTGGTCAGGAAGGAGCTCAGGACACAAGTGCAGGTGCGCGAGCAGCTCCTTGGAGCCTGTGGGGTCGAGGAGCAGGGTCACGGCCATGGCCTGGGCCTCGGCGCGGCCACTTGGCTGAGGCTCGGGGTTGCCTGGGACCCGCTGCTGCTGCCCCTGCTCCCTGGCTGCGTGCCTCGTGGGAACCCCTAGCGCTGAGGAGAAAGCCAGCGGGAGGACCCCTGAGGACAGGAGGGCAGGGCGGGGCAGGGCTCGGGGAGCGGGCGGGGCCCTGGTTGGGTCTGTGCTGTAGGTGGGAGTTGAGGGGCGTCTCAGTGTGGCAGCTTTCCAGGAGGGTCTTTCCACGTGGGGGTCGGTGGGGTTTGGGACCACGTGCTGGGCAGGCTGCCCTCTGTCTGGGCTCTGTCTGGCGTGGGGAGGGTTGCAGTCCTGCTTCCGTCGGCGCTTTGCTTCCTGGCAAGTGTGTCAGGAGCAGTGGGCTGAGCCCTGTCCCTCTGCCATCCAGGGCCGGCCGCTCCCTGCTCACAGGCCCTCATTGTGCCCTCACTGGCCTGCTGGGTCAGCGGGGGGCCCGGCCTGGCCAGTCTTCTGGGCCAGTGGGGCTGGGGAGGCCGGATGGGCAGCCCCCGGGTGGTGCCTGGGGCTGACCTGCCGAGGCCATGTGCTCCCCTGCGTGGCCCCGCCTGGCTCCCTCCTCTCGGCCTCGCTGCAGCGGGGCTCCTGTTGTCTCGGCTCCCCTGGGCCCCCCCGTCGCTGCTCCAGCTGGGGAGGCCGCCGGTGTCGTCTGCTCACTGCAGGTGCCCAGCCTAGAGAGGCCGGCCGGCCGGCCGTGGCCTGGGGGCGGGGCGGGTGGGCAGGGGACGCTGCAGCTGAGGGGGGCGTGTGCATGGCGGCACTCTGCTGCATCTCCCGGCAGAGAGGGGGGTGGGGGAGGCGTGAAGCAGTGGGTGCCACCCAGGGCATGTCACTCGCCCGTCCTGTGGAGAAGCTGCTGTGGCTCCCCCGCCCTCGCTGAGCACCCGTGCGGCGTCTCCGCGGCCCCTCCTGTCCAGGGGCTTGGGGGATTTGTTTGGGTGGGTGCCCCCCGGACGATGGGGGACAGCAGAGCCCCTCCCTCACACCTCAGGTCTCAGGAACCTGCTGCCGTCTCGTGTTTCCACGTTTTGTCATTTTACTGCTCTGATACATGAAACGAGATGCACACGGATGTGGGTGCCATGGCCTGAGCCCGAGCCTGCCGCTGAGGGCTGCGGTGTCTTGGCATCGTGAGTCGCAGGGTGACTTCAGGCCTCAGGTGTCTGTGACCTTCCTGGGTTCCCTGGAGAGCCGAGCCCATCGGTGACGCGGTCACTGGTCACTGCTGCCACTTGCCCTGGACACATCTGTGCACCCGGTGCCCGGCCCCTGGCCGCTGCCTCTGGTGGCGCATGGAGACCAGGGCCTGTGGCGTCTTGCCTGTCCATTTCCCTCCCAGCAGGGGCGGGTGCTGCCTCCCTGCAGGCGATTGCGGGGCCTCTGTCTCAGGGGCACCTGTTAGCCATCGGGGCGTTGGCCAGGGCGATGGCATCATTTCCACGGAAACACATTTAGTACCTCAGACGGCCTGACCTGGACCCAGGACCCAGGGGCGAGGGCAGGCCCAGTGCTCCCGACAAACGGGTGCTGCTCTGAGGGGTGCTCACGCCCGGCACAGACTCCTACGGCCAGGCTGGGGTGTAGCCTATTCTGTGCTCGTGTTCCGGGGACGTGGGGTGAGCTCCCCTGACGGGTGTGGCCCCCCCCCGCAGGTATGACCTGGACGCCTGTGACATTCAGGAGAAATACCCAGATCTGTTCCAAGTGAGCCTCGAGGTGGAGGTGGAACCCCGAGACCGGCCCAGCCGGGAGGCTCCGCCCTGGGAGAGCACCAGCATGAGGGGGCTGAACCCCAAGATCCTCTTCTCTAGCCGAGAGGAGCAGCAGGACGTCCTATCTAAATTTGGTGAGTCCTTGTGGGTCAGCGCCGGGCCCCGCAGCAGGGCCAGGTCTGTCCTGGCGGCGGGGGCTTGTTTCTGGATGCGCCTCCCCTTTGCCCGGCACCGGGAGCCGGCATAGAGCCTCATTCTGGACCAGCTGGGCCCAGCCAGGCCACCGGCACGCCAGAGCTTCTTCCTGGCGACCCTCCCTCAGCGCAGGTGTCTTGTCTTCTCACTGCAGAGCAGTCACAGGAAGTAGCGTAGGCAGTGCACTGGCAGGGCTGTGCTCCCTGTGGCCACGGCACAGCGCCCTCGTGTCCTCGGGTGCATTGTGTGCGTTTCCTTACGTGAAGGCAGCCAAGTGCCCGAGGTGTGCGTGTGCGCTGTGGTGCACTGTGAAGCGTGTGTGTGTGTGCGCATGTGTGCGTGTACACGTGTGTGCACATGTGACCCAGGCCAGCGTCTGAGCCTGCACTGGGCTCCATGCGCAGACTGGACTCGGTGGCCGTCATCGCAGGGTCCCGGCAGTCTGGAGCGGGACTGCCGGCTGCTGCAGGACGGTGCGCAGGGCTCGCTGGCCTGATGCCCTCCTCTCCCCGCAGGGAAGCCTGAGCTCCCCAGGCAGCCAGGCTCCAGCGCCCAGTACGATGCCGAGACGGGGTCTCCCGACACTGAGCCCACGGAGTCAGAGTCCCCACAGAGCAGTGGCATGGACACCAACCACTTTCTGCACACGCTGGACTGGCAGGGTACGCACGGCGGGGCCGCCAGTGCCGCGTGTCTGAGCACCTCAGTGCCCTCCGGCCTACAGGCCTGCGCTGCTCAGCTTGCTTCCAGACCCTCTCCCCCTGGCTCCTGCGTCAGCGCCCGCTGCCCATCAGCGTGGCTCGGCCATCAGCGCACTGCTCTCTTTCAGAGGAGAGAGTCGGGGAGCCGGGCCCAGAGAGCAACTTTGCCCAGGAGACACCATCCGTCCCGGCTGCGGACGCGGGGGAGAGCGAGCCGTCAGACGAGGATGTGGCCACGCTCTCCGCCGAGAGCAGGGACACGGTAGACGAGGACACGCCAGGCCCAGCAGCGAAGGCCCCAGAGCGAGAGTTGATTTTCGATGCAAATAGGCCAGCCACGCCGCAGGAGCCCAGGCAGCCAGAGGATGGCATCGACCTGCTGGGGCTGCACTCCGAGGCAGGGCCAGCGCCCCCTCAGGCCCCTGGGGGGCCCCCCAGCAACGCCGACCTGCTCAGCTGCCTCCTGGAAGCCCCGGAGGCTGCTCCCGAGGGTGCCCCAGGCGACCTCCTCGGTGGGGAGACCCCCCTGCTGTTCACGAGTCCCGCCCCCACCACAGGTGGGCCCCCCGCAGCTGGTATGTGAGATGAGAGGGTTCCAGTGGTTTGACCTCCAGGTCTATGAGCTGCCAGGGCCTGGGAGGAGCTGAGGATGGTGGGCGGGGCTGCAGCCAGGACCGGAAGTGGTTTCTCCCCTTCCCCCCCCCCCCGTCCATCCTGAGCTCACATCCTTCTCGGCTGCTTGTCTGAGGCGAGGGCGTCGGGACTGAGGCTGTGCCCAGCTCTCGGTCCCTCTGTGTCCTCCTGGGTCTGCGGGGTTGTCTCATTGTCCAGGCTGTGCAGCCAGGTGGGGCCTGGCGCTCTGGGCTGGGTGCTCCTGTGGTGCCCGCACACGCCTCACTTCGCCCGCTCCTGGGTGTCTCTTCAGCTGACCCATTCGACTCTCTCCTGCTGACATCCGATCCAGACGCCCAGCCCTGCTCCAAGCCCAACCTCTTTGGTGAATTTCTTAATTCAGACTCTCTGGCCACTCAGCCTGCGTCCTTCCCCTCCACCCACAGCGCCCCGCCCCCGGCCTGCAGCACCGACTTCCTGCAGCTGGGTGAGTAGCTGCGGGGCTGCAGGGCCTCCCTCCCCGGAGGACAAGGCGGCCGCTGGTGTCCACCCTTGTGCTCTGCTAGGTTCCGGGGAGGGAGGGCGAGGTCCTGGGGCACCGTGTGCAGTGAGTTGAATATGAGCCTCGGCGGGAGGGGGACATGTTGTGTTGTCCTGGGAGCTTTTCCACCCACTCACCGTCCCCTCGGTCCCTTCAGTGGCGTGAGGCGTCCACAGCCTGTGAGGGGGGAGGCTGGTCAGTGCTGGCTGAGCGAGTGCCCAGCTGGGCCCACTGGGACTCGGCCAGGTGCCCCGGCCAGCCGTCCTCTGTCCCTCCTGCTCCCATGTGGCGGGTGTCTGTGTGTGGGTGTGTGTGGGGGATAGAAGCCATTTGAAGGCCAAATCCACCCCCACTGGGGGCCCACACATGGTGCTGCTCTCTCCCAGGGGACGCGCCAGCCGAGCCCAGCAGGATGTCCACCTCGGCCAGCCACCCGGACCTGCTGGGAGGATGGGACTCCTGGGCTGAGGCGCCGGCCCCCACTCCAGCCACAGAAGGTACGGCCCTGCCCCTCCTCCACGTCGCCAAGACGCAGCCCTGCCCTCCCAGGGTCGGGGGTCCTGGTGGGCGTGGGCCGCGTCCTGGTCAGCACGTCCAGGGCTGTCCCAGGGCGTCCTGCCCTCCTCCCTGCCCGCCCCTGCAGGTGTGCACAGGCGCCCGGCGCCCTCCGCGTGCTCCTTGCTCGTCTCCTGTGGGTGCGTAGGACACGGCCCATGGCCGACACCCACCACGGCATCTCTGCGTGGTTTCTGGGTCCTGCGGCTGCTGTGCCTCTGGAGGGCCTGCCCAGGACAGGAGGGTCCCGCGCTCACTGGCTGGACATCTGTCCTTCCTCCGTCTGTGGTTCTGTCCTGGTGGGAACTGGCTTGCCGGGGCTGTTGGAGGCGACCCTGTGACGAGGCCTGTGGCACACATCCCCTCAGGACCTCCTGGCGACGGGCTTGCCCACGAGCCCCTGGCCTCTGGTCTCATCAAAGCTGGACGGCGACTAAGACGCTCTTCCCACTAGGGTAGACGCCGCTGTCCTGCTTGCGTCCCATTCTGCACCTGAGCTGACTTACGTCATGTCCTTGGCTTTGTGTTTCTTTTGAGAACTGCTTCATGTTCCTTTTCGCACAGGAAGTTCCTTCCTCCTGTTAGCCTATGAGAGCCCTTCCCATAGGAGTAGCCGGCATTTGCAATGATGATTACGTGCCTCCACGTGGCTGTACAGCAGTTTGCTCAGATATTTCAGTTTCTGGTGCTTAGAATATCCTCAGACTGACACTATTATAAAGAATACCATACATCAAAGTGAAAAGGAGTCCCCTGAATGGGAGACTATATTCAACAGCGATGCATTTGATAAGGGTTAATTTAAAAAATATATAAAGAACTCATACAACTCAACACCAGGAAGACAATCCAATTAAAAATGGGCAAAGGACCAGAATGGACACTTCTCCAAAGTGGACATACAGAAGGCCCAGAGACAGATGAAAACATGCTCAGAGTCACTGATCGTCCGAGAGATGCAAATTAAAACAATAAAGTATCACCTCACACCTGTCAGAATGGCTACCATCAGCACATCAACACATGACAGGTGCTGGCGAGGATGCGGAGAAAAAGGAACCCTCATGCACTGCTGGTGGGAATGCAGACTGGTGCAGCCACTGTGGAGAACAGTATGGCGTTTCCTCGAAAAGTTAAAAATGGAACTCCCATTTAACCCAGTCATCCCATTTCTAGGAATATATCCCAAGAAGCTAGAAACACCCATCAGAAAGGATCTATGCACCCCTATGTTCATAGCAGCACAACTTACAATAGTTAAGATCTGGAAACAGCCCAAGTGCCCATTAGCAGATCAATAATAATAGAAGTGTAATATGCTAATTAGACCGGACATCCTTCCAGACGACCTTCCGGATGAAGTGGGGGCTGAGAGGGAAGCCCGGGTCCCAGGCACGTGCCAGGTGCCAGAGGGAAGCCCAGGTCCAGGGTGCCAGAGAGAAGCCGGTGCTGGCAGTTGGAGGAAGGAAGGCCTACTGTTGCACAAATTTCGTGCATCAGCCTCTAGGGAATAGATTAGGAAAGCTGTGGGACATCTACACCATGGAATACTATGCAGCAGTAAAAAAGGACTTCTTACCCTTTGCAAGAGCATGGAGGGACCTGGAGAGTATCATGCTAAGTGAAATGAGCCAGTCAGAGAAAGACACGTATCCCATGATCGCACTCGTGGAATCTGATGAACACAATAAACAAAATAGACCAGAGGCACGGAAGCATGGAGCAGACTGACAGAGGTCGTGGGGGGGGCGGGGGGGGCCTGGATTGAAGAGGATGAAGGGATTAGCCAAAGAACTACGTGCATAGCCCATAGACAACAGTGTGGTGGTGGCTGGGGCGGGGAGGGCAGGGCTAGATGGAGGGGGCAGAGGGAGAAAGCGGGGGGGCAGCCGTCATAGTATCACAAAGCGTGTTCAGACGTGAGGGGTTCCAGGAAGCAGCATCACCAAGTCAGGACACAGGCGTTTTAGGTCTTTACGCTTCAGGGCATCTTCCGTGGGGGCAGCTCTGGTCTTGTGCGTGTCCGTGTCCTGCGCGAGGCCGGCAGGAGCCTCAGCAGAGAGCTGGGCTGCATCTCCCTTTGGTGGTGCTGCTTTAATGTTCTCTGTCCTCCTCCAGGCCCCTTCTTCCCTCCTGGTGGCCAGCCAGCTCCTTCTGGCCCCCCGGCCAGCCGGGCCAAGTCTCAGAGCCTGGACCCGTTTGCAGACCTCGGGGACCTCAGCTCCAGCCTCCAAGGTGAGGTGCAGGGCGGGTCGGGAGGCGCAGTGCTAGGCCTGCGCTGGGAGGTGCAGTCGTCTGGTCTCCCACTTCCTCTGCCAGGCTCAGTGCCTAGACATGCCTTCCCCTCCGTCCCCTAGGCCCAGGGCACAGTGACCCTCGGAGCAGCCGCCTGCCCCCGTGGCAGAGGCTTGGGGACCAAGCTGCCGCGCAGGTGCTGGGTGTGTAAGGGGGTGGGTCTCCACGTGGGGGCCCCAGTGTCATGCCTGCCTGTGGCCTCGAACCTCCCAGAGCTGACCTGGCGCCCTGGAACCTATGTCCCTGGCCCCTTGGTGCCTCCAGACACGTGTGGGTATCTGAGAGTCTTCTCCCTCGGCGGGCGGGTGGGTGGAACTCCAGGTTGGAAGTGATGTCTCCTGGGGAGGCTTGCTTGGCTGATTCAGCGTCTCCCCTGCTGAGTGGGGGCCTTCTTGGCGCCCCTGAGCCTTCGTGGGAAGCCGAGGTCCCTCAGCACGAGGCTTCCTGCTGTCTGCTGCCCGTCTCCTCCCTCCCCCCCTCCCTGGCTCCCCTTGCCCCGCCTCCCACTCCTGCTGCGGGCATCTGCAGGGCCGGCCGGCATCCATCCCTCGTCATGTGGGCCCTTCTGCTACTCTTTTTTTAGGTAAAGGTTAGGATTTCTTTCAAAAAAAAAATGCTGTTATTGATTTTTAGAGGGAGAATGGGGAGAGAGAGAGAGAGAAACATCAGTGATGAGAGGGAATCATCCATGGGCTGCCTCCTGCACGCCTGCCACTGGGGATCGAGCCCGCAACCTCTTGGTTCCAGGGTCAACCACTGAGCCCTGTGGGCCGGCCTGCTGCCAGCCTGTTGAGCCCTGGAGGTTTTCGTTCTGTGGGCAGTTTGTTCTTTAAAGTTTCCTGGAGTTGAGGTTGCAGTGTCTCTGGGGTCTCTGGAAGTTTGCGTTGCCTTGGCGCCCAGCCCTGTGTGGCCCTGGCTTAGGCCATCTAGTGTGAGGGGGCCTCCCCAGCCTCCTGGGCGCCCCCTGGGCTGTGGGCTGCAGACCCTGTGGGGAGGACTTACCGGATCTGAGTCGTCCATTCTCAGGATGGAGCCGGTCCTCAGCTCTGCACTGCGCCCGACACCCTGTCGTACCCCCTGCGGAACAGGTGTGAATAAAGCTGGTGGCCTGAGAGGAGATGTAAACAGGCTCAGACTCCGCTGGAGACCTCACACCCTCTCCGCCAAACCTGGGGACACTGCTTGCTGCCAGCAGGCGCGGGGCTGGGCACCGCTGCCATGGGCCACGGACATCCTCCTGCCCCTGTGGCCTGCACCATGGGGCCGTGTGACAGAAGGGCCATGGCCCATCATCCTGCTCTGACCACAGGGCCAGCTGGACACCAGGCGCAGCCGTGAGAACCTGACAGAGAACAGCTGCTCTCGGGATGTGGGGGGCGGGGGTGCCACACTGGATGAGGCGGAGGTGGGAGGCCCAGACCTGGGGTGCACGGCAGCACCGCTGGGAGAAGAGAGCTCGTCACCACAGCCTCATCTCAGGTCCTGGAAGCCAAAGCAGAACCAGCGCAGAGCCAGGGAAGGAAGGGAACGACAGGCCAGGCCCGTGAATCCACAGCAGGAGCCACCGGAGAGCTGAAGGACAAGCTGCTCTTTGCTGGCGGTGGGGGGGCGGGGAAGAGGCGCTACAGACAGGAGGAGGCCACCCAGCCCCACAGCACAGCACGCGGGTGAAATGGCCTTAAAAACAGCCGTGCCGGGTGGCGGGTGTGAGCAGGGGTGACGTTCCTGCCCTTGGCACCTCCTCGGCATGAGAACCACCTGCTGTCCACGGAACACAGAAAGCCGTCCCGTCAGAAAGGGGGCGAGTCGGAGGAGACGCCCAGCATGGCCCACGCGGAGCCAGCAAGCCCCGAGCCCCGGAGAGGTCCAGGAGACCTTGCTTACTTGCAGCTGCTGGGGTGTGAGGGCCAGTTTCTATAAAAGTAAACATACAACCAGCATTCACCCAGAGAGATGGAAGCGGAGGCATGCACGTGCCTGTACACATGTGTTCACGGCTGTATACACGTGTTCACAGCAGCTTTGTAAACTCTCCAACCTGGGCTGGTGGCTGAGTGACCCTTAGTGCGTCCCCACCGGAAATGCTGCTCAGCAGTGAAAGGGGCGTCCTGGGTGAGAAGAGCTTGCAGAGGCTAATCCATTCTGCGTCCCTTTCTAGAGCATTTAACGTAGATGGACGGATAAATAGACATAGATGGATAGATAGACGGATAGATGGATAGACGGATAGACAGACATAGACGGATAGACAGATGGATAGATAGGCAGATAGATGGATAGATAGGCGGATAGACGATAGATAGGTGGATAGATAGACCGATAGACGAATAGACAGATGAATAAATAGGCAGATAGACGGCTGGCTGGATAGATAGATGGATAGACAGATTTCAGAGAGGAAGGGAAAGAGAGAGAGGAACATCAATGAGAGAATCTGATTGGCTGCCTCCTGCACGCCCCACACTGGGGATCGAGCCTGCAACCCCAGCATGTGCCCTGACGGGGAATCGAACCATGACCTCCTGGTTGATAGGTCTATGCTCAACCACAGAGTCACACCAACCGGGCCATTTCTAGAATATTCTTGAAGTGAGTCACAGAGATGGTGAACAGATGGGTACCTGGACCCAGTGCTCACACAAATAGGAATGCGTGGTAAAATGGCACAGAGTTGGGCATACGTGTGCGCACACGTGCACACATGCATATGGCAGCGCACACGTGGCTGCACACGTAGCAGCTGGCAGGAGCCTGAGCTATGCCGAGGTCGGTTGCCTGCCTGCTGTGTGTGTGCTGGGCTCGCTCTGGCTCCGGGTTCCTGTGAGTGTTTCCAGGTAAAGGGTTAAGGAGCCAGCCCTGCGCTCTGCGTGCACGTGGGAGGCAGAGCCCACGCTCACCCTAACCACCCCACTGTCCACGGCCCCTGCGGTTGACCCCAACATTGCCCACAGGGAGCCACTCCGACGGCTGCTCGCCCTGCGTCCTGGCTCCCGACTGAACGTTGCTTTTGCAATGCGTGTGTCTCAGACTCCCTCACAGACCGGCGCTGCCCCATGTTCACGCTCCCCGCCCGGGACTGTCTCCCCAGGCTCACCCGGTGGATTCGTTCCTGGGGGCTTCGGTCCCAAAGCAGCGCCCCCTCCCAAGGGCGGCAGCTCCTGGCAGACAAGTCGGCCCCCGGCCCAGGGCGCCTCATGGGCCCACCAGACCAAGCCACCCCCCAAAACCTGTGCACAGCCAAGGTCTAACTACTCCACGAGCTTCAGCGTTATCGGCAGCCGAGAGGAGCGGGGTGTCCGCGTCCCCAGCTTTGGTGAGTCTGTCCTCTTCCCTCCTCATGGACCTTCTCCCGGGAGAGCTCAGCCCAGAGCCCTCGCCACAGGAGCCACGCCTGGTGGGGGAGGTTCCGAGGGTGTCTGGTGGCCAGGCCGTGCTGCCGGGAACTGGCCTGGCTGCCGTGTCATCCCTGGGGTGGCACAGCCACGTCAGCCCCAGGCAGCGACCTCTGCCCCTGGGGAGCCCTGTGGGTGCTTCCCACACAGGGTCCAGTGGGTAGAGGGGTCGGCAGCCGTGTCCAACTTCCTCCCCCTCCAGCTCAGAAGCCGCGGGTGTCAGAGAACCATTTTGAAGACCTGCTGTCGAACCAAGGCTTCTCCTCCAAGGCCGACAAGAAGGGGCCGAGGACCATTGCCGAGATGAGGAGGCAGGACCAGGCGAGGGACACGGACCCACTCAAGCTGAAGGTGCGCACGGCGGGGGCGGAGCGGCCCGGGTCACCCAGGGCGTCCAGCTGGTGTGGCTGTGACCTGGGCGCTGAGACTCTCTGGGGCCACAGATCTGGCCTTGGCTGCGTGGGCGGCCGCCGCCGGGCCAGCTCGCATCTTTGCGAGGGTTTGTGGAACGCCTCCCATCTGGGCTCTGGCCTTGGAAAGTTTTTGCAGTGGACGCAAAGCAGGGGCTCGGGCTGTGTGAGGCAGAGGCGGAGGCTCTGCGTTCTCCTTTTGTTGTTCGGCACCTGGCTCCTCGGGAGTTCTAGCCGTACCTAACCCCACCGGTCAGGGCGGCGTGCCCCGAGGCCCCTGGGTGCGGGCCTCTGCTGGGCGGCCTCAGCCAGGTGTCTTCACTGCGGATGGGAAGAGATGCGGGGGCGGGGGGGGGGCGCGCAGCGGGCCCCTTGGCCCTGGGTCGCTGACAGGCCACCAGAGCCCGGCCTGTCATCCCTGCTGGGCCAGTAGCTCCAGGACAGGCCGTGCGGCCGCAGTTGGGGGCCGGCCGTGAGTTCCGCGCTGTCGTGTCCTGTGTGGGGTCCGGCCAGGCCTGGGAGAGGTGCTGACCGGGCAGGTAGGTCAGCACAGAAAGGGGGACAGGGCCTTTTCCTACGGCATCGGAGGCTTGCTTGGGGCAGATGCATGTGGAGGATTGCGATGCTGGCCCACGCAGGGCGGCTGGGCCAGGACGCCTGCCCGCAGCCCCACGTCTCCCCCAGCTCCTGGACTGGACCGAGGGCAAGGAGAGGAACATCCGCGCCCTCCTCTCCACACTGCACACCGTGCTGTGGGACGGCGAGAGCCGCTGGACGCCTGTGGGCATGGCTGACCTGGTGACGCCCGAGCAGGTGAAGAAGCAGTACCGCCGGGCCGTGCTGGTGGTGCACCCCGACAAGGTGAGTGCGGGGGGGTCCACTGGGGAGGTGAGCACCCACTGGGCGGGGTCCACCGGGGAGGTGAGCACCCACTGGGCGGGGTCCACCGGGAGGTGAGCACCCACTGGGCGGGGTCCACCGGGAGGTGAGCACCCACTGGGCGGGTCCACCGGGAGGTGAGCACCCACTGAGCGGGGTCCACCTGGGGAGCTGGCATGGGACCGTCGTTCCCTCCGTCCCGCAGGCCACGGGGCAGCCCTACGAGCAGCAGGCCAGGATGATCTTCATGGAGCTGAGCGACGCTTGGTCCGAGTTCGAGAGCCAGGGCGCCCGGCCCCTCTTCTGAGCCCTCTGGTCGGAGCTGCACATGGACCAGGAGCTGCCGTTGGTCGCCGAGCCCTGCCAGGCTGAGGCGGGGACGCGGCTGCACCGGCCGCTGCGCCCTCGGAGGACTGGAGCCGCCGCGGGGCGGGAAGAGCATTCCGAACCCCTTGGTTTCCTCTTTTCTTTTTCCCAAAGGAAAGTGTTGATTCGCGTTCCTCCCCGTCGTCACGTCTGTGATTTGTTGGTTCGGGGCCGTCCCCCAAGAGCGTCCCTCCGGGCAGAGCTCTGCTCCGTCCTCTGCCCGCGTGACGTCCGTGCCCAGGCGTGATCAGCCTGAGGCCGCCTGTACATAATTAAACTATTTTCTGACGATGCTCGTCTCGGGCTAGTCTTGGCTCCGACCCGAGGACGCAGCGCAGGGCCCGGGCTGCGGGGCTGCACATCCCTGTCCTGAGCCGCCTCGGCCCTGGGGCAGCCTGGCTGGTCGGTCACACGCAGGAAGAGGCGGCGGTGTAGGGGCTGACGGACGCCGTGGCGCTGGCACCTGTGGTCGCTGCCCCTCCAGACACGGTGCCTGAGTGGAAGGCCCTGAGTTCTCCTTCGGAGTTGGGGGTGCAGGACTGTCGGGCATCCAGGGAAAGGCCGGTTGGAGAAGCGCCAGCTGCCGAATGCTGTGGGCCATGAAGTGGCCGCAGAGGCTTAGGGCCAGGGTTCAGCAGGACCCGGCAGGACAGCAGGGTCAGGGTGGCTTATGAGCCTCCTCCCGGCCGCTGGGCCCTGGAGACCGGCTCCCGGCGCTTTGAGGAGGTGACCCCTCCTCTCCTGGTGGTGAGTCAGGTGGGGGCCCCACCGCTCCCGTCAACAGGCCCCGATGCCCACGTCCTTCACCCAGTCAGGTGCAGACGGGGGGAGGGCGCAGCGTGTGCATGTCCCTGCCTGGTCTGTGGGAACCGGGCCCTGGTTCCTCCTCTCTGGCCTGGCTGAGCTCTGCTGGGTGTCGGTGGTGTGAGCATCTGGCCTGGGCTCAGGCCCACCTCCCGCTGCTGGAGGTGAGCTGGTCGGAGACTCGCACAGGCTGGGCCAGGACCCCTGTCCAGGAGGCGGACGGTGCTGGGGGGAAGGAGAGGCCCCAGACGCTCGGACCCAGGGCAGAGCCTGCGCTGGGCAGTGCAGCCGTGGCGGCTGTGCCGCTGGCAGAGAGGAAGGACCGCGTTTGTTATGCACCCGCCGCCATTTTTAGCTTTTCTTTTAATAAATGATGAGCAGTCTAAATAGTCCTGCGCTCTCGCAGGAAGGTCTTGGGCCGGATCCTGCAGGAGCCATCTCCCCTTCGGTCTCCGAGGCCCTCACCCCTCCTGCCTGTGCCGACTGACTCCCAGGTGGTCCCGGATCCCAGGTGGCCGGCCAGAGCGGCTCCTACCCTACAGGCCACAGGACCAGGCTTGTCCACTCCGGGAACGGGCTGGCCTGCGCACAGGGCCTTGCCCTGCCCCAGCTCTGAGGACCATTCTGCCCACACCGCGGGACCTGGGGCGGCCCTCGCCCAGCCCTGCAGGGCCTTGCCCCAGAGACAGGTTCTAGGCTGGACGTGGGCTCGGATAAGGGGCCTGGTGCGGGATGCGCCTCCACGCTGCCTGCCCGGTTAGCACTCCAGACCCCATGGCCTGGGCTGGCTGGTCGACCCTGCAGTGGGGCTGGTGTGGGAGCCCAGGTCTGGGCAGTGCTGGGAGTCCCCCCACCCCCGCCTGGGTCCACAGGATTGGGCCTCCCTCCCTCTGTGACATCCTTAGAGCCAGCCTGGGTGCTCAGTGGCCGGGGGCAGAGCTGAGGGGCCACTGCCAGGAGCCACCCTGCGTTCCAGCCTGGGCCTGCCCGGCTGGCTGCTCTCTCTGCCACAGGAACCTCCCATACAGGCAGCTGTGGGGGTGGATGGGAGGGCATCGGGCACCGGGAGGGTAATTCACAGGGGTGTTGGCTCTGTTCCCACCAGGGCCCAGGATCCAGCAGGCCCTGTTGCACCCCTCTCCTGTGGGCCTCACGCTCAGGCCAGGAGCCCTGCTGGGCGGAAGGAAACCCTGCTGCTCTCCTGGGGGAGGGGGACGCAGAGTGGCTCCTGCAGCTGCCCTGAGCCAAGCCTTCCGGGCAGGCGTGGGGGCCGGCCCATTGGGCAGCACCCTGGGGCCCGAATCCCAGCTCAATTGTGCGGACACCTGGGGCCTCGCTGCCTGCGGATGGTGTGATGGTTCCCACCTAGGCCGGGGCTGGGCCGCTGCCGAGCTGCTATTCCTCCTGGTTTCCAGGCAGACTTGTCCTGGGGCGCTGAGCAACTCAGCCTGGGCCCGATGTCCCCACCCACCAGGCCCCGATGCCCCCACCCACCAGGCCCCGATGTCCCCACCCACCAGACCCCGATGTCCCCACCCGCCACGCCCTGATGTCCCCCACCATCAAGGCCGTGATGTCCCACCAACGACCAGACCCGGTCTTTCACTCACTTGGTAATGACCCTCTGTGGCCCTTAACGCCATCGGCTTTCCGTATCGCCTAGATTACCGTGGTCGGCAAACTGCGGCTCGTGAGCCACATGTGGCTCTTTGACCCCTTGAGTGTGGCTCTTCCACAAAATACCACTGCCTGGGTGAGTCTATTTTGAAGAAGTGGCGTTAGAAGAAGTTTAAGTTTAAAAAATTTGGCTCTCAAAAGAAATTTCAATCGTCGTACTGTTGATATTTGGCTCTGCTGACTAATGAGTTTGCCGACCACTGGCCTAGAAGGTACACTTTAGGAGGACAAAGCTGTCCTGCCATCACCAGAGCCACTGCGGAACCCCCAGGATAAACCTGGGAACCCTAACCCTAATGTTACCCTAGCCCTAAGCTTAACCCTACCCTAATCCTCACCCTGACAGTACCTTAAACCTAACCCTAACTACCCTAATACTGACCCTACCCGAAAGCTAACACTATCCCTAACAATAACCCTATCCTAACACTAACTCTAACCCTACTCTAACCTTAACAATAAAGCTAACCCTAACCTAACTTAAACCTAATCCTGACCCTAGCCCTTAACCCTACCCTAAACCTAAAAACTAAACACTACCCAGACCCTGACCCTAACCCTAACCCTACCCTGACCCTGACATTGACACTAACCCTAACCCTAAACCATAACCCTAACTCAGTGGTTGGCAAACTCATTAGTCAACAGAGCAGCAAACGGCAGCTCAGGAGCCACATGTGGCTCGCAAGCCACAATTTGCCAACCACTGCCCTAACTCTACTCTAACCCTAACCTAACCCTAACTCTAACCCTACCCTAACCCTGACCCTAACCTAACCCTAACCCTAACCCTACCCTCACCCTACCGCTACCCCTAACCCTAACCCTAACCCTAACCCTACCCTCACCCTCACCCTCCCCTCACCCTAACCCTAACCCTACCACTACCCCTAACCCTAACCCGAACCCAAACCCTAACCCTAACCCTACCCTCACCCTCAACCTCACCCTTGCCCTAACCCTAACCCGAACCCAAACCCAAGCCCTAACCCTAACCCTACCCTCACCCTCACCCTCAACCTCACCCTCACCCTCGCCCTAACCCTAACCCTAAACCTGGCTGGGCCTGCCTGCCTTGGGGGAGCGGGGGCAGAACAGGGGCCATGGTGCCCCTGAGGCTCCTGAGATGCTCTGCTCCCCTTGGTGAGTGTGGGGCCTGGACTTCTGCCCCCTCCTGGCGGAGCAGGGGCCCTCGCACGCTGTGCCCACAGGTTAGTGTGAGGCTGTCTGCTGTCTGCGGTGTGGCCTGGGCACCTCCCCGGGCCAGGAGCTCCGCTGGGACAGGGCTGCCCTACAGCCCACCAGACCCTGGGCCCTGCTGGGCAGCCCTGAAGGGACAGTTCCCAGCCCCTGTGAGACCAGGGCCACCACCCTCCCTGACCCTGACCTGACCCCACCATCTCTGCAGCCTCTGTGCTGTGTGGCAGGGCTGGTGTGGGGTGAACTGTCCAGAGCGGAGGCCAGGTGTGCAGGTAAGTGTGGGAGGGAACAGGAAGCGCGGCCCCCTGAGCGGAACAGCCTGGGGGGCAGGGCCTCTGTGGAAATGGACAGTAAGGACACCCGGCTGGGCCCACGTCTCAGCACCCCAGGACCAGACGGGGTCTGGGGATCGAGGTGGTCGCCGAGACTGGGCAGCACTGAGCCTTGGAGACTGGACCTGCCCCGTGGAGGCATCAGGGAGGCACGCGAGGTCCTGCCCAGCTGCTCACTTTCCTGCTCCCTGTTGCAGCCTTTTAAGTAATAACGGGATCCCGCGGGAAGATGGCCCGGGGGTGGGCGGTGCCAGCGACTGTTATTCAGCTTGTTAAATTATTAAGTTTGCATTTGAAGTGTCTGGGGAGTCCCAGGTGTGCCAGGAGCCCCTCCCAGGCCCCCTCAGGGTCTGCACCCCCTGCCCGCCCCCATGCAGCAGGGTGCCCTGGGGCATGGGAACGCCAGGGAACAGGCAGACAGCTGGCACCAGTCAGGCCTCCTTGGAAGGAGCAGAGGGGTGCCCAGCAGGGGCTTCCCGAGAGGCGGGGTGGGGGCTGGAGCAGGTAGGGCAGCGGCTGCCTCTGCCATCTGGAGTGACCGTGGGGGGGCAGAGGGGACCTGTGGACGGCAGGGGTCCCACAGGCAGCACCAAGTCTCCTTCAGTCTTGCTCTGGGTGGGGCTGCCGGCCGGTTTCTGGGGGGCAGTGCTCTGAAGAGCTATTGGGGCGCCGAGCTGACCTGGTGGGACACCTCCCCTCACCCAGCTGCCTGCCATATCCCTCCCCATCCCACCTCCGTCCACCTCCTCATACCACCTCCGTCCACCACCTCCAGGCCCAATGCCATCATGACAGAGGCCACCCCCAGGTGCCTGATGAGCCCCGCTGGGGCTTCAGCCGCCTCAGCCCAGCCTTGCTCACTGGTGCAAATTCCCACTAAGCTCGCACAGTCTCGTTCAGCTGGCTGTGGGTCTGGGTCTGTCACCAGGACCGGGTCCTCTTCCCAGCACTCGCAGGACCCGAGTCCTCCTGGGTGTGGCCCTGCAGCCCTGGAAGCCTGGCCCGGGGCTCGCCCATCGCTGGGCACCCAGGTGTCGTGTTCTCCCTCCTGCCAAGCTGCCCTCCAGTCCTCCACTCCCCGCTGCCTGCGCCCGCCTTCCTCCTCCCAAGCACCCATCACTCTGACCCACCTGCCAGCAACCTGTCTCCCTGGGAGGGCTGGCACCCCTGGCTCAGGGCCGGGCAGATGTGAACTGAGGGGCTGCTGTGTGTGGCGAGGGTAAGACGGATAACAACAGAGAGACAGAGAGACCGGTAGGGAGAGACAGCGAGAGGGAGGGAGATGGTGACCCCACAGCTGACCTCTGAATCGTGACCCCCAGGGAGAGGGAGGGATGGAGACAGACGTGGAGGGTCAGCAGTGTCCAGGGGCCAGCAGAGGCCTCTGGCCCCTGTGCCTGAGCCTGTCCCGGCCAGTGAGCCCCTGGCTCAGGGTGTGGGTGCACTTGGGGCTGCAGACTCCAGCACGGGCTGGGCCCTGCCCTGTCTGCTCTGACAGCCTGCACCTCCCTGGCCTGCAGGCCCCACCGCCCAACCTGGTGCCTTTAGGTCAAGGGGTGTCTCTCTGCAGGTGGCTTGTGGGGGTCCTCTGGGGGGTTGCCCACAGGATGTCAGCTAAGGGTCATCCCATCAGTGGGGCAAGGACCCTGAGCTGGGGATCCTCAGACCCTGGAAACGGGTGACCCCTCCACAGCTCCTGTCCCCAGACCTGCACAAGGCCTGACCTTTGACCCATCTCATGAAGAGATGAAGCGGCCGGGGCCAGCGTGGCTCCGTGGTTGAGTGTTGATCTATGAACCAGGAGGTCACGGTTCGATTCCTGGTCAGGGCACATGCCGGGGGCGTGCAGGAGGCAGCTGACCCATAATTTTCATCATTGATGTTTCTCTCTCTCCCCCTCCCTCCCGCTCCTCTTTCTCTAAAATCGATAAAAAAGTATATTTAAAAAGAAAAACAAAAGGCAGAAATGTGCTCCTCCCAAGGGGGTCTGCAGCCCTGGCGGGAGTCCCTGTCCTGCCCTCCCCCCTCCCCTCCCTCCTGGCTCCGAGCCTGCAGGGGTCAGACAGGCAGCCGCCGGGCAGAGGGGCAGCGGACTGGGGCCCGGCCGGTCCGCCTGAGCTCAGGCTGAGGTCCAGGGCAGCAGCGGGAAGGGGCGCGTGAGGCGTGGCCGCCCCGCCGTGGGGGCAGGGCAGCCCCAGGATCCACCCCTTCCATCTCCACCCGCGACTCCCCGTGACTCCGCCTGGCGGGGCCGGTGACAAGTGACCGCTGCGGCCCCCAGGCAGCCGGCCCTGCGCGGCTCCGGGAGGTGCGGGCCCGCAGCCCTCCCCGCACGAGGCCCTCGCAGGGACCCCCGAGAGGGGCGGGCGCAGGAGGCGGACCTGCGACCTTGCAGCGACCGCCAGCCGCGTCCCGTCCCGCAGTGCAGCTCCGCAGAGGCCGCGCCGCGCAGGCAGGGGCGGCGGGCGGGGCTGGCGCGGGAGCAGTGCCCCCCTCCGCCCCGCCGCGGCCCGGCTGTCCGCGGACGGGTCTCCCTTGATCACTTTCATTGAAAAATAGGCCAGGGCTCGTCTGCGGGTCTCTCTCCGCCAGGGGAGGGGTCCACAAGTCGGGGGCTCCCTTCTCCCGCTCAGAAGAGGCCCGAGAGCGGGGGTTGGGGTCACTCGGGTTCGGGACCACTGCGCCTCCCCGCACCCGCCCTGGGAACCCCCTCCCGTGGCGGAGCGATTGGGAAGGGGGCGACCCCACCCCCAGGCCCGCCCCTCTTCAGCCCAAGAGGGACTTTCCCACTAGGTTTGCGGGGTGTCGGCCCCGCACGCGCTCACGAAGGACCCGGCCCTGCGGGAGGAGGGCGGCCCCCACCGGGTCCACACCGCGGGGCGCAGCGGGCACAGGGTCTGGGACTCAGGCGGCCGGCCCCCCCGAGGACCCCCCCGAATCCAGCGGGGGGAGGGCTCTGGAGGAAGAGGGGGGCGCGGCTCCGCAGTCCCCGCCCCCGCCCCCCGCGCCGCGAGCCGCGCGCCCCGCCCTCCCCGTCACGCTCGGGGGGCGGGGAGGCCGCCGTGTGACGCGCCTCCTCGCGGTGCCCTTCAGCCGCCGCCGCAGTTCCTGGGGCGCCACATGGACCCGGTCGGCCCGAGCGCGCCCCGCCGCTGACGCCCGCCCGCCAGCCCGCACCCTGGTCCGGGAAGGTAAGCGCCCCGGCCCCGGGCCCGGCCCCGGCCCCGCTGGGCAGGCCCTCGGCCGCCGGGCGCTGTCCACCCGCGCGGTGCTGAAGCGGCCCGGCCCGCGCGCCCGCCCTCGCGGCTCCGTCCGGCTCCTGCCCCCGCCCTCCCCGCCCTCTGTCTCCTTGCCGCCCCTGGCGCCCCCCCTTGCCGCCCCTGGCGCCCCCTCCCCCCGGGGCCGCTCCGCAGAGCCGGCAGCTCGCCCGCCCAAAGCCCAGAGAGACCAAGCCCGCGCCCTGGGGGGGCCCAGCAGCACCCCGACCTCTGCGGGCGGCCCTGCGGTCCCCGCTCCCCAGGAGCCAGGGGAGAAGTTTGGAAGAGAATCTGCTTTGCGGCAAAGGCGCCCTGCGCGCCAGCGCTTTGTGGGGGTCACTCCCGCCCCCCTGCCCAGCGCACAGCGGGTCCCTGCAGAGGAAGGGGGCACAGGAAGCAGCGGCTCTGCAGGCCCCCCACCCCCCAGCACAGGCAGGTTTTACAGGAAGCACCTCCCCACCAGAGTGCCACCTGGCCTGGACCCAGGGGCGCCCCCATTCAGAGGCAGGTGGAGGGGTGGTCTGCCCAGGCTGCGCCCCCCGGCTCTCCCATCCCCCTCTTTGTGGTGGGCCGGTGGCAGTGGGCATGGGGTCTCCCCTGGATGGAGCCAGGCCTCCCAACACCTCCACCAGCAGCCACGGGGCCCTCCCCGAGGGGCACCCATTCGGGCCCCACCCACCCCTAAACCTGATTCTGGATGGACCCCGTCCCCCTCCCCCGGCCTGGGCCCACCAGGAAGCAGCAGAGCCAGTCACCTTCAAACGCCCTGTCCCTGCCCCTGCTTCCTGCAGGCCGGCTTCTCGGAGCCGTGCCTCTCCCCAAGACTGACACCCCATCCTGCTCCAGGACCTCGGGGGGCACCCCATCTCTGCTCCAGGACCTCGGGGCCCTGAGACCACTGCAGACCCAGAGGGGGTCCTGGGACCTGCTGTCCTGGCCAGGGTGTTGGGGGCAGGGGAGCGCCTCCACAGGGACCCGCCCGGGTGTCCCCTCCCGGCCAGGGTCCAGGGAATGATGCTCTCCCAGACCCCAGCACACACTCGGGGGGAGGGAGGCAGGACGAGGAGGAGGCCCCGCAGGTGGGCTGGGCGGCCTGTGACCGGCTTCTCTCTCCCAGGCCCAGGACTCGGCGGCCACACTTGATTGTGAGCTGGGACCCCCGGAGCTGCCGCTGAAGAATCAAAGCCGGTGCCATGGAGTTCGTGATGAAACAGGCCCTGGGAGGTAGGAAGGAGGGGGGTGGGGCATGGTGCACCCAGCAGGCGGCAGGCTGCACACTCGGCGGCCAGGGTGCTGCAGGGGTCTAGGCTGAGCGAGCAGTAGCGCCTCCTTGGGCTTGGGCACACCCCAGGGAGGGTTTCAGGGGCACGAGGGACAATCCTCCTGCAGGGTGGTGGCCCCTGGGGGAGCAGAGCCACAGCCGCTGGACCTGGGGTGGGGGCAG
Source organism: Ia io (assembly GCA_025583905.1). Taxonomy (NCBI): domain Eukaryota; kingdom Metazoa; phylum Chordata; class Mammalia; order Chiroptera; family Vespertilionidae; genus Ia; species Ia io. The sequence continues at coordinate 282,427 of JAJQQW010000002.1, read as the reverse complement.
CAGGGGACACAGGGGACGGGGCTGGCTGAGCACAAGACAAGGGATGTGTCCCAGACAGAGGGGAGCCGCCCCTCCATGCGTAGTGCGACCTCCTGTTTTGGGGGAGGGGACCCTTCAACCTGCTGACCCCCATTTGAAGGGCATCCTGTGCCTACATGGCTCCAGCATCCTCATGGCCGGAGACCCCGGCCCCAGAGGTGGGTGAAGAGGGGGGCCCGGTCCACACTGGCACAGAGCAGGGGCGCTCTGGTCAGCCAGGCGGTGGGCCATCCCGTGCTCCTGCCCGGTCTCCCGTGATGGGGCCCGGCTCCTGGTGGCCGTGACAGACTCTGTGAGGGCATTTCCCTTGGCCCCACCCTGGCCTGCTGCCGTCCACTGCGTGGCATTGGGTGCTGCTACTGTGTCAGGGGGGCCGGGAGCTTGGCCGGAGGTGGGCGCTGCAGTCAGGGACCGGGTGCCTAGAGGGGCTCGCATGGGGCTTGTCTGCTAGAGAAGTGACATGAGCAGACACGGGGCCTGGCCCGGGCCGCACTCCCCGAGACTCCAGGGTCAAGGATAGACAGGCTCCAGGCTGCGTCTAATTATAATGATGACGTCACTGGGACGGGATTCAGGACCGCGCAGCATCCTGGCACCGGGGCCGCGTTCCGCCAGCCAGTGCAGGCTGTTGCAGATAATTAATTAGGCGGCTAATTTGGGCCCAGAGGTGGGCTCGTAGGAAAACCCAAGTCTCTGATGTGGCTGTCGACACGGCTGCAGTGAGCTGGGTGCCTGCCAGCCGCACGCCCTCTGCGTGTGTCACCCAGAGTTTCCCCTGCGGCGGCGACGGGGCGCCCCGGAGGGTGTGGGAGCTGCGAGGGGGCGGCCCTGGGGTGTCCTGGCTGCCCAGTGCTCCTGGACATTCGCTGTCCTGGCTCTGAGGGGGCTGGGGCTGCGCTGGCCTCCTGGTGAGACTGGATTTCTGTTCTGTTTGCCGTCCCTGGGCGCGGTGACAGCGAGACGGGCAGAGACCAGGAATATTCCGAGGGAGACAGACGAGCCCCAGGCACAGAGGAACCTGCAGGACTGACCCGGACACGGTCAGAGGGGGTGAACCCAGAGAAGCAGGGACAGGGATGGAGCCGGAGAGAGGAGATACGGAGCAGAAACTGAGAGAGAGAGAGAGAGAGAGAGAGAGAGTCAGGAAGTGCCCCAGGACGTGCGAGACGAGATGGAGGGAGACAGATGCGAGACAGACAGCAGCGAGGCTTCTGGGAGCCAGGCAGGGGCGCCAGCTACCCAAGCCTCGGGGGAGAGACGGCGCCTGGACGCAGGCTGAGGACCACACGGAGACGGGGCCGGGGGTGTGCGAGCAGCGAGGGCTGAGAGGGGACACAGGGAAGGACAGAGACAGACAGACACAGGTGCATCCAAACAGGAGTGGAGGGGGCAGAGACCCGAGACAGCTCCGCAGGCAGCCCGCAGCAGGAGGGGCAGGACGCCCTGCAGCTGAGGTAGGTGCTGGCCACCTGAGGCTGTGCCCAGCTCGCGGCCGCAGTGGCACGTCCTCCGCCCAGGACACACTTCCAGTGCCTCCTCCCCTGCCCCGACCCCGTATCTCAGGCAGAGCTGCTGTTGGGACAGAGGCTGCCAGGTGACCGCCTGGTGGGGACCTGCAGGAGACGGCAGGGGTGTGACTGCGGGTCCCCCAGTGCACGGCTGGCTCTGCTGGGCTTCGTCTCTCGGGCCCAGAGCACCCTGGGCTGTGGAGGAGCCGGTCTGGACGAGCTGGGCCTGGCACGCGGCAGGTGCCCTCCGTCTGTGGTGCCTCACACCTCTGGCACCTCTGGTGTGGCCCTGGGCAGCGAGCAGAGGGACCCAGGTGCCAGCACACTGACTGTCCGGGCCTGCCCACCCCAGCAGGGCCAGCAGCACGGACTGTGGCCTCGTGTGGCCTCCTAGCGCCACGCTGTTTCTCAAAGGGCGGGGGCAGCTGTGGCCAGGGAGGAGGAGATGGGCGCCCAGGGCCGCTCCCCCGAAATGGCAGGGTCGGCCCAGACACACCAGCCGCGGGCCCCAGAGTGGACGTGGGAGGCGCACACGGTGTCTCCGACGCAGCTGGAGGGGACTGACAGGGCCTGTGGGGGCATCTGCTCTCGGGGCCTGACCAGGGCTCCCCGTTCCCTCCAACCAGCAGACATGACCCCAGGCACAGCCGCTGGGCCTGCCCCGAGGCCAGGGCACCGAGGGGGAGGTGGCGAGAACACTCCTGGGCCAATCATTCAGGAAGGCTCCGCGAGGCCAACTTCCCGCCACCCCAAGGCGCCTTAGACAAACGCAGATTCACGTCAGCCCAGGCTCAGTCCTGAGAAGGGAGGAGGTGCCCCGGGGCCGGGCCGGCTCATGCCGCCTCCCGCTGGGCCTGGCGCCCATCACCGACCTGCAGTGTCGCTGACTGCAGCGGATAATTGGAAGGAACTGTTTTCCCCGAGGCCAGGAAGTGCGTCCGGCCTGGAGCGACACTGACCCCTGGGCAGAGCGTGGCCTGTCAGGTGGGCGTGGCTGGATCGACGCTCCTCAGGCCCAAGCAGGCAAAGTGGCTATTTTGACCCAAAAGCCCCGGTTCAGGCGTCTGTGCCGTCACCCGCCTCAGGGCGACACGGTCTGTGTCCAGAACATGCCCAGGCCTTGGGGCCTGTGGGGGTGAGGGAGCAGGGGGCGCTTCCTGGAGGAGGGGACGTCTGAGCTGGGCTCAGGGGCCCCCCTGGCTGAGCCGACGGCAGCCGGGGGTCGAAGGAGAACTTTGCAGGACCCTGCCATCCAGGGCTCCGGGGCTGGTCAGTGCGGACTGGGCCTGCAGGGAGTGAGGGGACCCCTGGAGGCGCAGGCTGTGCTGTGTGGGAGGAGGAGGCACCAGGCTTTGTGGGGCTGGAGGGGCTGGAGGGAAGGACTTGCCTGCACCCGGAGTGGGCGGTGGTGCCCCGGGCGGCTGCTGTGGGGGGCTGGGCACTGCTCCCAGCCCTCCGTGGGCACAGTGCCAGGGAGGGCCTCTGCGGCCAGGGGCCCCGAGCCCTATGGGTGGTGTGCCATTGGCTCTCGGCCAGGTCGTCCTGGGGTTCCGTGTCCAGACCATGACAGCCCGAGAGAAGGGAGGGCGTGCCCACCTAGGGGCTCCCACAGGTCGGAGGTGCTGGGGTGGGGGAGAGCAGGGGGTGGTCAGAAGGGGCTTCTGTTTGCCAGACCCTCGGGGAGGGAGCCTCCGGCTACTGCTCGCTCAGCCGTCTTGGGGACCAGGAGGTGCGGGAGGGGGGTCAGGAGGGTCAGGTTCCCCCCCGGCCCTGCCCCCCACTCTGGTCCGGTCCCCTCAGACAGGTGCCCATGGCTGTGCCGGCGGTGAAGGGTGGTGAGTGAATGGCAGAGAGAGAGGCTGAATGGAGGGACAGGCAACGGGATTACTCCTGTCCCTTGAAGCCCGGCCGCGGCGCCATCTGCCGCGAGCTTGTCTCTGTCGGCTCACTAATTGGCGTCTTCATCTCGCCTCCGTCTCTGTGTGTCCTCTCCCCAAAGCCAAGACCAGACGCTCTGCCTACAGCCAGCCAGGGCCACAGGCAGGCAGGGCCTCTGAGGTCAGGGCGGCCAAGGGGGGCGGGAAACCCCAGGCAGCTAACAAAGGTTTGCACGACCACAGAGGGGTTGGTGGGGAGAGAGGGTGTCTCCCGCACTTGGGAGTGGTGAGTGGTTTAAAAGCTGGGGAAGCATTGCAGGAAACCAGGGAAAGGCATCCCGTGGGGGCTGGGGTGGTGGCCAGGCTGGGGGCAGCGACCCTCGACCTTCCCTCAGGTCACCTTCAGGAGGCGGGACCCTGGGGGCCCCCCACACGCAGGAGGGGTGGGCTCGCCTGTGCTGGCAGCTTCCTTCTAACCAGGCCGTCCTTGCTGGCTGGTCTGACCTTGGCCGGCAGGGATGGGGGTGGATGAGCGAGTGGGAAGCTCTCCTGGGAACCTGGTTTGTTCCCTGACCCTGGATGGCCCCTCCCGTTTCAGGGCCCGGGGTGCACGCCCTGCGGGGCGGGGGGGGGGGGGGTGTCTGGTGAAGGGACTTAGCCTCAGCAAGAGGTTTCCTGTTCCAGGGTCACACCTGACCCTCCCGACTGCGCCCCTAAAACGCTTCCTCGGTGTCACTGAGTTTCGTGGGCCGAGTGGTCGCTCACACCGTCTGCTTGGAGCAGACGTGCCCTTTGGCAGCTTCACTTCAGCTCTAGTTATCAGTTGAGGCCGCAGCCACATCGTGGGGGCCCTCGCCTTCCCTGGGGGTCTGCCCGCACGCGCCCCCCCTTCCGGCTTGTGGCTCACATCCGGAGGACTGTGTTCCTCACACAGAAAAAATGTTTCGATCTTTGCATTCAGTTTTATTAGAGACGTTTACACACGGTTATTTTTTTACCATGAGAGTGAATTTTCCCGTCATTAACATGGTGACTGTTCAGCCCTGGCCGGTGCGGCTCAGTTGATAGAGCCTCGGCCTGAGGACTGACGGGCCCGGGCTTGATCCTGGTCAGGGCACAGGCCCTGGCTGCAGGCTCCATCCCCCAGGGTGAGGCGTGCAGGAGGCCGCCCATCAGTGATTCTCCCTCATCGGGGATGTTTCTCTCTCCCTCCCTCTCTGAAATCAGTAAGAGGAACAGTTCATTGCAGGGAATTGAAGTTCTGAAGGAAAGTGTGAAGAATGACATGGAAAGTGGAGGCACCGCCTCGGCTTTGGAACACGCCGTCCTGGCCACGCCTGGCTGTGTGTGTTGTGGACAGTTTCACAGATGCGCCCCCATCCCCCCTGCCCCGCCCCCAGGCCGTTGCCAGTCCATTGTCTGGGGCCCCATCTCCCCTCCTGCCGGATCCTTGGGGACCTTCTGAGGTGGGGCATGCGAGGCCAGGGGCGTCTCCGTTCGGCTCTCACGCGTGTGTGGGAGTTGGGCTGGGTCACGCGTGTGCTCCACCCCGAGGTCGCACCGCCCTGCCCCTGTGTGAGGGCCCTGGGGGCTAGAGGTGGCGTGGGCAGGCGGGAAGGGCTCGGTAGTCACAGGCCTTCTGGAGGGGTGAGCTGAGGCAGGGCCCGTCCACACCCCACCCCAGCGGCACCCTCTGCAGGGAGGAGGGCGAGGGGGTGTCAGGACGCACAGGGGGCTCCGGATCCAGGAGCGAAGGGTTCTTTCATAGCGAACCTCCACTTCCTTAGAAGGAGCCCACGGAGCCCAAACTCTGAGAACAGCCGACTCCTCGCCCGGCTCAGCCCTGGCCCCCCTCTCCCTCCTTCTCAGCTGAGTGTTGGCGTCGTGCTCACAAAAACCAACTGCGGGATCTCCCTCTTTCCCTCCCTCCCGAGGACGCTCCAAATGCCCAGCGTTGGGAAGAGCCCACCACGAGTTCTTCCCGCGGCCGTCTCTGAGGAGCCTCAGCGTCTCCTTTGTCTGTTTTCCAATGGGCGGGCACAGGTGGTCAGGCTGTTCTCGCAGCAGCCATTTCTCCCGCGTGTCCCCCGGATCCGCCTTCTTTCCGCTGTCCTTCCGTCCCTCGGAGCCGGCCGCCGTCGGGGTGTTTCAGGGTTGAATTGTGTGCCTGAGCCCGGCTTCTCCCCCAGAGCGGGAGCCGTGGGGGAGTGGTGCGCAGGCCGCCCTCTGCGGCCCGAAGCGCAGGCGGTTCCCACGCATCCTGCTGACCTGGGGGCGGCCAGGACGCCAGTCCCCGTGCTGTTGACGGACGGGTGGAGGCTCGGACCTCGGTTCCCAGACGTCGGCCACGTGGTCGGACTCTTGTTCTGACTCCTCTGCCTCCGAGCGGTTCCGCACGGCGGCCCCTGGTTCTGCCTGGGCCGTGTGGCAGGGGTGGCGGGTGTCTCCGAGCCTGACGGCTGTGCTTCTCTCTTTATTGTGATAACGGCACAGAACACACATCCGCCCTCAGTGCCGCCCTCAGAGCCCAGCTCAGGGACAGAGGCTCCATCGCCCCAGGACTCTCCATCTGCCCCGTCGCACACGGATGCCCTGACCTTCCCCGCCCGTCCCCGCCCTTCTGTGGGTTTGACACCCCAGGGGCCGTGACGGGGACGTCACGCAGGCCCTTGCACACGCTGCCTGTTCACGGAGCGGGAGAGCTGTGAGGCTTGTCCACGTGGCAGCCGGTGCCACTTCTTCCTTTTCGGGGCTGGACGCCATCCCACCCGTGGATGGACGCGCCCTGTTCACCCGCCGTCCGCCCGGGGCACGGGGCTGCTGTGAACACAGGCGTGCGAACATCTTCCAACGAAATCCCTCCTTTCAGCTCTGCACCGAGGGTGGCCCCACCAGGCCACGCGCTGCTTCTGTGTGTAATTCTTTTGAAAATGTGTTTTTATTTATTTCAGAGAGTGGAAGGGAGAGGGAGAGAGAGAGAAACATCAAGATGAGAGAGTATCGGTGACCGGCTGCCTCCCGCACGCCCCACACTGGGGATGGAGCCCACAGCCCCAGGCAGGCGCCCGGACCCGGAATCAACAGTGACCTCCTGGCTCCCAGGTGGACGCTCAGCCACGGAGCCACGCCGGCTGAGCTTCTGAGTTTGCCTGCTCTCCACAGCGGCCGCCCGGCTGTGCCTCCCCGGCACGTGCTGTTGGCGGTGCTGTGCCTGTGAGTGTCCATAACAGCCACTCCTGGTGTGCGTGGCCTCTCGCTGAGGGTGGACTGGCCTCCAGGAACATCCCAGGGGCCTCCGAGAGGAAGTGCCGGTCAGGCGTGGGCCCGGTGTGGCCGCGATCTCTTTTCTATCCTTAGATGATCATGTTCACACGTGGGGCTTTCTCCTCCTCATTTTCCCAACACGGCATCGGTGGGATCCTCGTGTCCACCCCTGCCCGTCACGGCGCACACGGCCCCTCGCGCTCACGGCCGCCTGGGCGTCCCTGCCGCGGCGCCTGGTGGCCGGTGCTCACGCGGCCACGTGCCCAAGGTGTCACCTCATCTCCAGTCACTTGCCGGGGCCGCAGCCGAAACACGCAGCCTGTGGCGGCGTCTGCAGCCGTGTACCCACGGAGGAATGCGTGTTTTCCTGGCATGGGCCCGGGGCAGGTGGCGGGCGGAGGGCTCTGTGGGAAATCTGGACCCTCCCAGCAGGCACGAGCAAGCCGCGCGCTTCCCCGCGGTGGACGTCCTCACAGACCGCTTCCCGCCTGCGGCCTCCGCGGTGTGGGCTGGGCTTGTGTACAGCGTGAGGCGCGCGGGAATGGAGCTGTTGGCGAGGGAACCTCAACGCCGCGGGACCGCTGTGGGAAGACTAGCCCTTCCCCACGAGTTATCTTCGCGGCTTTTTAAAAAAGTCAGTAGTCCTGGCAGGTGTGGCTCAGTGGATAGAGTGTCGGCTTGCGGACCAAAGGGTCCCGGGTTCGATTCTGGTCAAGGGCACGTGCCTTGGTTGCAGGCTCCTCCCCGGCCCTGGTCGGGGCGCATGCAGGAGGCAGCCCACAGATGTGTTCCTCGCACACCAAGGTTTGCCCTGTCTCGTCAGAGTGGCTGAGGGAATGGCCTTTGAATTTCACATTCCTGTTGTTTGCGTGTTGTTTACGCACCTCGTCTCTCCAGAGCTTGCTGTTCCCCCGGTTCCTTCGGATTCTCTGCACCGATGAGCATGTCCTTTGCCAACAACCGTTTGCTTTTCATTCGTTAAGAGATATTTTTTATTGATTTCAGAGAGGAAGGGATAGAGAGAGAAACATCCATGATGAGAGAGAATCATGGATCAGCTGCCTCCTGCACGCCCCCCACTGGGGATCCAGCCTGCAACCCGGGCCTGTGCCCCGAGCGGGCATCGAACCCTGACCTCCTGGCTCGCAGGTTGGCGCTCACCCACAGAGCCCCGCCGGCCGGGCTGCTTCTGTCTTATTGACCTTCACGCCTTCTCTTGTCTTGCTGTGGTGCAAGGCCTGGGTCCTCCGGGGGGAGGGGGCGCGAGGGGCACCCCTTCTTGTGACTGAGCCTTGAGAAAGGCGTTCAGGACCTCACTGTGGACTGTCTGTTAGCTGTAGGCGTGTGAGGTCCCCTGTGGCTGACAGATGATACATTTCTCTGAAACGTTAAAATTCTTTATCAGCCGGATATTTGCTGAGCACCTTCCGGGCACGGGTCCGAGTCCCTGGGTTGTGGGGTTTGCGCCTGCCTCCCCCACACCCGCCAGAGAGGAGGCCGGCGGGCTCTGGCCTCGTTACCAGGGGAAATGTGGGGAGAATGTTTAAGTGACTCCGTGACCCAGTTTCCCTTGAGTCTTTGGCCCCAGATCTGCTCTGCAAAGTTGTGCAGAGGTGGCTGAACCCAGACCTCAGGCGGTCAGTCGGCCTGGACCCATGCCCACGAGGACCGCGGTGACCGGGTCACCTGGACCTCCTCACACCCCATGAGCCTCAGAAGTTCCTGGCGCCAGAAAGGCCCCCGTGGGATCGGCACGGCCCAGAGCCCATCCAGAGAGCTGTGTTTCCCGCCAACGGCCAGTGGCTTCCCAGCTGGTGCCCTCTGCCCACACGGGGGTCGCTCCCGAGCAGTCGGCAGAGGTGGCACTTGGCACTCAGACCTGTAAGGCGGGAACCCGCACAGACCGGGGCAGCACCGGACCAGCACCGTGGCCCGACACCCAGGACGGGAGCCGAGGGGTTCGAAGGGAGGGGTGGGGCTGGGCCTTGATGCCAGGCTGGGGACAGGCCTGTGTGAGCACCTGCCCCACAGGCGGTCGGGGACTCTGCGTCTCCGCCTCAGGGCTTAGTCCCGAGGCGCGTGCTGGCAGCCGCGGGCAGCACTCATGGGGGCGACGAGAGGTCAGAGGGGGGGACGCCCTTCAGAGACGGAGGATCCCAGTGCGGGGGTGGCCGGTCCTGGGAGCCGCGGGGTCCTTCAGGAACAGGAGTCCCACGGGAGCGTGCAGGGGCGGGTGGGAGGGCTCCTCCGGCCGAAGAGGGTGCCCCGCGGGTGGCTGCTCCAGGCCGCGATGTGCCGACCGCAGTGCCCCCCTCGCTGCCCGTGGTGCCGGGCGCATCAGCTGCTCTGCTCCCTGGAGCCCCCAAAAGGCCAGGCCTCGCTGGGTGCCTGCCGAGATCAAGGCGGTAATTCCAGGGCTCCGTCCTCGGGCCGAGCCACAGGGGCGTCCGGGGAGGGGTCCGCTGCTGCCTGCGAATCAGGAGCTCACGGGGAGAGTGGTGGCTGGTGCGGCGGAAGATTAGGCCCCGGTGCTGAGACACGAGCCGCCCGCCCCGTGCACGCAGCCTCAGCAGCCGCCTCCCGGGCTGCCCCTCCATCCACGGTCCTCTCCGCGGTCCTCCTCCAGTCCTTCCGGGGGCTAGGCCGTGGCTGGACACAGGCCCCAAAGAAGACACACACCTGCCCGCTCCGGGGGCTCACGCATACACACACACACACACACACACACACACACACACACATGCATTCTGCTTCCTACACGTGCCGTGCACACACACTGCCTCCCACCCCCACAAACCCACACTCCCCCCTGTGGACAGAACCCAGTTGAGTGCTGGGACGGCCCCGTCTGAGCAGGGCTGTCCGTGGTGGGGCTGCCCCGACTCACCCGCTTCCTGTTCCAGGGGCCACCAAGGACATGGGCAAGATGCTGGGGGGCGACGAGGAGAAGGACCCTGACGCGGCCAAGAAGGAGGAGGAGCGCCAGGAGGCCCTGCGGCAGGAGGAGGAGGAGCGCAAGGCCAAGTACGCCAAGATGGAGGCCGAGCGCGAGGCCATGCGGCAGGGCATCCGAGACAAGGTGGGCCTTCAGGATGGGCGGGACAGCTGGGTCCCAGGACAGGGGAGCCCTGCCCCGCCCCCTGGGAAGGCAGCCCTGAACTCTCCCAGGGACCTCCCCACTGGGGGTGCAGGACCCAGCTTGGGGGCTGGGGACTGGGGACCTGCCCTGGACACAGGGATGCTGCCTGGGTGGGGCCTGTGAGCTGGGGGCCTCTCTTCACCCCCCTCTTTTTCAAAAATTATATTTTTATGGATTTAAGAGCGGAAGGGAGAGAGAGAGAAACATCTATGATGAGAGAGAATCATTGATGGGCCTGCAACCCAGGCATGTGCCCTGGCCGGGAATCGAACCCTGACCTCCTGGTTTGTAGGTCGATGCTCAGCCCCTGAGCCAGGCCGGCCGGGGCCCACCCTCCTCGTTAAGCTCCAGTGGACAGAGCTTGGACTGCTGGCTCAGGAGCTGTCCCCTGGGGTGGCCGTGCCCTCTGTCCTTCCTGATGCGGAGCCGTCCTGTCCTTGTGGGTGGGGGGCTCCCAGGCGCCCCTGGGGGTGGGGGCTGGGTGGGGGGCTGTGAGGCCTCGGAGGGATCTCCATGGTGCCTGGCCCCGGACCCGCCGAGATGCCTGGATGCCTCGGTGTTCCCAGTGAAGGACCTGACACGGGAGCCAGGCCTCGCGGGGGGCGGGAGGGAGGGCAGGCAGGGCAGCTGCAGCGTCTGCGCCCATCAATGGGCACGGGGGCCATACACCCAAAGGTCCTTCCTGGCACCTGCAGGCGCAGCTCACAAGCCCCGCCCCAGGACGGCGGCTGCAGCCCGGAGCTGTGGGGGAAGAGCCAGGACAGGCACCGAACACCAGACCCCACACAGGCTGTGCCCGGGGGCCTCGGGGACTGGTGGGGAGACGGGGACCAGATGGGGGTCGTCAGAGACAGAGAGAGACAGAGACAGAGTGAGGGGCCCCAAGCCCTGGTCAGAGGCGGCGGAGGGTCTCCCAGGCCCAGGTCTGCCCCTCACGCTCCAGCCTCCAGACCGTGGCCGCTCCCAGGAGCACTCACCTCAGCAGAGGGGCCCAGGCCCGGAGGTGGGAGGCTGCCCCTTGACCAGCTGGGGCGGGGCGCCCCCTGGTGGCCAGCGTGGGCTTAGTGCCTGGCACCTCCTTGCTGACCCCCATGGTGACCAGTGTCCCCAGGTCCCCGGCACCGCCCAGTGACCCAGCCCCGTGAGAGGTGGGTGATGGCCGTGACTGCTGGTTGGGTCATGGCTCCGGTTCTCACCGTCCAGCAGCATGGTGAAGCTCCCTCCCAGCCCCCGGGGGTAGGTCAGGGCTCTGGCCATCAGGGGTCAGTGAGGATGGCTGGCGCCTGGGTGGTCAGTGCCCGGTGAACAGCTGTGACTGTCACCTGGGCTCTGGGCATGGGAGCCGCAGACACGCTCCCAGCCAGGACACGTGGGGCCAGGCTCGGAGGTGGAGCCGGCTCAGGAGCCCCTCCCCTCTGGGTAACCTTGACCCTCAGGTCAAGTCCAGGGTGAGTGGCCTTGGCCTCAGAAAGCCCTCGAGCCTCCGGAGCAAATGGGCTGGGGCCTGGGTGTCCTTCCGGACGCCAGAGGGGATGCCCCCGAGGGTGCTGGCCCATAGGTTCCCTCCCAGCCCCTCGTCAGGGGTCTCTGCTCCACGGGCACCACATCCTCGCGTTACACGTGTGTTCCCGCCGTCACCCTTGCTTCAGCGAGCACCGCGTGCTCCCCGGGGCACGTTCCCCTCTGCCGTGTGGGTGTGGGCTCTGGGCTGCACAGCCCCTGGGTGGCCCCGGCCCACGCGTGTCCCCGCCACGTGCATAGCGTCCTGTGGGGGAGGAGGCTGCCGGGCTCCCTGCCCTGGGCTGGAGGGAAGCGCTCGGGTCTGACCTACTTTCCGGCGGCGTCTCTCTCCCTCCACGCTCTGCTCCACAGGCTCCTGCACACGGCCCTCCCCACTCAGCGCCCTGGGGCTGCCTCTCCGCTCCGCGCTCCCCTCCCCTGGGGAGGTCCTCCCAGAGCAGTGACTCAGGAGAGGGCTGTGCTCGCTGCACCCGTCCTAGGGGAGAGCCTGGGCCTGCCCAGAGAGTCCCATCTGCCGCCTGCTGAGCCAATGTCAGTGCTCAGTGGGGGGCCCTCTGGGCAACGTGCCTGCCGCTCCAGACATTCTCGGGTGCCCACTGCCCCGCGAGAGAGAGACCCTCCCAGAGGTCTAGCTCGGGTTCGGGGCTCAGAGGGGCGCGGAGCCGCACAGGAACCCTCCCGAGAGCTGTCGACAGCCCTCATCCCTCTCCTAGTTCCTCTGCAGAGGGCAGTCCTGCTCCTCCGCCTGAAGCCACCCATGCACTGCAGGGAGAGGGAGCTGAGGGGCCCCCAGCGGGGCGTGGGCAGTCAGCCCCCCTGAAGCAGAGGGACGGGCTGGAGAGCCAGGTTTTGGGGAGGAGCTAATGAAGAGAGATAAGTGGGAAGGGGGGAGGGGAGAGGAGGGGGCCCCCCCCACCAGTGCAGAAACCCCCCTCAGCAGGCCCTGCAGCCTGTCAGCAACTGTCAATCACTGACCCCCGCACCCTCTCCCCATCATCCCTCTTTAGAACTTGTGATCCAGTGCCTTAGACCTGACCGAGGGGCACCCCTCCCCCAGCCTTGGCGGGTCCTGAGCTTAGTCCATGGATGATCCGTCTCCCCAAAGCCATGAGGCCAGCATGGCCCTGCCTGGCTCCCAGCAGCCCTGAGGCCGGAGGTCCTGTGGGCTCAGGTCTGTCTGTGACCACAGGCTCCCCTGGCCAGTGCTCCTGGGGTGGGGGGGCACCGATGGTCTGGCAGGGGGTGTGTTCCTCTCCAGAATCCGTGCTCAGTCCTGGAGCCTGCAGGCCAGCTGTGCTCCCTTGAACCTTGTAGGGGAGCCCGTCCCCCGCCCTCGGCAGCCCTTGGGGTCCCTGGCTTGTGGCAGCATCACTCCCACCCTCTCTCCGTGTGCATGGCTTTCTCCTCGGCTCCTCTCTTTGTCTTGTAAGGAAACTGCCTGGACCAGGACCCAGGGTTGTCGGGTTCCTGTCTCTGCCATAACTACACCTGCAATGCCCCGTTTCCCAGTTAGGTCACAGTCTGAGGTCCCGGGTGACAGGAACAGCATTCAACCACTACAGTGGGAGACTTGGGTAGGGTGGAGGCCTGGCGGGATCCCCCTGCCCTCCCCGCTGGGGTGCCCCCTGACCCCGCTGTCCCCACAGTACGGCATCAAGAAGAAGGAGGAGCGCGAGGCCGAGGCCCAGGCCGCCATGGAGGCCAACGCGGAGGGCAGCCTGACGCGGCCCAAGAAGGCCATCCCGCCGGGCTGTGGGGATGAGCCCGAGGAGGAGGACGAGAGCATCCTGGACACGGTCATCAAGTACCTGCCCGGGCCGCTGCAGGACATGTTCAAGAAGTAACGCCGCCGCCCTCCGCCCCCCCTCCCCGCCCGCTCTGAGCCCCCTCCCCTCTTCCGAGGCCCCGCAGGGAGTCGGGAGCAGAGTGCAGCCCCAGCGCCCACATAAGCCATAGTCCCAGGTCCCCCGCCCCCTCGCCTCGGGAGCCTCTGCCCCTCCCCGCCCCGCCATCGCCGCCGACACAGGGCCCTGCGGCCCGCGCTGGAGGCCAGGACAGCGCACCCTGGCTCCTCTGGCCGCGGGTGGGTTGGACCCTCCCCCAGACCTGGAACCCCTACCGCTCCCGCCCTGCACCGCCCACCCCGCAGCGCCTGAGGCGGCCCCGAAAGGGCCGGCCCCCACCACCCTGGGCGCTAGTCCCTGGTCCCTGCGTCGGTGCGCGCTCGTTGGGCCCAAACTCAGGAGCACAGCCATAGCGGGGGGGGGGGCGGCCGTGCTGGGGGGCGGGGGTGCAGCCCGCCCCCGTCGGGTCAGCCGGGACCCCAGGACCTCCCCAGCACTGACACCTGCCCGCGGCTGCCCACGTCTCTCCGTCTGAAAGCATCAGGTTCGTGCGTGTTCGTCCGTCTGTCCTTCCCTCTTCCTTGGCCTGCTGTCCTGCAAGGCTTTGCTGCTATGAACGCCACGGCCCAGACTAAGGGAAACACAGCAATACGATCAGAGGGGACATCCCGCCCCGAGTGTGCACAGAGCGCCCCTCACACACCCTAACAACTCCTGGTGGCCACCTCGTCTTTTCCGAGGCTGCTGGGAGAAGTACCCGCCCCCTCTCACCTCTGATACCCTCCCTGGCAGCCGGCCTGGAGGGGACCCAGAGCCCCCCCCCCCCCCGCCCTTGACAGCGGCATCTGGAGGGGCGTCCTGCCCTCCTCCATCCCTTCCACAGGGCCTGGCCCCTCCAGGGGCAGATTTGACAGACACTCTGACCTGCCCAGGCCTGGCCGCCTCCTTGCCCCGTCCCCACCCTTGTTTGTTGAATCTCAGGTAAATGAGGCCGAGTGTGTTTGGGGGTGTATCTGGCCAGAAAGCCCGCCCAGCCCTTTGTGTCCACGTCCGTTCATCGTGTCCACGTGCTGCGGCCAGGGCGCAGCCTCCCGCTGTTAGAGAAGCCATACAAGAGACTGCAATACCACCGCGCGCCGTCCGACGCGCCCCGCGCCCTGCGCCCGCCCCTCCCGGCTCCTGTCTTTCAATGCCCGTGTTCACACTTACAAAGCCAGCTCTGAGCAGACACCCCGCACCCGTTCCCGCGCATGGGGCGCCTGGAGCAGCCAGCTTAGCTAGACCTCGGTGTCGTTGTCCGTCTGTCCTTGCGCGGCGCCTCCTCCTGCATGACGGGGCGTCGCGTGTGTCCTCTCCGGGTGGAGTCACAGCCAATAAACACAGTGATTTCACGCCGTGTGGACCTGCTCGCCAGTCCTGACTCCTCTGGGAGGGGTGGCGGGACCCACGGCCCCACAGGGATCCACATCCCCGGCCGTGCCAGCTGGGAGACACCCTCCCCTCGCTGGGCCACGGCCGGGTCTCCCCACCACCCTGACCTGCCTGCGGAAGGACGTACCTCCCTGGGGACCAGCCAGGGTAACCATCTAACACGCAGACTGGCCCCGTAGTCACCCTCGCTCACACCACCTGCAAGCCCCGTGCGGCTTTTCCTTGCCCTCAGCCACCCCAGGCCCTGGGGCTCAGGCCCCACCGTGCTGACCACGTCCAGGGCCCTGCGCCGCCCAAGGGTCCTGCCCCGCGTCTGTCCTGTGCCCTTTCCTGGCCTCGGTCAGGCCTCCGTGCCCTGCAGCTTGGGGTCCCACCCGCAGGGGCCTGCCCCTCTGGGCTGAGGCCATTGGCGGTGCAGGGGGACCTGCTTGCCCTTGAGCACCATGACTCAGCCCTTAGGTCAGCCCTGCTGTCCTGGTGGACGCCGCCCACGTCCCTCCTGGGCCACAGCCACCCCGGAATGTTCCGCAGGCACTTGTGTCCCCAGAAAGGCCTGTTGAATTCCACTTCTGGGGGCCTCTCTCCAGGTAGGCGGCGAGTTGGGGACACCTATGGTTTTCCTCCTTCTGCTCCTGGGCACCCACAGGGAGCCCTGCAAAGCCGTCCAGTCTCCGAGGTAGAAAGGCCGCCTCCTCCCTGCAGGGGAGCCAGCACGGGCCCTGCCTCTGCCTCAGGCGCCTGGGAGGGACCCAGCTCTCCGCCCAGCACAGGGCAGGGCGGTGTCTCCCATCCCCGTCCTGCTGCCTGGGGGTTCAGGGGGCTCCAGTCCTGGGTACCGCTGAGCGGTCCAGTGCACCCTCCACCTGCGGAGGGAGCAGCTGTTCACCCTCTTTCTCTGGATCCAAAACTCAGTCTTTGCAGCCACTCCGTAGGTTGGGCTCGACAGGCCGCCCCCTGCAGGCCGATCTTAGAAGGGCACCCACCATGCAGTGCCCCCCTCCCCCCGCCGGGACCCGGCTTGGTCCTCAGCACCGACCCCATGTGCCCGGTGACCTTCCCTCAACCCTGCCAGCCCGTCCTCAGAGCTGGCGGGCGGGGCCCCTCCGGTGCAGGGTCCGAGGGCTCCAGGGAGAGCCCGCCCTCAAGCTTACTGAGCCGGCTGTGCGCCCAGGGCAGTGCGAGGCGCTGCGGCCGTGGAGGTCCCCTCTCTGGGATCTGGTTTTCTGGACGGCTTTGCAGGGCTCCCTGTGGGTGCCCAGGAGCAGAAGGAGGAAAACCACAGGTGTCCCCACCTCGCCGCCTACCTGGAGAGAGGCCCAGATAATGAACAAGACGGCGGAGCGGTGCCGGCCCGGGCGGCACAGGGCAGGGGCGGAGAGGGCGGCGGGCCCTGGCTCACTGGAGGGTGGTGTCCGCGGGGCGTCGTGGGAGACAGCGTTTCAGGCGGAGGAGCGGCCAGGCCAGGGCCGGCTCCAGGGCGGTGACGCGGCCCTGTCCGGCCTGCTTTAGGCCACGCTGCCTGTTGGCAGCTTCTTCCTTTCCGGACGTTTAACTGCGGGACAAAGCCGAGCCCCGGGAGGCGCGGGGCGCCCTCCAGGGACGTCCTTCCCCGGGCAGGAGGCCCCAGACGGCCCTCCCAGGCCCGGGGCGCGCCAGCCTAGGAGCCCTGCCCTCGGCGAGCGGCCGGAGTCACCGCCGCTGGCCCCCAAGGCCGCCAGGACAGAAGGTGGGGGTTGGCCGCGAAGTCTGCTAATCCGCAGCCAGACGGACCCTGCTGGCCACGGTCGCGGCCAGCGCGCGGCGAGCCTGGGTCCGCGCCACCTGCCGCCCGGGAGCCGGCTCTGCTCCAGGCGCAGGGCCCCCTGGGCGGCGAGGTGGGTCCCCGGGACAGGCTCGGCTCGGGCGGGGGCGGGATCGGCTGCCTGGAGGCTCAGCTAGTGCCGTCGCGTCCGCGCGGCTCCGAGGACGGAAGCGCCTCCGGGCAGGACCCCAGGCCGGTGCCACCGAGCCGGGCGCGCGGGGCTCCGGGCGCGGGGCGCGGCTCCGGGTCCCCTCCGCCCCTCTAGGCCCCGCCCCCGCCTATCTGGGCCAATCAGCGCCTGCGAGATAGGCCACCGTGATTGGCTCTGAGGCCACGTGGCAAAAGCCTGGCCAATTGGAACCGGGAGACGCCCACGCCGTCTCCGTTTCCCGGGAGCCGCGGCCCCGGAGGCTGGTGGCCGGGAGCACTCGCGGGCCAGTGCAAGGCTCGTCCGGGGCCGCGGCCGCGGAGGGGCCCGTCCTTCGCCGCGAGCCTGCGGCAGCGCCAGGTGGGCCTCCCTCCCGCTGCCCCGCGGGCAGCCTGGGGGAGGGGGGCGCACGCCGTCCCGGAGCCGACGCCGGTGGGAGGGCGCGGTCGGCCCGGAGTCCCGCTTCCTCGAGGGGGGCCCGCTTAGGCCTGGGCACCGCCCTGAGCCCCGGGCGCCCGGGGCGATCTCTTCCAGCCCGAGGACGAGGCCTGGGGGCCGAAGGCTGTTTGAGTTCTACAAATAAAGCAATTTCTTGCACCCGAGGGAGACCACGGCGATTTATGCAGAGCGGCGGGGCCGGCCTTCGCGAGACCCCGGGCTGTGGGGTCAGGAGACCGCGGCCGGGAGCTGGTGCGGGGAGAGCAGAGGGGGCTGTGCAGCTGCTGCCACTCCAGCCCGGCTGCTGTGCACTTCATTCCTTGGAAAGGCACGTGTTAATGTTCTTTTCCACTGATTTTTAGGGGGAGTGTACGAGAGAGGGAAGACAGAGAGAAGCATGGGTGGGAGAGAAACACAGCCATTGGTTGCCTCCTGCACGCACCCAGACCAGGGCCTGGGCCGGGGAGGAGCCTGCCACGAGGTACGTGCCCTTGACTGGAATCGAACCGCACCCTTGGGTCCGCAGGCCGGCGCGTCCGTGGGGGGTTTGCAGCGGGAGCGCCTGGGCTGGTGCGTCCCCCTGTGACGCTCCCCACAGTGTTCGTGGCCACGCCCACCTCTGAGACGTCTCCTTAGAATCCTTCCTCGTTTTAACCAGTTGGGTTGTTGTCTTTATGAGAAAATTAATAACTTCATATTGAGCAGTTTCAGGTTCACAGAAAAATCGAGTGGAAAGTACCCAGCATTCCCATGGACCCCCGACTCTCTTCAGCCTCCCCTGTGGTTAACATGTGGCCTTGGTGCGAACCGACACTGACAGTGTCACTAACTAAACTTCCTAGTTTTTCTTGCACATTCCGTGGGCTGGACAAAGGTGTGACATGGGTCCAGCAGCTGTCACACAGACGTGTCACTGCCCTAGAACCCCTGAGCTCCGCCTGCCCCTCCCTCCTTCCAGACCTCCCGCTGCGCTCCACGGGATGCATAGCTTTTGCAGGACGTCACACAGCGGGATCACGCCCGTGTGGCCTTTTCTCGTTGGCCTCTGTCACTGAGTGACGTGGTTAAGGTCCTCCTGTCTCTTACTGCTGAATCACATTCCTTTGTCGGAGGTGACAGTCCATCCACCTGCAGGGGACAGCTTGGTTGTTTCCAAGTTTCCAAGACTATGAGTAACGCTGTTCTAAACATTTGTGAAACGTTTGTGTGGCTAGACGTTATTTGGATAAATACCAAGGAGCGCGGCTGCTCAGTCATATGGTAAGAGTAGGTTTAGTTTTGTCATAAAACGGCCAAGGAGCCGACGTGGCCGCACGTCACACCTCACCAGCACTGGGCGAGGTCCTACTGTTCCACGTCCCGCCAGCACTTGGTGGTGTAAGTGTCCTGGGTTCTGGCCATTCTGACAGGTGTCTCATTATTATAATTTGCAGTATTCTAATAACATGATTTTTATTCATGTGCTACTTGCCATCTGTGTATCTTCTTTGGTGAGGTATCTGTTCAGGTCTTTTGCACATATTTAATTGAGTTGATTTCTTATTTTTGAGTTTTGTTTTTTTTAAAATATATTTTATTGATTTTTTACAGAGAGGAAGGGAGAAGGAGAGTTAGAAACATCGATAAGAGAGAAACATCGATCAGCTGCCTCCTGCACACCCCCCACTGAGGATGTGCTTGTAACCAAGGTACATGCCCTTGACCGGAATCGAACCCGGGACCTTTCAGTCCGCAGGCCAACGCTCTATCCACTGAGCCAAACCGGTTTCGGCTATTTTTGAGTTTTAAGAGTTCTTTGTATACTTTGGATGACAGTCTTTTATCAGATACTAGTGAGATTCCTCGGCCTGGCCTGTGGGATTGGGCCGAAACCAGCTCTCCAACATCCCCTGAGGGGTCCCGGATTGCGAGAGGGTGCAGGCCAGGCTGAGGGAGGGGTGCACAATTGGGGCCAGGGAGGGACGTGGGAGATTGGCCAGCCAGGGAGGGACTGTGGGAGGGTTCCAGGGTGTGTCCCTCCCGATAGGCCAGACCCCAGCAGCAAGCTAATCTACCAATCAGAGGATCTGCCCCCTGGTGGTCAGTGCATGTCATAGTGAGCTGTTGAGCAGCCTTAGCATATTATTAGCATACTAGAGGCCCAGTGCATGAAATTCGTGCATGGGGGGGGGGGGTGTCCTCAGCCTGACATGCACCCTGCCCAATCCGGTAGCCCTCAGGGGATGTCCTTCTGACGGCTTAGGCCCGCTCTCTATGGTTCTCTGCTCTCTGTGGGGCCTGCCTGCTCCACACTGCAGCAACTGCCAAGCAGGCCCTGATGGGTGCTGCCTGCAGGCTGCACTTCACTGCTCCCGGGTCGCTGAGGCTGTGCTGGGTGCTGCCTGTGGGCGGCACTTGCCTGCTCCCAGGTCGCCACGGTGATTGCCAAGCAGGCCGTGCTGGGAGCTGCCTCTTCCCTATCAGAGGCAATGAGGTAATTTGCATACTCACTCCTGATTGGCTGGTGGGCGTCACAAAGGTACGGTCAATTTGCATCTTTCTTTTATTAGTGATTACGCTTTGATTGGTTGAACAGATGACCAGACACTTAGCATGTTAGGCTTTTATTATGTAGGATCAGTGATGTGCAAATATTTTCTGCCTGTCTGAGGCTTGTCTTCATTCTCTTAACTGTCTTTCCTAGAGCAGAACCTTCTGCTTTAATGAAGCCCAGCTTACCGCTTTTTTCTTTCGCACATGTGGTGTTGTATCAGAGACCTCATTGCCAAACCCAAGGTCATTTAGAGTTTCTTGTTATCTTTTAGGAATTTTATAATTTTGTATTTTACATCAGGTGTGTAATCCATTTTTTTTATTATTTTAAAATATATTTTTATTGATTTCAGAGAAGGGAGAGGGAGAGAGAGAGAGAAACATCAATGATGGGAGAGAATCATTGATCCACTGCCTCCAGAATGCCGCACACTGGGGATCAAGCCCACAACCCAGGCATGTGCCCTTGACTGGAACTGAACCTGGGACCCTTCAGTCTGCAGGCCGATGCTCTATCCACTGAGCCGCACTGGCTGGGCAGGTCTGTAATCTGTTTGGAGTTGATTACTGAGGAGGGTGAGGCCTGTATTCTTTATGGTTTGGAACCATTGCTGCAGCACCGTTTGTGGGGACGACCGCCTTTGCTCCCAGGGGCCTTGGTGGGGGTTTTTCTCTGGCCGCTCCATTTTGTTCCTTTTACCAATACCACCCGGCTCCATCGCCGCTCCTTCAGCCTGGAGCCGGGCAGGGCCAATCTATCCTCTGACCTCGCTCTTCCCCTTCGTATTGTGTTGGTGCCAGCTGGGCACTGACTTTTTGGGGAAAAGCACTTCATAAGTTATATAAACACCTAATCACTGAATTGTACACTTGAAACTAATATATTGTACATCAACTGTAATAGGAAAGTTATTTTTAAAACAAAGGGTTTTGTTTTTTTTTGCCCTAGCTGGTTTGGCTCAGTGGCTAGAGCTTCAGCTGCAGACTGAAGGTCCCGGGTTCAATTCCAGTCAACGGCATGTACCTAGCTGCAGGTTTGATCCCCAGACGTCGGTAGGAGTCGGGTGCATATGGGAGGCAGTCAATATGTCTCTCTCACATTGATGTTTTAGAAAAGAAACTAAGGTTTTTGAGCCTAGGCCAGTGGTCAGCAAACTCATTAGTCAACAGAGACAAATATAAACAGTACAATGATTGAAATTTCTTTTGAGAGCCAAAAAACAACTTCGGCGCATGGGCCACGAAGTTTCAATAGCACTGTATATGCGCGCCCACATGTGGTATTTTGTGGAAGAGCCACACTCAAGGGGCCAAAGAGCCGCATGTGGCTCGCGAGCCAGTTTGCTGACCACTGGCCTAGGCCCTCTCCCCTCCAAGTGGTCGGATGGGAATTTCATGTGAGCATGATGGGCCCTGGAGCCCAGATTAAAACTATTCTGGGCGTGGGGGCTGCTTTGGATGAGCTGAGCCTTGGCATCCGAGTCCTCCCCAATGTGTGGGCACTGCTCCACCCCCGCAGGCCCAAACAGAACGAAGAGGCTGAGGGGGAGGGGCCGCTGCCCACCTGATGGCGGAGCTGGATGTGGGCTTCTCGGCCCCTGGGTGCGCGGCCTGCGTCCTCCTGGGATGCTGGGCCTCCACATCCTGTGAGCAAACTCCTCGGAGAAATCCACGTCCACAGAGCGTGTCTGTGTGTCTGGTCTCCTGTGGGGTCTGGTCCTCACAGAGCCCAACTGACGAGCCACCACAGGGAAGCTCACCCCTGCCTGCCAGCTGGCCTCCCGCCAGCCAGCACTCACCGCCTTCCCCATCAAACCGCACCATCCCCGGGCCCCTTGACAGCACTCTGCGTCCTAGGTGCCACGTGGAGCCACGTGGCGAAGGCCTGAACCCCGCGACCCAGACCGGGGCGTGCAGCCTGGTCTCCCCTGGCAACCTTAGGCTCTTACAGATATGGTGGAGGATAAGCCCCCAGCCTGCGAGACGGAGCTGTTTCCTTTGCTTTTATTACAAGCATATAATATTAATTGGCAAAACACTGAATACAAGCTTCACTGTCATAAAATCAAAACATTTAAGCAATATTTCAAAGAAGATTTTAGACAAAACTAGCCACCAATAATAGTACAAAAGTTACACACCAACACAAAGCATAAAAATGTAAACTTTCAAATTAAACAAAAATATGCATCCGCATTGCCATCCCATAACCCATGGCAGCCGCGTCGCCACAGGCGGCAGGCTCCGCCCGAACCCGCACCGACTGGGAAAACGTGGTTTTCTTACACCCAACAAGCTGTGGGGACAGACACCTGCCCCTCCAGGGACACCCTGATGTGGGGCGTGGCCCTCCCTGCCTGGCAGGCGCCTCACGGGAAGGTGCGGCCTGGACCTTTTCTCATCTGCTCATCCCAACGCCGTCCGTGTGCTGCAAGCTGAGGCAGACACACCCTTTAGGGCTAAGGGCACAGGTGATGTGTGGGGTGCACATGGGTTCCCGAGGAAAGAGAGAAGCTGACTGTTGTCTGCACGAGTGTGATTGCCCGTGTTGAAAGCACATCCAACATCGACAAACGTCATGGAAATCAGCTGTTTGCTCCTATAACACTCAACCCAGTGACACCTCGGTCAGCGGCACAGCCGTGTGCTGAGGCACCAGACGGTTGTGAGGACTCCGAACCAGGCCGCCCGAGGGCTCGGGGCCTGGGACTGCACCTCACATCTGGGCTGCCGGGGTGTGTGTGTGTGTGTGTGTGTGTGTGTGCGCGCGCGCGCGTGCACCAGGGCCTGAGCACGTGGGGTCGGTGCGAGGCCCACACACACGCGGCCGGTCTAGATGGTGCCACAGGCCCGCGGCCGCCTGCCTGCCGGGGCACCTGTTTGTAATGTTGCTGACAGGCGATGCGTAATCCCGAGAACAGCATTCTTATAACAACGAAAAAGGAAAACCCAAGTAGCTTAGTGTGCAGGTTTGGAATCCCACGTACATTCCCATCCGATTCGACGTCGGTAACATGTGTGGAGCCTATTGCACAAAAGCATAAAAGCATAAAAAACGCTCCTCATCGCACAAACGGAAACAGGACGACCCCCGAAAGCAAAGGAAGAAGCTTGCAAAACATCCCTTTCACCTTATATGCCTGTAAACAAAGCGGGCACGAACCAGATGACTGATGGGAAAATAGGATAGAACGCTTAAAATAGAATAAATAATTTTATAAAGTTAAGTTTTCTTTTTCAACCCCCCAAATCTTAAATTCCATATTATATATTCTCTGAATTTTCTGTTTTCGTGAAAACTGCACGTTGAGTCCCACGGCTGCTGAGGGCGCAGGCGCTGAGCGGCCATCCCAGCCGCGCACACGGGAGGGAGATGTCACGGGAACTCCGCCTGGAAACCCCGAGGCCTGCCACTCCGACCGCCTCTCATGCAGGAGAAAGTGACTCGGCCTCCCGAGCCAAGGCCACGGGCTGCAGTCCGACCAGCAGGTCCCGCGTCTGCGTGAACAGTCTCACGAGGAAATCGTAGAAAAATAGGCTCTGCTGCTGCTGGGGCTCCCCGGGTCCCGCGGCCAGAAGAGCGGCCGAGCCAGCGGGGCGGACCCGCCAGCTACCGCACCTCTCGGCGTGTCTCCAGGTATCAGCTTAGCACCATAGCAAATGCAAATTCAAGTGGTCGCACAGAGAGCTACAGGTTAAAACGTGCATCGGGCGGCTGCAGACACCATCGGCCCAGTCTGAGCGGGAACCATGTTTCTGAAAGTGGACACACGCTGTTCACCCCTCTTCACCCCCGGGAACCCCCTCCCCCTACGCTTGGAGACCGCACGGGGTCCTGGGTTCGACAGATGCGCCAGCGGCAATGTGCGTTTTGAGGTAGACAGGTCATGGTTGCTCACACACATCCACTCGCCAGGCCTCAGAGAGCAATGGAGAACCGCATGGATGAACAGGACGGGGCCATGGCCGACACAGCGATTCGACCAATCCCTAACAACGGGTTTCGATGGTTTTAAAGGCCTTACGTTAAAATTGCCTGGACTGAATTAATTTGGAGATTTTTCTCTATGCTTACGGCTCATCAGTAGCTGCTTCTGAGCCTTGTGTACATGGAACAGGAAGCAGCAGCCCATGAGCCCACAGGTCTGGAGCCAATTTGAGAAAATTCTAGTCCCTAAAGTGAGAATTTCATGGGAAAGCCAGCACAGGCAGGGTGGGCGTAGGGCCGGGACCACAGGCCTGAGGGGCAGGGACGGTGGAAGGGGCCGGGGGACCTAGGAGTGACCATGAGCCCAGGACCACACTGACACGGGAACGTGACCACGGGAACGGGCCTTTCTCCCCGATCTCGCCTTCAGCATCCCAAGGGACTGTTTTAAAGGAATACGTTTGTGTGCTGTCAAATGTTTTTCTCTGATTCCACAAAAATATGAACGCTTGGGTGGAGAAAGGGGTGAGAAAGCGAGCGTCCCTGGGGCTGGGTTTGGGTCGCTGAGCGCTGTCCCCGTGCCCGGCCCTGGTGCCCGGGGAGAACCACTGGGACCGGCAGGGAGGGCGGGCACCCCGTCAGCGGGGACGAGGGGTCTGGGACTCCCTGTGGCCACCAGCTTCCTCTCCGCGGGCACGGGGCAGCAGGAGGGAGCGTGCTCTGACGATGGCGCCGTTCAGTGGTCAAAGTGACTTTACCGAGACGGCTGTGCACACAGGGCCAGGCCCGGGTGCCGGCAGGCGCACGGGGGCTCCCTCAGGTCACGACAGGGACACCAAACCCCGCGGGAACCGCACTGTGAGTGGCAACCTCTTTTGTTTTGCTCTTGAAGCAAATCCTTCTAGATCTCCCGGGAGCTAACGGCAACATAAAGTCATCACCCACCATGAAAACGCTTTTCAGTGACTTAGTGAGGACCCAACCAACACACGCGTGTTTTTATCATGAACCCTAACTCATGAACGGAAACGACGGAGACTGTGGAGACCTGGGGAGCCAGTGAGGCCGCGGGTCCGTGAGCTGAGGGTCGTGAGGGCCGGTGGCCACGGGAGCCGTGAAGTGTGTCGCCACCTGTCACCGTGCTGCTGGTAGTGTCTCGTCGAGTGTGAACTCTTGTACAAAAGTGATAAATACTCTGTTCAGAAGTCTGGTCCCGGGCCTCGGGTCCGCGTCCGTGCTCCGTGCCCGGGCCGTCTGCACGTCACAGTAGGTCCATCTTGGGTCTGTAGTGCAGCAGGAGGGGCGCCTTCTGTAAGACAGGCCACGGGGCCACACACGGCTCAGCTGGACCAGAGCGGCGAGCGGGCGCCCGGGGAGGGAGGGCGAGCGAGGGCGCAGGCTCCTGCCCCGTCTCAGACCTCTGAGGGCCCCTCCCCGGAGGACGGCGCCGCCCACCTGCCCCCACCTTCACAAAGAGCCCAGGGAAGGCTGGGGGCGCCCGGCAGCGGCACCCCTACCCCGCCAGGAGGGGTGCGGGAGGCGGCTGGGCTGCGCGTCACAGCTCCTGCAACTGGACCTTCATTTCTAAACGCTCAGACGAAGAGGTGCAGCCCGCCAGCGGCTCCCTGGCCAAGCGTCGTCCGCACACGGAAAGGCTGGGTCAGTCCCGGTCGGGTGCATACGGGAGGCAACTGAGCGCGTTTCTCTCTCTAAAAACACGGACGACCACTCCTCGGGTGAGGATGAAAGCGCGTGCACAGACAGTGTTGGCGGTCGCAGCAGATCCTAAAAACCACACACACCAGCACGAGGGCCTCACCTTGAACCTCCACCGCGTGACGACCACGAACTTGAGCGTGTGGTCCTTGCCCAGGATCTCCTCGTTGCATAAGATGTCCAGCTGGCGGGAAAGACGCTGGGTCAGCGGGGCCGGGCGCTCAGCACCGGGGCCTCGCCTACCCAGCTGGCGCAGGGGGCAGCGGGAGGAAGCTTGGCTACACCCCTCGCCGGGAGCACCCTGCCCCGCTTGTCCCGCCCGCCTCCTGGGAAAAGGGAATGGGCTCCTGTCATTACTTTCTTTTTAAAAAAAGATTTTTAGAGCCTTTTAGGTTCACAGCAAAATTGAGCAGATGATCCAGACTCTCCCACGTGCCCCGTCGCCCCCCACCAGCACCCCTAGAAGGGAGACGCCCGTCACCACCACCCAGAGTCCATGAGGGTCGCCCTGTGCTGACGCCCTGTTTGTACAAAGTGCCCAGCACGCAGTCTCACGGAGAACCTGGAACCCTCGTGCTCTGTCGGCTCAGCCGCTCCCTGGTGACCAGGCCGCCACAGGATGGAGTCCCGGTGGGCAGCCTTGCACACTGGCCTCCGTCACTGGGCCACAGCGTTTACGGTACCCCACGGCTCTCCCCGGCTCCATCGCTCATTTCCTTGTCGGGCAGAAGGATGCCCGGGGTCTGGATGGATCGGGGTAGTTACCCCACCTGGTGAGGGCACCGTGGCTGCCTCCAGTTTAAAAGGCCTTACATTAAAACTGCTTGGACTGATTGCGAGTAAAGGTGCGACAGACATCCATGTGCAGGTCTCTGCAGACGTGCGTCTTTAACTCCCTTGAATGTTGACTGTGGAGCCTGATGCTGGGCTGTGAGCGCATGTCTGTTTGGTTTTGTGAGAAACGACCAAGCTGTACGGCACCATTCACCCCCAGCACTGAGGCCCTGCTGCTCCGTCCCCAGCACGTGGGGTCCGTGCCCAGGATTCGGGCCATTCCGACACGTTTGCTGTGTCTCGCTGCTGTTTCAGCTTCCACTTCCCCGGCGAGACAGGATGCCAGGCAGACGGTTGTAGGTGTCTCCTTTGGCAAGAGTCTGAGGTCTGAGCCTGAGAGGGCAGTCGCCCGCGGACAGACCGTCGCCCTCGGACAGACTGTCGCCCGCGGACAGACCTTCAGACAGACTGTCACCCACGGACAGACCGTCGCCCGCGGACAGACGGTCACCCGCGGACAGACCGCCGCCCGCGGACAGACCTTCAGACAGACCGTCACCCACGGACAGACCGTTGCCGTGGACAGACCATCGCCCGCGGACAGACCGTTGCCGTGGACAGACCGTCGCCCGCGGACAGACCATCGCCAGCAGACAGACCGTCACCCACGTCTGAGCTCGCTGCAGGCACTTCAGCAGGAGGGTTCCAGGCTCCATAGGTTCCTGGCTCTGAGCCCCTGGGGTCAGGCCCTTGGAGAGCTGCCACCCTTTTCTCCCCACTCATCGACCAGGCTGAGACTTCCGGGCACAGACCATGCTGGGTTCCTCCCAAAAGCGGGGGCACCCTAGGATTCACAGTAGCTGTCGGAACAGCCGATCAGCTCCTCACAGCTGCTAACAACGCGTCAGCGCCTGCGCCTGCGCCTGGCGCCTGTGCGGCATGCAGGCGCCTCTGGGTTGAGGACGGTTCGCGTTTAGAGAGAAGGCAGTGCATCCAGTGGTGGGCAGCGCTCTTGCAGCGGCTACGTCAGCCCTGCGGCCGCGTTCCACTCTCCCTGGGCTGCACTGTCACCGCCCAGCTTTGCACCGAAGGCGACTGGCCTGCGAGGGGAGTGGGGCTGGGAAAGCTGGGAGCTGCGTGGCCCCCACACTTCCAGGGGAGAAAAATGAAAAGGGACCGTGAGCCTGGCCGGTGGCTCGGGGTTAGGCGCTGTCCTGTGCACCTAGAGGTCCTGGCTCATTCCCGGTCAGGGCACACGCCTGGGGTGCAGGCTCGCTCTCCAGTGCGGGGGTGCAGGACGCAGCCGATGTCTCTCTCACATCCCTGTCTCTCTCCCTTAAATCAATAAAAACACATCCTGCCAAAACCGGTTTGGCTCAGTGGATAGAGCGTCGGCCTGCTGACTCAAGGGTCCCAGGTTCGATTCCGGTCAAGGGCATGTACCTTGGTTGCGGGCACATCCCCATAGGGGGTGTGCAAGAGGCAGCTGATCGATGTTTCTCTCTCATCGATGTTTCTAACTCTCTAACCCTCTCTCTTCCTCTCTGTAAAAAAATCAATAAAATATATATTTTAAATAAATAAATAAATAAATAAATAAATAAATAAATAAATAAATAAAAAAAACATCCTTAGGTGAGGATCTGGGAGAACATGTACCTTCTGCTGTTATTCAGGCCCCAGGACGTTCTCATGTGACTCCCGAAAGCTCAGGGCCACCACCTGTGCGTTCTGTGGGGCGTGTGGCCGTGGGGAGCCAGCCCCAGCCACAGCCACCCTGGGCAGCGACCAGAGGGGATAAGAATAATGTGGAAACAGCATGCAGGGCGCCCAGGCTCCGCCGACCACTCTGTGCACTGACCACGGTCCACGGAGGACAGCGCTCGAGACCCAGCAGTGGGGAAGGCGGGAAGCACCACCTCCCGGTCCGCCTGTGCCGGTGCCGCCTGGGAAGCCGTCCACACGGCCAGGGCGTTCCCAATAGCCTCACAGACACGGGAGGCTGGCGAATGGGAGGCGCACGCCCCCCGGGCTCATGTTGGAAAGGTGACTGAGTCTTGGTCGGATGTGCCCTCTCTGGGGAAGGACCTCCTTGTGCACAGGCCCTGCCTCTGCTCCGGCTGGACTGTTAGTGGAGAGCTCCCGGCTGGGGACCCGGACCTGCCCGGTGACCCAGAGCCCCTCACCGGCAGGTGCTCGGCACGTCGTGGGGTGGACAGTCCCACCTCCCACTCACGCACCACCTCAGCCTCAGGTGCGGGCACATGCTTGAGGGTGTTACGATTCAATAGGCAAGATTTACACTGACTCTGAACACTGTGGCCCAAGACAGGACCCCATGCATCTGGCTCGGGCTTCTCCACCTGCAGGCGATGGCGGGAAACACATTTCATTGTTCTCAGGGCCCAGCTGCTTTTCCGGGGGCATGGCACACATGCTCTGCAGGGCAGTCTCGGGGCGCCCCGAGGTGGGGACCCGACCTACACTCTCAGCCGGCTCTGTTTACTGTAGACACACCTCCTGCCTTGAAGGGCCCGGGGCTGCGGAAGGACAGGGAGCGGCTGCTCGCTCATGAAGCCATCAGGGCCAGGGTTTTCCTTGTGGGAGATTTTTGACGAATGATTCAATCTCCTTCTTGGTTGTAGGACTATTCAGATTTCCTATTTGTTTGTGGTTTAGTCTTGGTAAGTTTTGTGTCTCTAGGTATTTGTCCATTTCATCTAGGTTATCCAACTTGCTGGGGTACAGCTGTTCACAGTATCCTATATAATAAAGAGGTAATATGCAAATTGACCCTCACACCCTCACAAATATGGCTGCCACAAGATGGCTGCCCCCACGTTGTCACAAGATGGCAGGCAAGGGAGGGCAGTTGGGGGCGACCAGGCCGGCAGGGGAGAGCAGTTGGGGGTGATCGGGCCGGCAGGGGAGCAGTTAGGTGTCAATCAGGCTGGCAGGGGAGCAGTTAGGGGGTGATCAGGCAGGCAGAGGCGGTTAGGGGCAATCAGGCAGGCAGGCAGGTGAGTGGTTAGGAGCCAGCAGTCCCGGATTGTGAGAGGGATGTCCAACTGCTGGATGTCCAACTGGCAGTCAGACATCCCTCGAGGGGTCCCAGATTGGAGAGGGTGCAGGCTGGGCTGAGGGGCACCGCAGCCCCCCCCCCCCCGCCCGTGCATGATTTTCGTGCACCGGGCCTCTAGTTCTCTTATAATCCTTCTTATTTCTCTAGAATCGGTAGTGATGTCATTTTCATTTCCAATTTTAGGACTTTTTATTCTTCTTTTCTTAGTCCATTCTAGCTAGACCTTTTTGAAGAACCACTGATTTTCTCAGTTGTTTTTCTACTCTCAACTTGCTTATTTGCCATAATCTCTATTACTTCATTCCTCTGCTGCCTTTGGGTTTAGCTTGTTTCTCCTAGTTCCTTAAGTTGTGAATGTAGGCTGTTGAGTTGAGATCTTTCTTGCTTTAAATTTGATTGTTTACCGCTGTAGCGCTACCCCAGCACTTCTTTGCTGCTGCCCATGCGTTTCGGTACGTTGTGTTCTCATTTTCCATCATCTAAGTATTTTCTCATTTCTCTTTGATTTATTGATAAATTGCGTGTTGTTTAATTTCCACAAGTTTGTGTATTTTCCAGATTTCCTTGTGTTACTCATTTTCACCTCCGTTCCTTGTGGTCAGAGGAAATATAGTTTATGCCTGCCCTTCTCTGATAAAACCTATCACTGGGTTTAGGGAGCCTCCTGGGTAATTCAGGATGATCTCCTCACCTCCACATTCTTTTTTTTCTCACATCCACATTCTTAACACATATCCAAGGTCATTCTAAGTCATACTCACATGTTCTGGGGGTTAGGAGATGGGCATATCTGTTGGTGGGGTTGCCATTCAACCTACTACAGGCAGCTTTGGTCCCCCAAACCCACACCCATCCACTCCATCTCAACATCCCCAAGAATTTCAAGCGATTCCAGCATCAACTCCAAAATCACATCCAGATATCAGCAGCTTAACATCCCAGACCTGTCTCTGACTCACACTGACCAGGTGTGGTGAGCTCCGGGTGGGGTCCACCCTGGGCAATGCCCTCTCCCGCCTCGGACCTGGAACACGAGGGTGAACAGGCACAGGCAGACAGGCCTGTCCCACAGGGAGGTGGACGAGGAAGCATAAGGGTGACTGGTCTCAGCAAGCTTGAAGTCCAGCCGGGGAAACGCCAGAGGCTGCAGGAGGAGTCACCACAGGGGCTGAGGGTCTGCCCTCTGCCCGGAGACCTTCTCCCTTTTCCTGAAGGGCAGCTCACGCTGGCACCGAGGAGCTCCATCTGCTTAGACCCTGCATGAAGAGCTTGGATGATGGCCTCTCCTCGCTTCCTGTCCAAGCTGGCGGAGTTTCTGCCGACACAGCACTCTCATCAACCCTGCGGGTCTCCGGTGGCTGTCACGGACCCAGTCTCCCGGGATAGCTCCTAGGACTCCTCTCCTCTCCTCTCTTCTCCTCTCCTCGCCTCGCCTCGCCTCTCCTCTCCTCGCCTCTCTTCCTCTCCTCGCCTCGCCTCGCCTGCAGCTCACCTCTCAGCGGAAGGCTGTGCAGCCACGCCTGGCCCTCTCCGCGGAGCATGCCTTCCTAACATGGCATTCCTGACATAACCATCTTTTTGCGTCTGGATAGGCTGTGGATGCACAAGATCATCAAGTGCTAGTTTGCTTTTGCTTAGCCGTTCTTTTCTGAGCTCATCTCTCCTTGCGTACTTTATTGTACGTAGAGAAACTAGGCCACGCGTTCAATACTTTGCTTGGACATCTCAGCTAATTATCCAAGTTTGTCACTTCCAAGGTCTGCTTCCCACACACGGCAGGAACCAGCCAGCCCCATTCTCTGTTTCCACACCACACTCGTTCCCTCCGAGTCCCCACCAGAAGTGTCTTCCATGCCCGTTTCTGGCGACATGTACCCTCTAAGAAGCCCCTCACTTCCCCCTGGGCCATCACCAGAATCACCTGGAAGGGCCGTACTCCTACAAGTCTCTTCAAGGTGACCTTCAAGGCGTTTAACGTTTTGTTTCTCAAAATTCTTCTCGTCTCTACCTGTCACCCAATTCCAAAGCCACACCCACATTTTGGGGGATTTGTTAAGCATCACCCCACTTCCGGTACCAAAATCTAGTTTGGTTTTCTATGGCAATTGGCGGCTTAAACAGCTGAAGTTCACTCTCTCACGGATGTGCCGGAGCAGAGCTCCTCCCAGGTTCGGCGGGGGTGGGGGGAGTCCTTCCTGCCGCTCCAGCTCCTGGGGCCCGAGTCCCGGGCTTATGTCCGCCTCCCTCCTCTGTCCTCACACCACCTCTGTGTCTCAGGTTTCCGCCTGCCTCCCTCCTGTGAGGACTCCTGTGATTGGCGTAAGGTCCACCAGATGACCCAGGGCTACTTCATCTCAAGGCCCTTCGTTATATCCGAAAAGATCCTTCCCCCAAAAAGGTTCCATTCACAGGTTCTGAGTTAGACTGTGGCCACAGCTGGGCTGGGGCCACCGCCACCCCACTGCTCTCTCTACAACGCACCTCAAGTCCGTCACGTCTCACCACTCTGGTCCCTCTCCCCTGGCAGTCCTGTCAGAGAGCCCCCCGCTGGCCACCCTGGCTCCCATTTCTGTACCCCAGCTTGGGGACTATTTTAAAACCACAGCTCAGATCAGTATCCTGCGCTCAAAGCCCTCAAAGCCTCTCCCTGTGCCTCTTCACGCACAGCTGGCTCCTGCGGACAAGGTAATCCTGGCATTAGTGCTGCCCGCAGGAGGGCCCTGTGACTCCCCAGCTGTGTGCTCCCAGCCCACCACCACTGAGCACAAGTCACCAGGCTGTGTTTTATTCTCGGCATTTGTCACAACTGGACAGTGTTTTACCTACCTGCCTACCCATCCAGTCATCCCACCCACCGCTGTCCATCCATCCGTCTGTCTGTCTGTTGAACTTAAACCTGCAACACATTTTAACAAGCTCTCTCATCACCCTCCTCCCATTCGCGGTCCCTGGGCCATCCTGCCTCACTGCTTTCTGGTAGACTCTGGGCATAGGCAAAACACATAGATTTTTTTTTCTAATTTAAACTCTCCAAAGAAGTTGTAAAAAAACCCACCAAAACACAAAGCTTGAAGCATCACTTTGAAATAAGAAAGGCTGTTTGGCGCCCACTGAGGGGCCCAGTACCTCATTGAAGGACGAGAGGTTGAGCTTCTTGGCGATGAACTTCTTCAGGTGCAGCACGGTGGCCTGGGCGGAGCAGCGGATCCACTTGCGCTTCAGGCCGCGCAGCTTGCTGCTGTTGCACTCCAGGCAGATGCTCACCTTCGGGAGAGAGGGCAGCGCTGGGCGGCTCGCCATGGGGTGTCGGTGCTCTATGAACCCCCTTACAGCCAAGAAGGCTGACTTTCTCGAAATCAGAAACCAAACTGACCCCAACACCACAGGAAAGGAATTTTAAAAATCATTTTCACACACATTGTCTTAAAACCCACGGACTGTTTGCCACATTGTGAGAGAGGATCTGACGCTGCCAGTTCTGTCTGACTCAGGCTTCAAGGGGAACCGAGAACTCTGCTCCTTGTGGGCTCTGTCTGGTCTCCAGTCAGACCCCGAGGCGGGAGCTGTCTGGAAGCTCCTGTGCAGGACACACACGTGCCCGTCTGCCCACAGGCTGTGCTGAGCACCCTGCTGGCGAGAGGCCCACAGCACGACAGGCCCCGCGCTCTGCAGGACGTGTCGTGTGGGGAGTGGTGTCCTGTTGGCCACTGCAGGAGCAGGAGCTGGGGGCAGCCTGTGGTTCACGAGGCCCCTCCTGACCATCAGCAGGGCAGGGGAGGGAGGGTGGGTCTGCGTCCGTGTGAGTGAGAGGAACCAGGGTACCACCCTGAGGGAGAGGGGCCTGGGGCCTGGGAGCCACAGTGTGATGACTGTCAGCTGCCGAGTCACCAGGTTAGAGGTCGACAGGACACGGGATTCATCACGTTCTACAGAATCTGTGTTGCCTACTTTTCCCTTCTTAGTCTAATACTGTAGTAAATAACATGAATAAATGCCTCAACGTCAACATTTTAAATTACCTTTTACGACCCACTAGGTGTCACGTTCTCGTTAATTATTTGCAGGGAAAATGCCTGCACCAAATTACTCAGTAACAACCAGAGACGGCTCAGGTGGCCCACAGGGTGTGGAGGGTGAACTTTACCCTTTTCATATTTAAAATGTTTTAAGTGAGCATATATTACTTTGACAATTAAAAAAGAAATAAAAATAAAGTAAGGAGGTGGCAGGAAAAAACTAAGAAAACGAATGAACATTTTGTGTTTCTACTTTCTTTCCCTCATGGCCTTTCTCTGTTTTAAATGAGAGTGAGTCCCACGGGAGTGCTGGGCTGTGCTCTGCGGCCTTAGGGAGCAGGGGCCTTAGGGAACGGGCACCTTAGGGAGCGGGCGGCCTTAGGGAGTGAGTGGCCTTAGGGAGCGGGTGGCCTTAAGGAGCGGGTGGCCTTAGGGAGTGAGCGGCCTTAGGGAGTGAGCGGCCTTAGGGAGTGAGCGGCCTTAGGGAGCAGGCGGCCTTAGGGAGTGAGCGGCCTTAGGGAGCGGGGACCTTAGGGAGCGGGGGCCTTACGGAACGCGGGGGCACAGGGGGCGCCAAGGCACCGACCTGCTCGTCGCTGCGGTGGTAGTCGCTGTCCTCCTCCTGCTTCTCCTCCGCAGCCTCCGTGTGGGAGCTCTCGTCTGCTTTGGCTTCACCTTTTAGCAGAAAGAGAATGTCCTGTGTTTATTAAACCCAAAATGCTAAGTCGTCCACTCCTCTGGACACTTGAAACGCTAGGAAAACCAGTGTAAGGCCCAGCCGGCATGGCTCAGTGGCTGAGCATCGACCTATGAACAGGGTAACAGTTCATTCCCCGGCAGGACACACACCCAGGTTGTGGGCTTGATCCCCAGTGTGGGGTGTCAGACAGAAGACAATCAGTAAGTCTCTCTCATCATTGATGTTTCTGTCTCTCTCTCCCTCTCCCTTCTGCTCTGAAATCAATAAAAATATATTTTAAAAAAATTTTAATTACATATGTTTTTTAAAAAACAGTGTAGTAAGAATTTGCACCACAAAGCACATGCCAGAGGCTCCTCAGTCGGGGCCCCTGAGGCGGGCTCCGTATGTGGTCTGCAGCGGTGGGAGGGGCACAGAAGGCGGCCCGGGAGGTGAAAGGGGCCACAGCAGCTCGGTCACCACTGCTGCTCAACACGCAATGCCTCCACCACCAGTCTGCACGGTGCCCCCACCAGCACAGCTCAAAACCACTTATTTAACCAAATAACTGCCACGGGTCCAAAACGGAAACCACCCCCACATGCCACGGTATTTTGAATTTAATTGCATCTATTGATGTTTATGGCGTAAAAAGGGTTAAAAATAGATTTTTATTGATTTCAGAGAGAGGAAGGGAGAGGGAGAGAGAGAGAAACATCAATGATGAGAATCATGGATCGGCTGCCTCCTGCACGCCCCACACTGGGGGTTGAGCCTGCAACCCGGGCATGTGCCCTGGCCAGGAATTAAAGGGTGACCTCCTGGTTCACAGGTCAACACTCAACCACTGAGCCACACTGGCCAGACTTATCACCACTTTGAAATGAAGACACCCGTGGTTGCCACGTGGGGACAGACTCCCGGGTCCCCAGCATGTTCCCGACTGCCTCCCAGGGCCCAGTGGTGCCAGAAGGGCCGGCAGAGGTGACAGCAGCCCGCCCTTTCTCCCCTGACGGTTCCCAAAGCACAGGAGGCCTCAAGTTCTCAGGGATTTGTGTGGTCCACAGGAAAACACTACAGCATCAGAGATTGCTTTAATTTGTTACTCGATGTACAGACTTAAAGTGCCATTAACTTTACATGGAAGCCACACTCCACTCTGCCATCCTACAACACAACTCCCCAAACTCAGGGAACTTCGGGAGCCACTGGCCATGCCCCCCAGGTGCCCTCTGTCCCCAACCCCAAGGGATAACCATGTCACTGACTTTCACCAAGATTATTACTCTGCACTACAAACTGCCTGGGGGTCGGGGGAGGCAGGCGGGGACAGGGGGACGGGGGACGGGATGAGGACAGGGTATAGGGGACGGGACGGGGGACGGGGATGGGGACAGGGGACGGGATGAGGACAGGGTATAGGGGACAGGGGACGGGATGAGGACAGGGTATAGGGGACAGGGGACGGGATGAGGACAGGGCATAGGGGACAGGGGACGGGGGACAGGGATGGGGACAGGGGACGGGATGAGGACAGGGTATAGGGGACAGGGGACGGGATGAGGACAGGGTATAGGGGACGGGGACGGAGCTCTCAGGAACAGCCTGGCAGCGATCCATCGCTCACCGTTCCGATGGGGGTCCGAGTGCTGCTTCGCAGAGCCAGTCTCGCCCTTGATGTCCCCAGGCACCTCCAGGCCCAGTTTGTGGTAGAACTCCCGCTGCTTCCTCATCTCGGCTGTGAGAGATCAGTGACAGCCTTTAACCTTACGCAGGCCACGCGTCATGTGAACGCTCGAGTCACAAACATCACACGAAGAACACAGATGAGTACAAGTTGGAAGCTGCATGAAAGGGAGTAACCTTGAACTGGGGTTCCCAGGGCCCGAGCGGCCCAGCAGGACGGACAGGGGTCCAGGTATGACTGATTTGCCCACGGCTGTACGTCTAACCTTCTCTAGTGACTCTGCCGGTTCCAGGACTAACGCTGCTCCCGTCAACACGTGTCAGGGTGTTTCAGTCCCACATGGATGCATGCGGGATCAGGAAGGACTTTAACATCCAAGTTACATATTAAAGCCAGACATGCTCTCTACTGACCTAAGGCAGTAGCTGAATTTTCAACTATCACCCTCTCTTGAAACTTGGCAATGAGAAGATCCAGACTCCCTACCAGCCTCACCGTGGAGGGCACCTGAGTCTTGCCAGCAGGTAGCGCCCGCCCACCTGCCTGCCCACGTGGAACGGAGCTCACCCCCCATGCCCGATAAGGGTGAGGACAGGACAGTCTCAGCCTTGAGCACTGTGCAGAACTTTTATATATGTATGTGTGTATGTATGTATGTATATATATATATATATATATATATATATATATATATATATGTATATGTGTGTGTGTGTGTGTGTGTGTGTATATATGTGTGTGTGTGTATATATATATATAAGTACATATGTTTATTGATTTCAGAGAGGAAGGGAGAGGGAGAGATAGAAACATCAACAAGGCGAGAAAATCGTGGATAGGCTGCCTCCTGCACGCCCGCTATTGGGGATTGAGCCCACAACCCAGGCATGTGCCCTTGACTGGAATCGAACCCGGGACCCTTCAGTCTGTAGGCCGAGACTCTATCCATTGAGCCAAA
Source organism: Ia io (assembly GCA_025583905.1). Lineage (NCBI taxonomy): Eukaryota > Metazoa > Chordata > Mammalia > Chiroptera > Vespertilionidae > Ia > Ia io. The sequence continues at coordinate 246,045 of JAJQQW010000002.1, read as the reverse complement.
TGGGCTAGGGCTACGCAAAACTTTTGAAAGAATGGCCACTCCCACTTTCAGGATGGGTGTAGCACAGAGCATTTCTTTTTAATTCTCCATGAAATCTGACTGTAAGTCCAGTTATTCTGATTGGCACCCCTGTGACGCCACAGCCCAGACAGCACTGGCTGCACAACGCCCACACCAGGGCTGAGGGCGCAGACGAGGGACAGACGATGGATGAGACCAGCGGGAGAAGCCGGTGAGTTCAGAGCAGGGACAGATGGCGGTTCTGCCAGAAGCTGGGGCCTCGTGTCCAGCCCCGCCCCGCCCCGCCCACTGCAGAGAGAGGCGCCCGACACCCACCTTCCTGCAGGCCCGGCACCAGCTTATACACGATGTCCTGCATGGTCCTGTCATGCCTGCAGGAAGAGCAGCACGGATTAGCCGGCAGGATCCTCGCCTCTCACACTCCTCTGCAAGGCCTCCAGTGGCCCGAGTTCCCTCTAGGCGAGGCCTCCCGTGGCCCGAGTTCCCTCTAGGCAAGGCCTCCAGTGGCCCGAGTTCCCCTCAGCAAGGCCTCCCGTGGCCCGAGTTCCCTCTAGGCGATGCCTCCCGTGGCCCGAGTTCCCTCTAGGCGAGGCCTCCCGTGGCCCAAGTTCCCATTAGGTGAGGCCTCCTATGGCCTGAGTTAATGCCTGCTGGACTCCTCAGTCCCGCGGACGGAGCCCTGAAGTCCCCGGACCCCGTGTGCCCACCAGGCGCTCACCCGATGTACTGCAGCGGGTGGCTCTGGTGGATGACGATCCTGCAGGTAGGACAGGTGTTGTTCTCCTCCAGGTACTTGACCAGGCAGCTCCGGCAGACTGTGGGCAGAGGCAGAGTCACGGTCCGACCCGGGCCCAGCCCTCCCCCCGGCGCTGACTGTCAGCCGCACCCCTGCTGCCTCGCGAGGAGACGAGGAGCAGAGGCCAGAGCGCGGGAAAGCGGCTGGGCCAGTCTCACTTGGGCTCGCGGTCCAGTGCTATGCTGGCCTGAAAGTTCACAGGACTTTCTTTGTGCATCAGAAATTCAGTGAAAACAACATAAATTATACCCCATTATCTAAAAATACAACTCACTTTAAATAAAAAACTACTAAAACTGGAAAATACTTTACTTTCTAAAGTGAAAAACACAGGATCAAAAAGTGACAGGGCCCTGGCTGGGCGGCTCAGTTGGCACGTCGTCCGTGCACCAAGAGGCTGCGGGTTGGATTCCCGGCCAAGGGCATGTCCTGGTCGGGGAGCATATGGGAGGCCACCAATCGATGTTTCTCTCTCACACGATGTCTCTCTCGCCCTTCCTCACTCTAAAATCAATGTAAAAGGCTAGAAGGAATGTGCAGGTACTACAAGACTCGTAGTTAAAGGTCCTGTCTGCCATGCCCTGAACAACTGCATCGCCAGGGAGCCATGCTGGCTGCTTGCCAGGCGGGGCCACGTCCACACAAGCCAAGAGCCTTCCCCATTCAACCACATAAGGCGGGGGCCCCTGACCCCCGGGTAAAACGTGTAAGAAAGCAAGCATTCCTGCCCGTCAGGAATGAATTCCACGCCACAGTTGTCTGTTCTATGCAAATCACACAACTTCCCAGACTGAGCTTTCTGAAATGGTATCTCTATTGAAACACCCACAGTATTTTTAACTTGAAATCACTTTTCTGATTTAGCCTCAAGGTCGTTTTTATTCCTGCTTCTGTGTCCTGCCTTGTACTTGAGCTAAAACTTTTGGTTAAAAAAAAAAAAATTGCCAAAGTATCAAAGAACAGATGACTAGAAACTGTCAGAGGCCACGTGTGCACTCGGTCAGACAGTGTACAGGCACACGGCGGTCAGAGGCCACGTTCTAGAACATTCTCACATACACGTGTGCAGACACTCGGTCACGGTGGTCGCGTCGATGAGGTACCCGCTGCACAGACGGCAGGTGATGTGGGCGTTTATGTCCCAGAGTTTAATCTTTCTGGTCAACATCTTTGGCTTCTGCAAGAGAAAAATGCACATTAATTAATATCTGAAATATTCCGGTGAATTTCATCCAAGGTTCGGGTTCCAGAGAAAGGAAGTCAGAGGACGTCCCTCCAGGAGGCCTCGGCGTGCAGAGGGCGAGGCTGCACCACACCTGGGCCAGGGCCAGGCCCCTTCCCAGCTAGCGGCACAGCCCTGCCCCCGCCCATCAGCCACCGAGGGGAGTGGGGCACAGGGCGGGGGAGCCCACAGACACCACCTACTGAGTGACAGGCAACCCCAGGGGACCAGAAGGATGGCGATGTGCCTCCGACTCCGCACCCAGGGACAGTAACCGCGACGGGACTCCTGCTGAGAGCCCGAGGGAGGGAGGCCACTTTCCACAACACCAGGTCATGAAGGCTGGGAGGGAGGGACAGGGCGTGGATGCAGCGCCGCCTGAGGGCCACCTGCCCAGCTGGAGAGGAGGCCCTGTGTCCACTGACCACGGCATCTGCGACAGGACCGCCCTGTCCTGACGCCTGTCGCCACCAGTGGGCAGAGGTGGCCCTGAGCACCCTGCGCACTGCATACTGACACCGGAGGGGCCTGTCAGTGGACCAGGGGCAGCAGCTCGAGCTGCAGTTTAGTGCCCACTCCACGCACCCACCTTGCTGTGCCTCTCACAGGCGCTTTCCAGGGCGGAGGCAGAAAGCCTCAGTAGGGAGCAACCCTGTCCCTGAGTGCCGCCCCCTGACGTCACCCCGTGAGCGCCCCACGATTACCTCCTCTAGACGCCTGGGTCCGCCGCTCCCTCCGCATGGGCGCTCAGGCCTCGGCTGTGCCACTGAGACGCCCCGGCTGCCGCGCTCCGCACTCCGCGTCTTCACCCCTGCGCCTTCCTTCCGTCCTCTGCTCCTTTTCCATTTTCTGCACAGAAACAGCCTGGTTCAGTCACTCATGGGTGACGTGCACTCCTGCACCGAGTTCTTGCTGGGATGTTTCGAGTCCCGTGGCCAACAGGGGACAGAGCCGCACAGCAAGGAGCCCGGAGAAGGCGTGGATTCCATGCACAGCGGCGCTCTCCCCGAGCTCTCAGAAAGCTCCTTTCAGGACTCTCAAGGCGCCGCCTTCCTGTGGCCACAGGTCCCCACACCGAGGGAGGCAGGGCACACCCAGCCCTCCGCATGCACGGAGGGAAAACCAGCGCTGCTCTCACCTGGATGGGTGGCCGGGACCCTCTGCTACATGCTGGGGCCTGTGGAGACAGACAGCAGGTGTCACCAGTGCTGCCGGCCGGGACCCCACACTGTGACCCCCCACTGCGGCCCCCACACTGTGACCTCCACACTGCGGCCCCCCCCACTGTGACCTCCACACTGCGGCCCCCACTGCGGCAATGGCCTGGTCAGTGAACACGTCGGTTCCTTTCCTTGCTCAGAAACAAAAGGAAAGCAAGAATTAATGACAGTGGAGGGCCAGGGCGGCCAGAGGGACACAGGCAGGTCTCTGTGGCTGTGGTGTCAGGCCAGGTGTGGCGGGGGAGGGGGAGAGGGGTGGGGGGAGTACCGTGGGGGCAGTGGGGGGCACCGGGACAGGGGGCAGGGCCCAGGAGGCAGGATGAGGGTCTGTGAAAGCTCCGGAGGAGGAGAAGCATTTCGGGCACCTGGTGGCAGGCTGGGCCTCCGGGAGGGACAGGCTATAGCTGGCTGTTATTTAACTTCTGTGTGATGAGCAGGGTGTCTCTCGGGACCACCCGCCCAGGGACATGCATCGGGGCCCCTCCCGCAGGCTCCAGTCTGGGTTCACGGCACAGCGGGGACGAGGATGTGGGCTCTGTGGGAGATGGACTGGACACCCACAGCACACTGTGTATTCGGGACCAGGGATGGGCCCAGAGCCTTGCCGGACAGGAGCCAGGTGGGGCGGGGTAAGGGTCAGCCACGGGGCTGCAGAAAAGGCAGTGGTGGGCCAGTGGCCCGAGGCTCTGGGAGGACCATGTACAGAAGTCACAGCCCTAACACCATGCGAATGCTTGGGGTTTAACAACAGAGGATAAACACAGCCGTGGACCCACGGGCCAGAGAAACGCAGCTCGAGTTCACGTTACATCCCATTTATATCATCTGACTCCCAGCTTTCCCAAAATTGCATTTTTTATTAACTACTCTTTGAAGCTCAATTAAGTTTCACACAAAAAAGGCAGAGGGAAGGAGGCAGGAGGGAGATGCGGGCCTGGGGCCCTTACACGAGGCTGTGCCGGCCACATTCCCCTGCCCAGCAGGGTGGCGTGGCTGTGGCTCCCTAACCTGTCCCAGTGCCGGCCTCTGCCAGCGGCAGACAAGAACAGGTGTCTGGGGTCGCACCTTCACGGGGAAGAGGCAGTGACGGCAACCACAGCGGCCAGGTAAGGTCAGAAGGTGGCTGCAGGTGTCAGAGTGGGGCGGGGCGGGGTGCCCGTGAGCGTTTCACTGAACACGTGACACGTGACACGTGAGCAGCAGTAGAATAGTGTGGACAAGTCTGTGCCAGCGAAGTTGCAGATTTGTATAAAATGACACATTCCTGCCGAAACCGGTTTGGCTCAGTGGATAGAGCGTCGGCCTGCGGACTCAAGGGTCCCAGGTTCGATTCCGGTCAAGGGCATGTGCCTTGGTTGCGGGCACATCCCCAGTGGGGGGTGTGCAAGAGGCAGCTGATCGATGTTTCTAACTCTCTGTCCCTCTCTCTTCCTCTCTGTAAAAAATCAATAAAATATATTAAAAAAAAAAAAAAAAAAAAAAAATGACACATTCCTGGTGGAGGCCGTAAACAGAAAACCCAGGAAGTCCAGTAACTACTTGGAAGCCAGCTGTCACGTCTCAAGGGCAGCTCTCCCGACCCCCAGCTCAAACAACTCCCTGGGGGAAGCAGTAAGGACAGTGTTTTCCACCTCGTCTTAGGAAGCTACCGTAGCGTGCACACCGGCCAGGCGGGGCGGGAACCGCAGACCGAGCACACAGTGGACAGAGAGCCGAGGAGGCGCCGTGTCCCCTCGGGAGAGCATGTCCTGCTCGACTAGCCAGGTGACCGCTAGTACAGCAGTGAGTGTAAGAAATACATGTAACTGTGACCAAAAGGAGAAAAATGGTAAGATCTCCCAAGGCAACCAAAAAAATCACTCGATGAAATTCATTACCCATTCCCAGTTTCTGTTGTTGTTGTTAATCCTCACTGGAGGGTCTCTCCCCCGGTATTTAGAGAGAGTGGAAGGGAGAGAGAGGGAAACATCAATGTGAGTGAGAAACTCTGATTGGTTGCCTTCTGCAGGCACCCCGACTGGGGCCAGGTGCGCGCCCTTAAATGGAACTGGGTGCACTGGCTGGTGCTCTAACCACTGAACCACTGGCCAGGGCTCCATTCCTGAGTTTTTAAAAAACTTAGAGAATTAAGAAGAGCTCTGGCCGGTGTGACTCACTGGTTAGAGCACCTGCCCATGGATTGAAGGGTCACAGCTCAATTCTGGTTGAGGGCACGCACCTTGGTCACAGGCTTGATCCTTGGCCGGGGTTGGGGCACATGCAAGAGGCAACCAATCAATGTGTCTCTCTCACATGAATGTTTCTCTCTCTATCTCTCCCTCTCCCTTCCACTCTCTCTAAAAATCAATGGGAAAATAGCCTCAGGTGAGGATTAACAGAAACAAATAAAAGTAAAAAGTGGCCTGGCTGGTGTGGCTCAGTGGTTGGGCACTGACCTATGAACCAGGAGGTCACGGTTCGAATCCCGGTCAGGGCACGTACCTGGGTTGTGTGCTTGAGCCCCAGTAGGGGGTGTGCAGTAGGCAACTGATCAATGGTTCTCTCTCATCATTGATGTTTCTATCTCTCTCTCCCTCTCCCACCCTCTCTGAAATCAACAGAAATACATTAAAAAAAAAAAAAAAAAAAGCAGCCGAGTCTGGTGGCCTGACCCCGTGGCAGGCCTTTCGGAGCAGAGTTCTCTCTGGCTGGTGAGGGGCTGTCAGAGGGATGAGCCCTGCTGGCTGGGCAGAAAGCAGAGCCGTGTCAGCTGCCACAGCCCAGGGCACGGGACTGGGCCCTGGGAGCTGAGGGCGGCCCAGCTCCAGCCAGTGCGCAGGGAGAGGGACAGGGCCCTAGACCAGAGACACCACTGGGCTGACATGCAATTTCGGCCTCTGTGGCCCGAGCCAGCCCCACTGTGCTGCCCCCAGACCTGTGGCGAGTAAGTAGGGGCCCTGCTAAGCCACCAGGTGCGTGGCAATCCGTTACGCAGCCACAGGAAACAGGGCCGCTCCTCGCAAAAGAAAGCCAGTTTCCCAAGCACGGAACGCAGTGGCCACCAACTCTGCAAAACCTCCACCTGGCGATGACCCTCCCGGCCTAGAGACAAGACGGGCTAATTATCCCTGGTACGCACTGCACTGTGCCCCCTCATGTGGAGCCTTGGGGGCAATTAGGCTTAGATTCATGGCGGGGTCCCGTGTCGGGATCAGTGAGCACAGCGAGAGGGGTCCTCGCCCGGAACCAAACCACCAGCACCAGGATCTCGGACCTCAGATCCCGGGAAGCCTGGGACCCTGCCTTTGGGCAGCCGGGCTGACTGAGACGCCCCATCTAATGGCTGTGGTCTCGCCAGGTGCCTGGATGAAAGACCCGGGAAAATGAACTGCCCCTCGCCGGCCCATCTCTGTGGAAGGAAAGGCAGTTACTTTCTTTGACAGAGAAAGTCGTGTTTCCATGAACGACTTCCAACACCTTCTACCCACTCAGCCGGGTACAGAGTCGGCTAAAAGCATCGAAGCCGATGGCGGGACTCTGTGTGCCCCAGAAAAAGATGGAGTGGCCCGTGGACACTCCTGCGCTGAACGGGCCCAAGGGCCAGGAGTTCAACCTCTAGCGAGACACAGTGTAAGTCGGTCGCCAGACAAAGGCCCGGCTCCGGGGCTCCTGTGCAGGACTCCAGGGCTGTCCTGACAGCCTTTGCTCCCGGCAGGCTCCTCCCGCCCAAGGCCCTGGACATCGGGGCCTGACAGGTGTGGCCAGCAGCACAACCCAAGTGATACCCACCCGGAGGGCGTGACCCCAGACAGCACAGCGTGGAGCACGCACCTCTCCCGCACTCCCCGGTGCAGAGCATAGCGGGGACAGCACCACAGTGAAGACCAGAAATCCCGACAGGCGGTCTGCAAGCGATGACGTGGGGGCCGCAGAGCCTGACATGGGAAGACAGGAAGGGGCACTGCCTGGGCCACGCTGGGAGCCTGCCTGTGTCAGGGAAGGGAACATCGCCGCCAAAGATGCTCTCGAGATACCCGGAGATGTGGAGGTGAGCAGGATATTAGCTAACTGGAGAAAAAGTGCCCCAGCCCCACGTGTGAGGATGGTCCCGCAGATCTGAGGACACCCCCTTCCTGGCCCTGCTGCCTGAGTCCCCTCAGGAATGCACGGTCAGCCGCAGCCACAGCCACTCTCACGATCTGACAGCAAGTACGTACTAGAAAGACATGAAGCAAACGTGGCAAGACAAATGATGACGGGACGGGGGGGGGAGGGGCGGGGGGTAGCAGTAGCAGGTGCTCACTGTATAATCCTTTCAGTTTTCTCCACGGTGTTTTCCCCCAAATAAAACACAGGTAGGCGAGCAAGATGAGCCCAGCTGGCGTGGCTCAGTGGTTGAGCGTCGACCTATAAACCAGGAGGTCACGGTCCAAATACCAGTCAGGGCACACGCCGGGTTGCAGGCCCTATCCCCAGTGGGTGTGCAGGAAGTAGCCAATTGATTATTCTCTCTCATTGTTGATGTTTCTATCCCCCTCTCCCTCTCTGAAATCAATAAAAATGTTTTTAAAAGAAAGAAAAGTAAGATGACATGACTTGAAATCCAAGAAGAGGACAGGCTAAGCCTTCTTTGCCCCTCACGTGGCACCTATGGCTGTGCCTGGGTCTCCCGCGGGGCGGGCGGGAGCAGAGCCATCCTGTGGGCTCAGGAATCAGGACGCCTTCGGATCAAGGCCAGGAAAGGAAGTCACCAAGGAGCAGTGAACAGTGGCTTCTAGCTATTCTTTGTGGAGCACCCAGGACGGGCAGGTCCTGCTGAGAATCCCACGGAGCAGCTGACAGGATCCGCAACACCCGCCAGAGCGGGGCTTCAGGGAGGTCTTGGGCAGCTGCTTACTGTTCACCTGGAATCCGCTGTCAATGTGGCCAAGTCCAACAAACACGGATACGTTTGCAACCAAACCCACTTAACCTCCACTCCCTGAATTCACCTCATACATCAGATGCCCGCCCTCCTCAAAATCCAGCCAGCTTCCCAATCGGCTTCTAAGAGCTCTATTTGCTGGTGAGTTTTAGTTCTTATCAGGGAAAGCTTCGCTGCCCTCAGCGGACAGCCCTGAGCATGCGTCTAAAGCAGCAGCCCTCGCCACGCGAGACGCGCCTCTCCCGCCTTGTCACCTGGCCCCACAGTCAGCTCCCCGGCAGGAAAGGTCCCGCCTTTGCAACCTCGATGACGATGACGAACTCTCTCTCAGCTGCTGGACCAAGGAGACTGGCTCCATGTTCTGCAGCACAGCGACTGGAGAGCATGCTCCCCAGACCAACAGCAAACACAGGCAGGCGACAAGAAGCTGTTCCCAAACCTCAACGTATTTCAGCCGCAAAAGAAAACTACATTTTCAACTTCAAATTCGATTCCGACCATTAACCACACAAAGCTCCAAATGAAACAGCCAATCCAGCCATTTAACAGATTAAAGAATAAAAGTATAGACTAAAAACAAACCTTGCTCTATGACCTAAACCACACAACCCAAAGGCTAATTCCCCTCACCAGATACCTCCCTCACAGGGCTCTGGACAGGTCTTCGGGAGCCCCTGTGGGGCCTGTGCCCGCCGGGCCGGCTGGGAGCCCTCTGGCTGAGCCTCGGGCCCTGAGCTCCGGGCCTGCACAGGCTCTGGAAGCGCTGCTTCCTACAAGGGCCAAACATCCAAGACGTTCCGGGACCTCAGCTCTTACAGAGACTCCTCACAAAGGCCAGTGCACAGTTGTTGGAGCAAAACCACTGGCAGGAATGAAAGGATGAAGCTGTTGACGAGTCCGACCACGCCGACACACCAGGATTTAATCTTCGGGAACTGTGCTCTGCTCCAGGGAAGTCCCTAAAGAGCTCCCACCTGTAGTTCACCCCTCACATGGCAGCTCAGTGTCATCCAGTGCCAGTCCTGAAGACACTCCACAGCACTCTCCCTGCAAGCAGCTGCCATCCACCTGGGGCACTTCTCAGGGGCAGGCCCTGTGTTAGCTGACACCTGGCAAGTGCAGGCTCTACCTCCTCCCGTGATCCCAGCCCCTCCAAGTCCCTCCCAGTGACCCCAGCCCCTCCTAGTCTCCCCCAGTGACCCCAGCCCCTCCTAGTCTCCCCCAGTGACCCCAGCCCCTCCCAGTGACCCCAGCCTCTCCTAGTCCCTCCCAGTGACCCTAGCCCCTCCAAGACCCTCCCAGTGACCCCAGCCGCTCCTAGTCCCCCAGTGACCCCAGCCCCTCCTAGTCCCCCAGTGACCTCACCCCTCCTAGTCCCTCCCAGTGACCCCAGCCCCTCCTAGTCCCTCCCAGTGACCCCAGCCCCTCCTAGTCCCTCCCAGTGACCCCAGCCCCTCCTAATCCCTCCCAGTGACCCCAGCCCCTCCTAATCCCTCCCAGTGACCCCACCCCCTCCTAGTCCCTCCCAGTGACCCCAGCCCCTCCTAATCCCTCCCAGTGACCCCACCCCTCCTAGTCCCTCCCAGTGACCCCACCCCTCCTAGCCCCCAGTGACCCCACCCCTCCAAGTCCCTCCCCATGACCCCAGCCCCTCCTAGTCCCCCAGTGACCCCACCCCTCCTAGTGCCCCAGTGACCCCAGCTCCTCCTAGCCCCCAGTGACCCCACCCCTCCAAGTCCCTCCCAGTGACCCCACCCCTCCTAGTCCCTCCCTGTGACCCCACCCCTCCTAGTCCCCCAGTGACCCCAGCCCCTCCAAGTCCCTCCCAGTGACCCCAGCCCCTCCTAGCCCCCAGTGACCCCACCCCTGCAAGTCCCTCCCCGTGACCCTAGCCCCTCCTAGTCCCCCAGTGACCCTAACACCCTCCTAGTCCCCCAGTGACCCTAACACCCTCCTAGTCCCCCAGTGACCCTAACATCCTCCTAGTCCCTCAGTGAACCCAGCCCCTCCTAGTCTCCCAGTGACCCCAGCCCCTCCTAGCCCCCAGTGACCCCACCCCTGCAAGTCCCTCCCCGTGACCCTAGCCCCTCCTAGTCCCCCAGTGACCCTAACACCCTCCTAGTCCCCCAGTGACCCTAACACCCTCCTAGTCCCCCAGTGACCCTAACATCCTCCTAGTCCCTCAGTGAACCCAGCCCCTCCTAGTCTCCCAGTGACCCCAGCCCCTCCTAACCCTCCCAGTGACCCCAGCCCCTCCTAGTCCCCCTGTGACCCCTAGCCCCTCCTAGTCCCTCCCAGTGACCCCAGCCCCTCCTAACCCTCCCAGTGACCCCAGCCCCTCCTAGTCCCCACACCCTGTGGAGTTCCTCCCCTCAAGTGTGGGCTGGGCCCTGGGCCTCGAACAGACAGAATATGCCAAAAGGGATGGGTGTCACTGCCAAGATGAGGTCATGAGATTGGCCTCCTTCTAGCTCCCTCTCGCTCTGTGGCTGGCTTCCTCTGAGCTGATGGATGGGGAGCCCCGTGTGGAGGGGAGCCCCGCGAGGAGGGGAGCTGGCCTCTCATGAGTGAGCCTGGAGGCAGCCCCTCCCCCGCCACGGAGCTCCCACCAGCACCCTGGCTGCAGCCTGCGGCAGCTGGGGACCCAGCTGAGCGGCTCCCGGACCCCTGGCCCACAGAAACGGAGGATAACTGCTGCTGTCGTAAGGCACTACATTTTGGGGTAATTTGTTGAAGAGCAATATATAAAGAATACAACCACCGGCATGACCACACCTTTAAAAATCCAAAAGTGCGTGTGTGCGTGCGCATGTGTGCGTGTGTGTGTGTTGGGGTGGGGGAGGGGGGGGGGGGAGCGGCCGGGGAGACGTCAGTGGGGGGAAAAGGAGACATATGTAATACTTTAAACACTAAAGAATTTAAATTAAAAAATCCAAAAGTGGGGAAATACAGAGCCTAACCCAACAAAATACTGCAAGCCTTTTCCAAAACGTCGCAGAGCAAATGAAGTCAAGTGTATGTTTAAAAAGGAATCAGAAGTCAGCACTGTGGAAGACTGTGGTTCCATCCGGCAGGTAAACTTTTCTACCCTGGACTCCGTGGGGACGCCAGGTGAAGACTGGTCCCAGGAAACGTTAAGGTGAGCATCTAATGTGCTTTCTCCCGATAACCAAGTGACGCTGGGGCACAAAATGAAATACTGAGCTGACTAGTTCAAGTACCTCTCCTGGGAGCCCACGCGGCTGCAGTCAGATCTATATCTCACCTACCGCCCAGGGCTGGCTAAGTTTGCAAGCCCAAGGCAACCGATCTTTCACACCTCAGTCCCAGTGCTGCCCTCTGACCTCGCACCAGGCGGCCAGCGTCAGGCAAGGGGCTGAGTGAGGCCCCTGCCTGGGGGCCTTCCCTTCTCTCAAGTCCTCCCCCCCCCCCCCCCGCATCTTACGGGATACATCCTGGAGCCCTACCCAGGCGAAGGGCAGCATTCAGCGCACCCTACTTTTTCATCACCACTCTGACTTCAAGGAGCACAGAGGCAAGTTCTAGATGACACCCTGAGTTACAGGATTCAGGGAAGCAAAGGGCCCATCCCAGTTCCTTTGACATGTCCCCTTCCTGAAGTGGAGAAGGTGCCCGAGTCACCTGACATGCACCCTGGCCTGCTCCAACTTTCCTCCCACTGCCCCCCCACCCCACCCCCCACACACACATCGGAAGCCCAAACTCCTGGCTTGGACCCACCCCTCCCGGAACCTCCTAGACACAGAAAACACCTCCAGACTCAGGATGGGGGGGGGGGGAGGGTGCATCCCCAGGACCTGGAGAATGGGGTGAGTTTGGTGACACCACCAGAGGGAGAGGAGGGCAGGAGTAGTTGAAAGTGCCAGGCACTGACCACGGGCCAAGGCCAGGCCAGGAGCCCAGGAGCAGGGGCTGGGAGAACAGGGGGCAGATTTCTGGTCCGGGGAGTGGGCACAGTGATGGCCTGGGAGCCAGCGTGGACCAGGAGCCCCTCTTGGATCCCCAGTGCCAGGGGGATGGGCCCCAACCCTGCCTCACATCTGCCTCCGAGACCCAGCCAGGCGGCACCTGCTGAAGGTCAGAGGTCTGCAGGCCCGCCCTGGTGCTCAGATGTCTCTGTGCTCAGGGGCCTCACGGAGGGTGTGCACCAAGGTCCCTGATGCTCCAGAGCCTTCACAGCACGAGGGTCCAGTTGAGTGGGCTGGGGAGTTTCAGGGCACGCCTGGGTCTTGTCTCAGGGCCCCAACTCCTGGGGGCCTGGCTTGGGTACCAGCACTCCGTATGGTCCACTAGTGAGGCCTGGGCAGTTCCCACCACTTGTCCGGAGTCCTGGCCTGGCTGAGACCTGTCTCCAAGCCCAGCTGTTACCAGGTTCCCGGCCCTCCCCGAGAGCCTGGCCTTCATGGTCCTGCCCCAGCACCCCCACCCTCCTAAGGGGCCTCTGTGGGGCCCTGTTCACCCCCAGAGCCTGTCACATGGCTCAGGCCCTGCCTGCTGGGACCGTCCGGGGGTCCCGGCCTCGGCGAGGGGCTGTCTCAGGTCCCAGGACTCACAGGACTGCCCCAGGATCCGGCCTTTCGGGATCTGGGGTCCCAGTCCTCCGAGTGGGTGTATCCCCGAGTCCTGACCTTTCCACGGCCTGTCCCAGGTGCAGACCTCCCAGGGTCCCCTCCCAGGGTCCCGCCCGCCCTGGTCCTGCCCAGTCCCAGGTCCCCGCACTCCCCGTGACCCGAGCTGGTCGCGGACCCTCCTCGATGCCCATCCCGCGGGGGACGCTCTCAGCCACTGTCCCGAGTCCAGCGTTCGCTGGTCCCGCGGTCGGCCCTCCCCGGCGGCGTGTCCTGGGGTTCGGCCTCCGGGGGCCTGCGGGCCGGGCCGGGGTTCGGAGCCTCCCGGGCCCGGACACGGCCGAGGCCGCGGCCTGAGCGACGGGCGCCGCGGGCCAGGCCGGGCGGGGCGCGGACTCACTGACCTGCCGTCTCGGCTGCGGACGAGCGGGGCGCACGCGGGGGCAGCGCCGGGAGGGGAGGGGGCGCCGCTCCCTCCGGGTCCCCCCCAAGAGCCGGAGAAAAAAACCCGTCCGGAGTTTAAAACAAAGAGGCGGAAATGCCCGAACGGAGCCGAGCGCCGAGTCAGGGGCGCCGCGCTTGGAGCATGCGCGTTGCGCGACCCAGCTCCCACCCGGCAGCCGGGAGGGGGCGGGGCCGAGCGGGGGCGGGAGGGGCGTGGCCAAAGGGCGCAGGCGCGTTCTGCCGGGGCTCTGAGGCACCGGGGGAGGGGAGGGTGCTGGGGGCCGGGCGTGGGCGGGGACGTGGTCAGAGTGTGGGCGGGGTCAGAGGGGGCGTGTCCGGAGGGAACACCGGGGCGGGGCTCTGCGGAGGACTTCCTGGGCACGTGTGACCCGCAAGGGGTCGGAGAGGTGAGGCCGGAGGCGGGGTCTGGAAGGGGCGTGGCCTGGGCGTAGGTGGGGCTTTGTGGAGGCGGAACGGGGCGGAGTTCTAGCGGAGGCGGGACTTTGGAATGGGGCTGGCGGGGGCGGGGCCTGGCGGGGGCGGGGCCAAGTGGAGGCGGGGTCTGGGGCGGGGCGGTGTGGAGATAGGGCCGCCTGGTGGGCGCTGGGACAGCAGTCGCGGGGCCTGCGGGGCCTGGGACCCTGCACGCAGCTCACGCTGATTTCTGCTGCTCCTGGACCAGGGTTTCCTCCGGCGGAGGCGGTGTCGTTCTTGCATTCCTGTCCTTGGCAACTAGCACGGAGCGCCCTCTGTGCACTAGTCAGGGGCCCTGTGGACAGACAGGAGCCCTGCCTTTGGCTCCTGACCCCACAACTCCCGAGTGTCCACCTTTGCTCAGGCCCCGCCCTGGAGCTTTAAACAGTGATGGTGACTTCTCCATCCCAGTGGGCTCCACACTCCGGCAGGGACAATAGAGGGAAGCAGCTGGATGGGGAGGCCGAGGTGGATGGGAACCGAAGGGACACAGAGGGAGCCAGCCCTGCAAATATATGTAACTGAAGAGTGCAATACTGAGATTCTGAAAACTATCAAACATTGCTGAATGAAATCAAACAAGGTCTGAATAAATAGAAAGATATCTACCACCATGGTTGCAGCCAATATTGTTAAGATATTAAATTTCCCCCAATTTGATCTACAAATTCAACACAATCCATATGAAAACCCAGTTGGTTTCTCTGCAGAAATTGCCACGCTGAGCCTAAATTCATATGCAAATTCAAGGGACCCAGAATAGCCAAGACAATCTTGATAAAGAAGAACAAAGTTGCAGGACTCCCATTTCCTGACTTTAGAAATTACCACAGCCGAAGCCGGTCTGGCTCAGTGGATAGAGCGTCGGTCTGCGGACTGAAGGGTCCCAGGTTCGATTCCGGTCAGGGGAATGTACATTGGTTGCGGGCACATCCCTGGTGGGGGGTGTGCAGGAGGCAGCTGGTCGATGTTTCTAGCTCTCTTCCCTCTCCCTTCCTCTCTGTAAAAAAATCAATAAAATATATTTTAAAAAAAAATAGAAATTACCACAAAACTACCATAATCAATACAGTGTGGTGCTGGCCTAAGAAGAGACAAGTGGGTGAATGGATTAGAATTGAGAGCCCAGATATAAATCCTGACATTTAGATCAATTGGTTTTCAAGAAGGGTGCTAAGACAATTCCATGGAGAAAGAAGTCATTTCAACAAGTGTTGCGGGGAAAAAATGAATATTCCCATGTTGAAAGAATGAAATTGGACTCTTAGCATATCCCATATGCAAAATTAACTCCAGTGAATCACAAAGGCCTAAATGGAAGTGCTCAAGTTATTAAACTCTTGGAAGAAAACATAAGCATAAATCTATTTGACCTTGGATTAGGCAATGGTTTCTAAGATATGACATCAAAGGTACAAGCAACAAAAGAAAAACTGGGTAGAATATCATCAAAATAGCCCAGCAGGCGTGGCTCAGTGGTTGAGCATCGACCTACTAGTATAACCAGGAGGTCACGGTTCGATTCCTGGCCAGGGCACTTGCCCGGGTTGCAGGCTTAGGCCCCGGTAGGGGGCATGCAGGAGGCAGCCGATCAATGATTCTCTCTCATCATTGATGTTTCTATCTCTTTCTCCCTCTCTCTTCCTCTATGAAATCAATAAAAATACATTTTAAGAAAGAATATCATCAAAACAAAAAATTTCTGTTTCAAAGGACACCATCAAGAAAGCTAAAAGAGCCCGGCCCATATGGCTCAGTGGCTGAGCATTGACCTATGAACCAGGAGGTCATGGCTCAATTCCCAGTCAAGGAAACATGCCCGGGTTGTGGGCTCGATCCCCACTAGGGAATGTGCAGGAGGCAGCCGATCAATGATTCTCATCATTGATGTTTCTATATCTCCTCCCTTCTGCTCTGAAATCAATAAATATATATTTAAAAAAATAAAGTGAAAAGACAACCCAAAGAGTGGGAGGAAAATTTTGCGAATCATATATCTGATAAGGCATTAGTACCTAGAATACATAAAGCATATGTAAGAAAATAAATAATGTATAAGCTGTTACTCAACAATAAAAAGACAAACAATTTAGAAATGAACAAATCATCTGAATAGATATTTCTCTACAGAAAATATACAAATGGCCACCAAGCACCTGAAAAAATGCTCAACATAGTCTTCAGAAAACACAAATCAAAACTACAGTGAAATATCACTTGACACCCACTGGGATGGCTGTGACCAAAAAGACAGGCAGACAAGTGTTGCCAGGGGTGTGGAGAGGTTGGCACCCCTGGCACAGTGGGAGATGTAATCGGTGCGTCTGTGGAAAACAGTCTGTTAGTTCCTCAGAAAGTTAGCACACACCCTGCAGTTCCACTCCTAGGTGTAGAGGCAAAGAAATGGAAACATACGCCCAGCCCTGGCTGGTGTGGCTCAGTGGATAGCATGTCGACCTGCAGACTGACGGGTCAGGATTCAATTCTGCTCAAGGGCGCATGCCCAGGTTGTGGGCTCAATCCCCAGTAGGGGGTGTGCAGGAGGCAGCTGATCAATGATTCTCTCTCATCGATGTTTCTATCTCTCTCTCCCTCTCTGAAATCAATAAAAAAAAAAATATATTTTTTTTAAAAAAAGAAAACACATCCACCCCCAAACTAAGACACAGTGTTCATAGTAGCAAAACCCATAGTAGCCTCAAGCTGGAAACAACTCAAATGCCAATCAAGTGATGAATAGATAAATAAAATGTGGTATGTCCATAAAATGAAATATTATTTGGAAAAAAAAGAAAGGAAGTACTAATACATGCTACAACAAAAAATTTCTAAGGATGGACCTTGAAAACATTATACTCAGGGGGGAAAAAACAGGCACAAAATACCACATACTATGATTCTATTTATATAAAACTAGAGGCCCGATGCACGAAGATTCGTGCAAGAATGGGCCTTCCTTCCCCTGGCTGCCGGCACTGCCTTCGCTCCGGCCCAGAGGCACCTTTCTGCCTTCCCATGCTGCCCAGAGGCCTGGAGCTGCTGGGGTGGTACAGAGTGCCCCTGCCCACCGTTGCTTGGCGCCTGTGTATGCAAATTAACCCATCATCTTTGTTGGGTTCATTTGCATACTCACTCCTGATTGGCTGGTGGGCGTCACAAAGGTACGGTCAATTTGTATGTTTCTCTTTTATTAGTGTAGATGTCCAGAATCGAAGATCCAAAGAGACAGTGAGCAGATTAGCGATTGGGGGGCTGAGTCCAGGGGGGTGCTGGAAAGCTGGGGGAAATGGGGCGTGGCTGCTAATGGGCACAGGTTTCTTTGGGGGGCGATGAAATGTTTTAGAATTGATCATAGTTATTGTGGGGTGTTTCTCTCTTTTTCACATCCAGCATGGAAAAGGAACGGGTCCAGTTCCTGAGTAGAGGAGCTGGGGATTGAGAAATAAAAGAAAAAAGAAAGAAAGAGAAAGAAAGAAAGAAAGGAAAGAAAGAAAAAAGAAGAAAAAGAAAGAAAAAGAAAGAAAGAAAGAAAGAAAGAAAGAAAGAAAGAAAGAAAGAAGAAAGAAGGAAGAAAGAGAAAGAAGAAGAAAGAAAGAAAGAAAGAAAGAAAGAAAGAAAGAAAGAAAGAAAGAAAGAAAGAAAGAAAGAAAGAAGAGAGAGAAAAAAGAAAGAAAGAAGAAAGGAAAAAAGAAGAAAGGAAGAAAGATGCAGAAATAGAAACATAAAGCTGGGAGCCAGGTGGGACGCTGCCTCCTCTGATGGAGGGGCAGGGACCCCGAGCCCACACAGAGCATTTATTTATATATCCTCAAATATCAGGAAATATCACCAAAACTTAGGATCAAAGGAGCTTATTTGCATGCTTGAGTAGGCCGGAGCATTCCTGGTGCTTGACTGGATTTACATATCAAAGTCATGACACCTGGGCTGAAATGAAGGCCAAGCTGATAACATGTCCAGCCTTTTTGGGGAAGCATGTCCCCAGGGCGTGGCTCTGCCTATCGCCCTGAGTTCAGCTGACAATAATTAAAGAAATGCCCATGTGCCTTCCCAGGGGGCCCTCTACAGTTATGGTTGCACATATTTGCAAATATACTAAAATCTACTGACCCATACACATTAAATGGGTGAATTGTACGACATGAGAATTCAATCTCAATAAAGCTATTATTTTATTTTTTAATATGTTTTTATTGATTCCAGAGAGAGGAAGGGAGAGGGGGAGAGAGAAACATCAATGATGAGAGAGAATCATTGATTGGCTGTCTTCTGAGGGCCCCCAACTGGGGATTGAGCCCACAACCCAAGCATGTGCCTGGACAGGGAATTGAACCATGACCTGGTTCATGAGCTGCTACTCAACCACTGAGCCACACTGGCTGGGCTTGAAATATTCTTAAAAAACAGATCCAGCCCTAGCCGGTTTGGTTCAGTGGATAGAGCGTCGGCCTGCAGAACAAAGGGCCCCAGGTTCAATTCCTGTCAAGGGCATGTACCTCGGTTGCATGCTCCTCCCTGGCCCCGGCCCTGGTTGGGGTATATGCAGGAGGCAACCAATTGATGTGTTTCTCTCACATCGATGTTTCTCTCTGTCTTTCCCTCTCTCTTGCACTCTCTCTAAAAGATAAATGGAAAAGTATCCTTGGGTGAGGGTTAACAAAATAAAACAAAATAAAAACATAGATCTGATCAGGAAGCCGTTGTCCATGGGTACCTCCTGTCCCTGTGTCTGCAGATCCCGGTCCTCAGAGCAAAGTCATGCACAGCCACGTGTACCATGTTTGCCTCCAGAAGGTCCGGTCCGGGGTAGACAGGAAAAGGACGCCTCCTTCCCCTTTCTGGAGGACACTTGCTTACGATCCAGAGTCAAGAGGAGGTTTCTCTCTGTAGAAGGCGGATGGGTGAGTTTCCTAATGTCAGGGTTCATCTTCTGAAACGCCCCCTACTGCAGGGCACGGCCACCCGCATACCCCTGGGGACGGAGCCGGGGGGACCAGATGCAGGCGTGGCTGCCCCTGTGAGAACAGCCACTCTTTGCCTCTGGCCCGGCCTTGTGTGTTCTGGGGACCACGGTCAGCGATCTCCCTGCTTGCAATGGAGCGAAATCTCACACCCGTCACAGTTTCTGATGGAACACACTCATCTCACAGCAGACACACATACACAGCGGACAGGGTTCCCACACGTGCACCAAAGAATTAGGTGCGAGGTCCTTCCCATTCAGACAGAAGTAGGTAACCATTTCACCCACACATACATGGAAGTCAGAGGTCCATCTCACATCACACATGCCATTAACCCTGACAGCCTTACATAGCACACCCCACACACACACTAAGCTACCCACTCACGCCAGACACATGCACAAACAGGGGACCATCAGGACCCGCACCACATCAGGTACCCCTCTCTCCCCCCTTCCTCACTCTCTCACAGACACATACTCCAGATAGTCCTTAGAACATGCTCATCTCACACGACACACACACACACACATGCGCGTGCACACACACACATGCTCACACACAAAAGCAAGAAAATCAGCTTTTTCTGAGTTCACAGGCTCAATGGGTTTGAGCAGTAGAGACGGATGGGAGCACAGGGTCCTCGATGGGAGGGGCCAGCAACCTGGGTGCCAGGTACTTGTTGCCACACCTTGGGGTGTATGTGAGCCCCCCGACCCTGACTAGAGGCAGAGAGAGGAGAGGGGCAACCCCAAGGGCTTCCCTCTGGCAGGGAGCGCAGGCCACAGTGAGCAGGGTGGTCTTCTTCAGACAGCCCCCTACACTGTTCCCCGTGGGCATGTCCCGAGCTGGCCTGCTCTCTGGAGAAGGAGGTGGTCACGTGTCTGCTTCGAGGAGCCTGAGAATCCAGATTCCGCCCTGCCCACTCAGCTCCCCGCCACGGGTGGTGTGAGTGTGGGCTTCCGGCAGCCGCGACCTGGAGGCAGGTGGCTCGAGCAGGCACGAGTGAAGGCCTGCTCTCCTGGAGGGCGGGGTTCCTCTGGAATCAGGTCCGGAAGGTTAGGCAAGGGATGTGGGTGTGGGGTGGGGTGGTCACCCGTGAAGAACCTGCCAGGCAGGCCGGTGGGGGGCGAAGGGGGCAGGGAGGGGTGCAAGCAGAAAGGTCACCCGCCCCTACACTGCTATTCTCAGCCACCGCCACGGCGCTCCAGGGTTCAGGTGTGGACACACCTGGGCCTGCCCCCACAGCGCTGACATTCCCTTGACAAGAGCCGATAATAAGCAAAAACAGGTCGGGGCGGACCACCTGGCCGTATGTCTTTCCCGACATTGCCCTCAGCAGAGGAGGTGTAGCCTTTGCACCAGGCTTGGCAAAGTGAGGCTCTCCGTTGCTTACTTTCCAGCACATACTGTTTAGGGAAGAAGACACATTCGCCTGAAAAAGCCTTGCCTGGTGCCTGTTTCGGTGCCGAGAGGGGCCTACATTTGGTTAAGTAAAAAGGAGGTGAAGAAATTGAAACCGACTTAGTCATAATGGTGCGTGCTGAATGTTATTTTAAACAAGCCATTACATATAAACTGAAAAGCACAATGTAGGTGTTTTTCATGTGAAAACCACTGAAAGATGCCACGATGTGCTGGACCCAAAGGTGTGCCCATGGACCTGGGCTCCGGGGAGGCTTCTGTGAACGGCATGAGGCCAGGATTCGAAATGTGAACCACTTAGGTGCTTATGGTGAAGACACTGGCCCAGAACTTAAATAAAACAGTTTCACTGAAAGTAGAAAAGGCTATTGCCTCCCAATGAATGTCCTCTCCACAGTGTGTGAGTTTTACAAGTTTTATTTTGCGTAGTGGCTGTAACATTTTACAATCTTTTAAAATCTATTTTCAGCCCTAACCAGTTTGGCTCAGTGGATAGAGTGTCGGCTTGCGGACTGAAAGATCCCAGGTTTGATTCCGGTCAAGGGCATGTACCTTGGTTGTGGGCACATCCCCGGTAGAGGATGTGCAGGAGGCAGCTGAACCATGTTTCTCTCTCATCGATGTTTCTAACTCTCTATCCCTCTCCCTTCTTCTCTGTAAAAAAATCAATAAAATATATTTTAAAAAATCTATTTTCATTGATTTCAGAGAGGAAGGAAGAGGGAGATATAGAAACATCCACGATGAGAGGGAATCCCCCTCCTGCACGTCCACACAGGGGATCGAGCCCACAACCTGGGCATGTGCCCTGACCAGAATCGGACCGTGACCTCCTGGTTCATAGATCAATGCTCAGCCACTGAGCATACCAGTCGGGCTGGGCACATTTTTACAACCCTATCAGCAACGCGTGAGTGACCCAGTCACCCATGACCTTGCCACTTGATGTCACTGTTTTTAGTTGAGCCATTCTGAAGGGTGTGTGGTGTCTTATCATGGATTTAATTTGCATTTTCCTAAAGGCTAACAATGTCAGCCACGCCTCACTAGTGCCATCTGCATGTCCTCTTCAATGACACATCTCTTCATTCTTCATGTCTTCTGCCCATTTTCTTTTTTTTTTTTAATATATTTTATTGATTTTTTACAGAGAGGAAGGGAGAGGGATAGAGAGTCAGAAACATTGATGAGAGAGAAACATTGATCAGCTACATCCTGCACACCCCCCACTGGGAATGTGCCCGCAACCAAGGTACGTGCCCTTGGCCAGAATCGAACCTGGGACCCCTCAGTCCACAGGCCGACACTCTATCCACTGAGCCAAACAGGTCATGGCTGCCCATTTTCTCACTGGATTTTTTTTTTATATATATTTTATGGATTTTTTTTTACAGAGGGGAAGGAGAGGGATAGAGAGTTTGAAACATCGATGAGAAGGAAACATCGATCAGCTGCCTCCTGCACACCCCCTACTGGGAATGTGCCCGAAACCAAGGTACATGCCCTTGACGGGAATCGAACCTGGGACCCTTCAGTCCACAGGCCGACGCTCTATCCACTGAGCCAAACCAGTTAGGGCTGGACTTTTTCATTGTTGTTGTTTTTACTGTTGAGTTGGGTTTTTTTTTAATAGATTTTTTTAATATTGATTTCAGAGAGGAAGGGAGAGGGAGAGAGCAATAGAAACATCCATGATGGAAGAGAATCAGTGATGGGCTGCCTGCTGCACGCCCCCTACTGGGGGTCAAGTCTGCAACCTGGGCATGTGCCCTGATGGGAATTGAACCTTCTGCCCTTCATCTGCAGGCCGACTCCATCCACGGAGCCACACCAGCCAGGGCTTTCCTGAGGAGTTTTGAGGCCTCTCCCTCTCCTCGAGGCTGCAGTGCTTTGTTGGATGTGTGGTTTGCCAATGTTTCCTCCCAGTCTGTGCCTGCAAACACCCCTCTTAGGAATTGTGTGGGACCTCCGGGTCAACCTGGGAGAACTGATGTTGATGGTCCCGATCCATGAGCATGGTATGCCTCCGTCTTTTAGGTTTTTGTTGTGTAATTTTTAGCATTCAAGTCCTATGAGCATTTTGCTAACTTCACACACAGGGACCATTTCCTATGAAGTAATGAACTGTGGGTGGCATGTGTCTAACTTTGGTTCCCACGACCGGCTGTGGCCTGGCTCTTGCCTTCTATCCTGCGGCCTTGTTGAGCAGTGAGCTCCACACAAGGGCCCAGGCCTGGGAGGAGGCCGGGAATCTGAGCCAGAGGGCCCCAGGGGGTGGGCCCCAGGGGGTGGGCCCCAGGGGGTGGGCCCCAGGGGGTGGGCCCCGCAGCACTCAGCGCACACCAAGCCCGCGCATGGCAGCCCCGGGGGCATCAGGTGACCTCGGAAGTTCCCCTGGGGCAGTGGGGAGCGGAGGGATCCCCGATGGGCTGCGGGGGGACACCCCTCCTCGCTGCCTCCAGCCCACAGGCCTCTCAAACCAACAGAAACCACGTCCTCTGCGCGTTTTCTCAGCGGACCGGCAGGCACTGCCCGGGGGCAGCCCGCCCTTTCCCGGGCAGCAGGACAGGCCGGCCGCGCCTCCCGCCCCCTGGGCCCCGCTGCCCGGCGGTTCCCGCCTCCCTGCAGGGCCGGGCAGGGGAGCCCGGCTCCTCGCTCGGCGGCGGCGGCGGGGACTCCAGCCCCGACCGGCCGGCGGGCCTGGCTGCTCCGGGGCCTGTTGGGACCTCCGGGGCCGAGGGGTGGCGCGAGGACCTTCCCACGCCCCTCAGGAAACGCCGGGGCCTCGGGCGCCCTCTCCCGCACCCACCCACGTGGGCGTGCCCGCCGGGGGGCCACAGAGGCGGCGCTTGGCCCCCGGAGGGAGGGACCGGGTCTCAGTGCTGGTGGCCGACGCCTCCCCGCTGGACCCCGGCACAGTCGGCTTCACCACGGCCCGGCCCGGCCCGGCCCTCGGCGGGACTGCCCCGCGCCCCGGGCCCCTCCTCCAGGGGCGCCCCGACCCCAGCGCCGCTCCTGCCGCCGGGCCGGCGATGGCGGGGCCGGCGATGGCGGGGCCGGCGATGGCGGGGGACGCGCCGGGGCCCCCCACGCCGCCGACCCTGGGCCGGCTGCGGGGCTACCGCGCCTACGCGCGCCGCTGGGTGTTCCTGCTGGTGGTCAGTCTGCTCAGCTGCTCCAACGCCACGGTAGGGGCGTCGGGGAGCCGAGGGGAGTTTGGGGGCCCCAGGCGGGGACCCAGCGCGAAGTCCCTACCGCGGCGCTCGGTGCTCGGGGCGCGCGTGGCGGGGGGGCTGCCACCCCCGGGGGCGGGGGTGCCGGGCCGGAGCCCCTTCTCCAGGGCTCTGTGCGCTAAGGTCGCCTGCAGAGGTTCCCCGGGCGGGCGGGTGGGAGCCTGGACAGATAGACGGCATCTCCGACGCCCTCCCTCCCCCTGAGAAACCCCACACGTGGGCCGGGCCTTCCCCGCCCCCCCGCCGCCTGTGCCCCACGCCCTCCTGGTTTCGGACTCAGTTCCTGGTTCCTCAAGGGCCTTCCTGCCCGTGCTCAGCGCCCGGCTGGGGTCCAGTGACCTCATCGCCTGTTAGACTTGTTCCCAGGCCAGGGGCTCAGCCCCCAGCCTGCTCCTCCCCGAGACTCACCCCTGAGCCCCCAGTTGCTCTCCCCAGAGGCCTGTGCCCCTCTCTCCCCAGCCAGTGGACTTTTCTCCACCTCTGCCCGGTTGGACCCCCCCATGTCCCTGAACTTGAGCAGAGGGGGGGCCTGGAGAAAGATCGCGACCCTAGGCTCTCCGGCTGGTCCAATAACCTGGCGACAGAGACAGATCACCAAGATGAACAACCGCCTTTAACCACGCGTGTGCCTGTGGGAACCCACACTCAGGAGGGTCAGAGACCACAGATCAGTGAGGTCCAGAGGGCTTTCGAGCCAAGGATGGGGCCAGGCACCTGGGATGTGGGGGGCGGTGGGGGGGGTCACTGCAGGATGGTAATTGTCCAGGGACAGGCGTTCGCCCTGCTCTCCAGCTGATAACTGGACATAAAGCTGGTAACCCAACTGGGGACACGGCCACCACTCCAAGTTCCTCACGGAGGCGGCGTTTCTCCTGAGGAGGCAGTCTGCCTTCAGCTCCTGCCCGAGGCACCTGTGCACAGGCCGGCTGTGGGACTGCCCACAGGGCTGCCCTGGCCCCCACGCATCTCACCTGGGGTGCGACTCCTCGGCCTCCCACAGACCTGCAGGACCGGTCGGTCAGGCAGCCTGGGGCCTCCGTGTCATCCTGTAACTCGAAGCCAAAGAAGCCAAAGCAGCCTTTGGCAGCAGCGGGAGGGTCTGCTCAGCCGGCCACAAGCTCTGGGGAGGAGGAGGTGAGGGTGAGGCCAGCGAGGGGCTGGAGAGCGTGCCATGTGGTCTCCGCTGGCTCAGGCGGGCAGGAGGCAACCAGGCCCGCCTGGGACTCTCTGAACCTAGAGATCCGTCCCTTGCTCTGTCCTTTAAATGAGGAAAAAAAGGCCCGGCTGACGTGGCTCAGTGGTTGAGTGTTGACCTCTGAACCAGGAGGTCATGGTCAGGGCACATGCCGCGGGCTGCAGGCTTGATCCCCAGTGTGGGGTGTGCAGGAGGCAGCCAATCAATGATTCTCTCTTATCATTGATGTTTCTATCTCTCTCTCTTCCTGCCTCTCTGAAATCAATAAATTTTAAAAAGAGGAAGAAAAGGCCGAAACCGGTTTGGCTCAGTGGATAGAGCGTCGGCCTGCGGACTCAAGGGTCCCGGGTTCGATTCCGGTCAAGGGCATGTAAAAAAAAAAAAAAAAAAAAAAAAAAAAGAGGAAGAAAAGGCAGCTGTTGCAGAACCTCAGTCATGTGAGGATCTGTGGTCAGAAATCTCAGTCAGGAAGTTGGGTGGCTCTGACCTGTGGCTCTGACCTTAGGGCCAGCTCCTGGGTTCTCTCCACGGGAGGACTGTGAGCTTGGGTTTGTGACCCCTCTCCTGGATCCATCCCGGCCCACCTCCCTCCTCCCTCCTGCAGGGCCCCTCCCCCCTCAGGGGCCAGTTGGCTGGTCACCTCCTCCAGGAAGCCCACCCCCCCCCCTCCGGCCGCACTCACTGTTTGCTGGAGGTCTGCTGAGTGGAGTCCCAGCGAGAGCTGGTACCTACAGCGGGAGCATCTCCTGCTTGGAGGCTCTCCCTCCCAGACACCCCATCTCCTGCGGGGGAGGTGGGGGCTGGCCTTGGGGAGGCCCCCCACATTGAGGTGTTCCCTGGGACGCAGCGTGCATTCAGGCGGAGGTGCCTTCTGGGCTGTCTTCTATCCCAGCCCAGTACCCCACCACCGTCTCTTCCCCTGGGCCGTCCACAGCTCTTCCCACCCTGCCTCCTTCCCCGTTCACCCGGACACCAAGGGTCGCCCCAAACATGCTCCCCTTCCCGGCCTGTCCATGCACCGGGGTCAGGGCCGCTGGCTCCACCATCCCAACGCCTCTTCCAGCTTCCGTGGTCCCGCCATGCCCGGCGCCCGCCTGCCGCACAGCACCTCCCCCGGACAGCACTCGGCCTCTGCTGGCAGGGTTAGTCCGGCAGGGACCATCATCCTGCCGCTCTGGCCTGGCTGTTGGCCCCCTTCTGCCTGTAGGACATGCCTGCAGGGAGGGCGCTGTCCACAGTCCAAGCGCGCTGTCTGACCCTCCACCTGGCAGCCTTCCTCGGGTGACCAGGAGAAGACCCTGGCCATCACGGGACTGCAGGACACTTACTCAGGCTGGCCAGCCAGCCCAGGAAGGCGGGGCCGTGGTCCCTGTGGTGCCTGCCCCTGGGCTGACGCCAGCCTGTGCCCTGCAGCTGTGGCTCAGCTTCGCGCCCGTGGCAGACACCATCGCCCAACACTTCCTCCTGTCCACCGAGCAGGTCAACTGGCTCTCACTGGTCTACCTGGTGGTGGCCATCCCGTCGGGCCTGGCGGCCATCTGGATGCTGGACTCAGTGGGGCTCCGCTGGGCGGTGAGTTAGACCCATCTCAGAGTGGCTGTGGGATGGGGCGGGGCCCCAAGGGCTGGGAGGCCATTGTCCCTCCCAGACCAGAGGCCCCAGGCAGAGCTCCTGACCGCTCCCTGCAGACCATCCTGTGTGCATGGCTGAACTTCGCCGGGAGCGTGCTCCGTAGCCTGCCCTCCATGATGATTTGGACCCAGGCCCCGTTTGCCTTCCTCATGGGTGGCCAGAGCCTCTGTGCCCTGGCCCAGACCCTGGTCATCTTCTCTCCGGCCAAGCTGGCTGCCTTGTGGTTTCCTGAGCACCAGCGGGCCACGGCCAACATGGTTGGCACCATGGGTGAGTTGAGGGGTGAGGCTGACGTCTCCTCTGGCTCAGCGAACGGATCCTGCCCCTCTGCGCTCCCAGGTCTTGGAGACGGCGGCTCCCCTGTGGGCTGGGGACACAGACCTGACGTGTGTCTCTGTCCGTCCATCCAGCAAACCCCCTGGGCATCCTCCTGGCCAACGTGTTGTCTCCTGCTCTGGTGAAGAAGGAGGATGACATCCCCATAATGGTGAGGGGGCTCACGGGGTGCGCCCACATACGTGTGTATGTGTGTGCTATGCATGCATGTGTATGTTTGTGTGGTGTGCACACACATGTTTGTATGTGGTATGTGTATGTGGTGTGCATGCACATGCACGTATATTTGTGTGGTGTGTATATGTTTGTGTGGTGCATGCACATACACGTGCATTTATGTGGTGCGCACACATATTTGTGTGGTGTGTGCACACATGTGTATGTGTGTGACGTGTGTTCATGTGTGATATGTGCGTGCACGAATGTTTGGCTCTCGTGTGCACAAGTGTGTCCAC
Source organism: Ia io (assembly GCA_025583905.1). Taxonomy (NCBI): domain Eukaryota; kingdom Metazoa; phylum Chordata; class Mammalia; order Chiroptera; family Vespertilionidae; genus Ia; species Ia io. The sequence goes on along the minus strand of JAJQQW010000002.1, from coordinate 219,136 downwards.
ACGTCTTTGAGAGTGTGCACCGGCCCCCCCCCCCCCCCCCCCCCCGGTAGCCACGCGGGGCAGTGCACTCAGAGCAGCACTGCCAAAGCTGCGGGTGCAGGGGCTGCCGGACGGGCAGGCCCCCCAGCCTGGCTCACCCTTGTCCACGCCACCGGGGAGGTGGGTGAGGTGGCGTGGAGCCCGGGCGGCATGCCCAAGGGGCCTGTGCAGTGCATGTGTCTGCGGGGCCTGCGTGTACCTGCACACACATGTACCTGCATACACATGTGCTGTGTGCACTCCCCTCCCCAGCTGGGCGTCTACATCGTCCCTGCCGGCCTTGCCTGCCTGCTGGCCACCGCCTGCCTCTGGGAGAGCGTGCCCCCCACCCCGCCCTCCGCGGGGGCTGCCCACTCCAACTCGGAGAAGTTCCTGGACGGGCTGAAGCTGGTTGGTTTTGTGGGCTCTGGGGCTGGGGAAGGTGTGGGGCAGGGAGAGGCGGGGGGCGGGGGGCAGGGGCGGCGGGGGGGGGGGGGGGGGGGGGCCCGTGGGAGACCCTGCCTGTCATGCTGGGCTCCTGGCTGAGCCGCCCTGCCCTCAGCTCGCGAGGAACAAGGCCTACGTCGTCCTGGCCGTGTGCTTCGGGGGTGGCGTCGGCATCTTCTCCAGCTTCTCGGCCCTCCTGGAGCAGGTCCTCTGCGTGAACGGCTACTCCAACGTGAGTGTCCGCCCTGCCCGGGGTTGGGGGCCCACGCAAGGAAGGGGCTTTGGGAGCCTGTCACCCCAAAGGCTGTTTGCCTCTGCGGCTCCCGCGTGTGGCCGTGGAGTGACCTCCCCAGGCCCTGGTTTCCACATCTGGGCAGGGACCTCCTGTTGTGGGCACTATTGAGATGCTGTGAGTGAGGGGTTGGTGCCAAACACGGTCGCCGGCGGTGGGCTGGGGCCGTGGGGCCGTGGGGCCGTGGGGCCGTGGAAGGGGGGACTGTGCGGGTTGGGGTGGGGCCGTGTGGGGGCGTGCACAGCCGGTGGTGCAGGGGGCCTCAGCACGGCTCAGGGACCCGCCGTGGGCTCCCTGGGGAGGTGCCTGTCCTGAGGATGCCTGATGCCGTGGCCCGGCCTCTCCTGCAGGAGTTCTCAGGCCTCTGCGGGGCTCTCTTCATCGTGTTTGGGATCCTGGGGGCGCTGGCTCTCGGCCTGTATGTGGACCGGACCAAGCGCTTCACGGAAGCCATCAAGATCGGCTTCTGTCTGACCTCTTTGGTCTGCGTGGCCTTTGCCCTAGTGAGTGTCCCCGCAGCCGAGACCAACCCCCGGGGAGAATGGGTACTCCTGGCGTGGGCAGCTGGCAGCCCAACCATAGGCATGTAGGCCCTGCCCGCTGGGCACAGCCTCCTCAGCCACTGCCCCACTCAGCCAGCTGGAGCCCGTGCGGGCCTGCCGGGCCGGCGTCCGGGGCTGGGGTGTCTGACTGCGCCTCCCACCGGCTTGCTGCCCAGGTGTCCCAGCTGCGGGGACAGACAGTCGCGCTGGCCGCCGCCTGCTCTCTGCTCGGGCTCTCGGGCTTCTCGGTGGCACCCATTGCCATGGAGCTAGCCGTGGAGTGCTCCTTCCCCGTGGGTGAGGGCGCGGCCGCGGGCCTGGTCTTCGTGGTGGGGTGAGTATGTGCAGGCCTGGGCTGGGGCCACCCTGACCGGGGCATCTGGCACTGTGGGGGCCAGGGAGCCGTGTCGGGCGGGGCTGAGGGCCTTGTGGCTGTCCAGGCAGGCCGAGGGGGTGCTCATCATGGTGCTGCTGACCGCCCTGACTGTGCGCCGCTCGGAACCATCCTTCTCCACCTGCCAAAGCGGCCAGGATCCCCTGGACTGGAAGGGTGAGTGTCCCAGCCCACGGGAGCCCCCATAACGCAGGCGAAGAGGGCAGGGCCTGGGCCTCCACCTGCGCCAGCCCTGGGAACCTCCCTCCACGGGCCCTTTTGCTGTCCATGGTGGGTGGGTGCTGGGCGCTCACTGGGCAGGGGCAGGATGGGGTCAGAGGGCAACAGGCAGAACCCAGCTCAGCATGATGGGAGCAGCCCTGAGGCCCTTATAAAGCCCAACCTCTGTACCCGGTGTGAGTCGTGTTAACATGAGATCAGGAAGCCCTAGTCGGTGTGGCTCAGTGGATAGAGCGTCTGCCTGCGGACCAAAGGGCCCCAGGTTCAATTCTGGTCAAGGGCACAGTCTCCTCTCCGGTCAGGGTGCATGCAGGAAGCAACCAATCGATGTGTTTCTCTCACATCGATGTTTCTCTTTGTCTTTCCCTCTCTCTTCCACTCTCCCTAAAGATCAATGGAAAAATATCCTCAGGTGAGGATTAAAATGAGATCAGGAAAAGAAAAAGAGATAAGAGAGAGGGTGGGAGGCAGAGAGAGAAGAGAGACACAGAGACAGAGAGATGGGGTGTTGCACCCGGGCCCAGAGACCGTGCCAGCGACAGCGTCTATGACCTGCTCTTGGGGCAGGGGGCTGGGACGGGATCTGACCCTGGTCACTGTGGTCGTGGTCAGTGGGGTCAGCTGGGCTCTGCTGGCTCCATGGCCAGGCCTCAGGCTGGCTGCTGTCCCCCGCCAGTGTCCATGCTGACGATGGCCGGCCTGTGTACCCTCCTGAGCTGCTGCCTGGTACTCCTCTTCCACACCCCCTACCGGCGCCTGCAGGCCGAGGCCCGCTCGAGGCCCTCCCTCCAGGACCTCAGGAGTCCGGCCATGGACCACGCACCCCTCCAGCAGGCCCTCCCCCCGGCCCCGCTGGGGCACCCCCAGGACCCTGGCAAGGACACTGCAGGGGCGGCTCATTCCTAGAGCCTCCCTGGATGTGCAGGGGCTGAGAGGCAGCCCGTGGAGGGGAGGAGCCGGGAGAGGCAGCCGGGGCAGCAACCGCTGCGCCCAGGCGGGTCTTGCAGGGGCACGAGGACTGCAGCAGGCACAGTGCAGGTGCAGTAGGGGGCATGGCTAATGGGGAGCTGGACAGGTTGTGGGTCCTGAGGGCCCCCCGATGTCAGAGTCTGGAGTGCACGGGGGTGGGGAGGGCCTTCCTTGAAGGAGCCCATCCCAGAGCCTCTCTCAGCCTCCATTACCGAGTGACCAGACACCCAGCCTCATGTTGACAGGGGTGGCTTGGGTGCTGATGGGTGGTCCAGGCTGTTCTGGCGGGGAGCAGATGGAGGGTCCCACAGGCCGATGCCCCCCAGGCCCTCCTGCCCCAGGTGGACACGTCCCCTCCCCACAGACACTTGCAGGCAGGTTGGTGGGTTCAGGTTTATTGAACTGGCCACACAGGAGTGGGGGCACCCCTCACTCCTCCTTCTCCTCCCCATGGGTGAGCACATAGCTCAGTGCCTTGTAGTCCAGGTTGCCTGCAGCATCGATCTTTGCAAATTGCAACATCTGGTCGACCTGCGGGCAGGGTAGTGGGTGTCAGGCCCTGCGGGAGGGCAGAGCAAGTGGGTCCCAAGGGGTGCAGCCCGAGGGTAACAGGCCCCTACCTCCAACCTGCTCTGGGCTTGTTTCTGTGCTTGTGGGGATGAGGGGGCCTGGGGCTCAGCCGCTGGGTGTCCCACCTACACCAACCCTCCAGCCTCTCAGGGCCAGGGCCCACCCCCAGCCAAGCCCTGGGGTCCCCAGGGCTGTGGGGGAGGAGGGGTGGGGCCCGGGGCCAGACCTCCTCTGTAGTCATCTTGTCCGCCTGGGACATGAGCAGCCGCTTGATGCTGAGGACAAGGAGGGAGGCACCGAGTTAGGCTGCTCTGGAGAAAGGGTCAGCCCTGGCCGGTTTGGTTCATGGATAGAGAGTCAGCCTACGGACTGAAGGGCCCTGGGTTCAATCCCAGTCAAGAGCACATGCTGGGGTTGCGGGCTTGATCCCCGTGCAGGAGGCAGCCCATCAGTGATTCCCTCTCATCATGGATGTTTCTATCTCTCCCTCCCTTTCCCTTCCTCTCTGACATCAATAAAAATATATTTTACAGAAAGAAAGGGTCAGCACGGGACAGCTGGATAGCGAGGGGGGCTGTGATGGGGACAGCGACGGCGGGCCATGGGAGGCCAACGCCAGGCACCCGGACCAACCTGTTCCCAGGGCTTGGCCCAGGGAGCCCCACAGCCAGTGCGGGGCGTGTGGGCAGGACTGGTTTACCCTCGAGTGCCATGGAGGACTCGGGACCTTGGGGAAGCGGGTGGGGTGGGGTGGGGTGGGGTGGGGTGGGCTTGGTGCTCCTCAGACCCTGTGGCCACACTCACTAGTCCTTGTTGATGCTGCCTTTGCCGTCGGGGTCCAGCATCTTGAAGGCGTTCAGGATGGTCTCCTCGGCATCCGTACCTGCCACAGAGGCTCCGGTCCTGCTCCACCCTGGCCCCCCACTCTGCCCTCAGCCCGACGGCCCCTGCTCCCGACAGCCTGCGGCACGGGCAGCTCCTGCCCCGGGGGCTCCTCTCTGGCCCTCACGGCCCGCCTAGGCCCAGAGCCTGGGCAGCACTCAGTGAGGGGACAGGGGCCACCAGTGGCCAGCAGGAGGCAGGGCTGGGGCTGAGGGTGGAGCTTCCAGCTGGGGGGCGGGGGAGGGGATAGGGAAGATGTGGGGGCCACACATGTGGGTCCCAGAATGCCAGCTCCTGGCTGTTGCAAAGGATCTGATTTCATGCGTGCAACGTCTGGATTTCTGAATAAACTGCCGCGTTGGCGACGGCCCGAGGCTCACCAGTCAGCTTCTCCCCGAACATGTTGAGGAAGGTGGTGAAGTTGATGGGTCCCGAGGCCTCCTGCAGCATGGCGTCCAGCTCCTCGTCCTTCACATTGGTCTTGCCTGTGCAAACACCAGGTCACGGGGCAGCCCCGCCCTTGCTGATGCATGCACTGTCCCCCCTGGCAGGTGCCCATGGGGCTGCCCACCTCCCTTGTCCTCCCAGTGACCCCAGGACAAAGTGCGGGGGGAGGCCAGCAAATGGGCGACTCCTGGCCCAGGCTGGTGGGTGCAGGTTCTGCATGTTAGAACCCTGAACCCTGAACCCGGGAAGGTGGGCTGCTGAGGAGGGGAGGAGGCCCCATGGAACCGGAAGGCCTGTGACCTCACCTGGGCACGAGGGACCCACAGGGAAGGCAGGTGTGGGAATCCCTGCAGGTAGAAGCAGCCTGCCCTCCCTGGGCTGCAGGCAGGACGCCTCAGGCTGGGAAAAGTGTGTCCCCCGATGGGGAGGGCGGGAAGCAGGACCTGCCTCTAGCTCTCACCCCGTCCTGGGCGGTGGTGTCCTTCCCTGGACACCCCCGCCTTGGCTGTCCACCTCCCTGTGCCCTGTGACTCCCCTGCCAGCCCTTGCAATGCAGAGGTGAAGGCTGAGGGCCGGGGGCTGGGGTGGAGCTCTGCCTGGCACCCACCCAGGGAGGCGTAGGTGTCCTTCAGGTCCTCCTTGTCGATGAAGCCGTCTCGGTTCTGATCCATCAGTGTGAAGGCCTGGAAGGAGGCCGCCCAGTGAGGCCCGGCGCCCACTCTGACTGCCCTGGGCAAGGCCCCCACGGGGTCTCCTGGCCACCTGCGGCCCCTGGGTAGGAGCTGGGGGCGGGGGCTCTCCTACACAAGCAGAGCCTCACCTCCTTGAACTCCTGGATCTGCGTCTGCTCAAAGTTGGAGAAGACGTTGGAGGACGCCCTCTGCGCCCGGAGGGCCCCCCCCTCCTTCTTCTTGGTCTTCCTGCTGGCCTGAACGAGAACACAGGCTGAGGCTCGGGGCCAGGCCTTGGGGGACTTAATGCAGAGGAATGGCGGATCGGACCGTAGTGGCCGGAGTCTGGGCCCACAGGCTGGGCAACTTCAGGTGCTGGTGAGCATGGGAGCCCTGAGAAGGCGCACCTTGAACTTGGCCCTGCTCCGTCTGCAGTCCAGCCAGGAGCTGGCTGGGGGTCCAAGGGGGCCAGCAGTAGATGGGTTTGTTCTGGGTACCCTGCTACGGCGACAGCCAAGACCCGTCTTCCAGCCCCAGACTGTTACTGGGCAGCCTCAGGGCACAGATCCCCCCCATGCCCAGCCGCCAATACCTGTGCACACACTCACCTCGTGTGCACACCCTCACACGGCCACACTCGAGAGAGCTCGCGTGCACCCCTGCCCGGCTGCCTGCCTGCGCACACTCACCATGCCAGGTCCGCCGGTGCGATGGTCTGTGCCCTTCCTGTCGGGTCGTCTGTCTTAAGCTCCTGCCCACTCCCCCAGGACAGCTCGCACTCTGCCTGTCACTCCCTATAAGGACAGGCTCGGGCCCCCCGGGGACCGGACAACTGCCGAGTGAGCTTGGCAGTCAGCAGTGACTCGGATGCCCCCTCCTGCCCCGCCCAGCAGGGCCCCAGCCTCCCAGGCCCCTCCTGACAACTGCCCCCCAGGAGCCCCGCTATCCTGTGCACCTCCCAGTCCCTGGACGTGGACCCAAGCATCTCCCACATATAGTTCGTGTGCCCTCACTTCCCTGCCTTGGAGGCAGAGAGGTTGCAGGTCCCTAACCCTGGCGCTGGGGCCACCGCTGCTGTCCCCACCTTGGGTTCACAGAGGAGATGGAGGGCTAGGTGGGCGGGCTGGGCCAGCACTTACCTGGTCTTCCCACATGCCAGGGCCGTGGGTGCCCGTTAGCATAAAGTCAGAGGCTGATGTCCTGGTCCCCAGCGGGGCAGCGGTTGCAGCCCTGGGTGTGCAGGGATGAGGGCATTGCAGGGTGTGTGCAGCCACAATAGCTGGGTGGGTGTTCCTGGCACTGCTCTGAACCCTTGGCTCAGCTGTAGCAGGGCACACGGAGCAAAGGTGGGACCACAGGCACCCCGAGGAACCAGGGGAGGCGCGGCCCACCCGCAGGGATGGGGGGGCGCTTTCAGGGGCTCTGCCCAGAGGACACCAGAGGATGTGGGAGACGTGGGCCTGGGCTGCACCTCAAACAGGGGCTCCACCGTCCCCAGCTGGGTGGGGTTGGCTGGGCCTGGAGGGACCCTAGGCTGGGCTGCAGGAGTGGGGAGGGCCACACCCAGGGGGGAGGCATCTGAATTCTGTGCTCACAGGCCCAGCAGGGGAGGCAGTGGGCCCGCAGAGCCCCCAGGGGTGCTCCTGGGCCGGCCAGGCTCTGAGCACAGCCCTAAAGATAGCCTTGCACCCTGGTTCCCGGATCCGGCATGGACAGCTGGCCCTGACAGGTGCGGGGACGCAGCAGGCCATCCTGGTGCCTCGAGCCAGGTGAGACCCCCACCCCCCACCCCAGGAAGAAGGCCCTGGCCACGGTGGGTGTACCGGCTCCAGGGGTCCGCCCTGGGGGGGGTGCCTGTGTGCCTCTGGGGAGCGCTGGCGTGTGGCCCCACCTGCTCTCTGCCCCACCTTCACCCCACACTTATTTTTGACTCTGGAAGCAGGAGTTGCTGAGGAGCCTAGTTTATTTTAAAATCAGGGAAGGGTGAAGATGGTTGTCACCTGAGGTCACCGCCCAACTGCTCCGGGGCAAGAACGCATGTGCTTGAGTGTGGGCACCTTGTGGGGTCCGCGAGCCTTCTCTCTCCCTCCGGGAGCCCTGAGGGTGGAGGCCTGCACCCAGGAGGGGCCTGTACCACCCACCCGCCTCCAGCCTCCCCAGCCCGGGAAAAGCACAGCGACTTTCCAGCCGGGACACCGGGCCAGGACTGCGGAGAAGGCGGCTGAGAGAGTGCCGGGCCCCGGAAGGGGTCCCTCCCCGCCTCCGTCCCAGACGCACGGATCAGATTTACTCCTGAGCCTCGTGCCCCGCATTCCCTTCCCTGTAGGCGCAGTTCGGCCTCTTCCGAAAGCGGGGCTTGGTGAGGAGTAAGCAGCGGGCTTCCCCCCGCCCCGCCCCCGGCCCTTCCACCGCAGCCGGCGGAGCCGACCCTGCCGGCCCGAGCCCTGGCTCTCGGGGAGCTCCTCCCGAAGGCGCGGCGGGGGCGGGGGCGGCAGCACGATGCTCGGTGGGGAGTCCCCGGGGCGGGCCCCAGCCAGTTGCCATGGGAACCCCGCGCCAGCACGGGGCGGGGGGCTGGGCAGCCCCTTGCACACCTGGGTCTGCCTGGCGGTGTTGTCGGGGCGCTGCCACAAAGCTGGGGAAACAGGGCTGCTCCGAGGGGCGAGGGGGCTCAGCGGGAGCGGAAGGGACCCCGCGGGGGTGGCCGTGGACTCCGCCCAGAGCCCCTGAGGCCCAGGTTCAGGTGGACCTCGGACTGCAGGTCCCGAGGGCAGGAGCGGGGAGACCCAGGGAGCGGGCCCTGCGGGGGGACTCCTCCCGGGAGCCTGGCCCGGGGGTGGTGGGGAGGCACCCGCGCAGGCTGGACGCAGGAAGGGGCCCCGCGGCCACAGTGCGGGCCCGGCTCAGCCGCCTGCCCGGGCGGCCAGGGGACGCTGCGTCGCGGACCGCCCCAACCCGGCCGCCCAGATTTTCTGGAACGAACATCAGCTCCCGGCGACCTGCGGCGGAGGAGAGGGGCCCAGGGGGCGGCCAGGGGCGTGGCTGGCCGCACTTCGTGAGCCGGACTCAGCCCTAACGTTCGGGCCACGGCGCGCGGGCCCCGCGTGCGCTCGCTGCTCACTCACTGGGTCCCGCGCGGTCGCCCGCCCCGCTCACCCCCCGCCATCGCGCACGCGCCGCCATCGCGCACGCGCAGCCCCCGCGCAGCCCGACCTCATGCGCGCACGGTGACGTCACACGCACACCCTGCGGGCGCGCACCGCTCCCTCTGGCCGCCAAGGGGCGCCGCGCTCGCTTGTCGCCGACGGCGCATGCGCTGGCTCCCGTACACTTTTGCGACCTCACGGCTTTCCGGGACCTTGTGACGTCTTCGTCCGCCCCGGATTGTGCTTCCGGTGCGAGGGTCACGGACAAGATGGTGCCGCCGGTGCAGGTTTCTCCGCTCATCAAGGTGAACTAGGGTTCGCAGCCGCCTCCCGGCGCTCGGCTGTGCGTGGGCCCCGCGGTGCGACATCGCCCGCCTCCCCCCGCACCCCCAACCCCGTGGTGCGACCCGGCCCCCCACCCTCACCCCGGCCCCTCCCGCCGCCTCTGACCGCCCTCTCCCCGCAGCTCGGCCGCTACTCCGCCCTGTTCCTCGGCGTGACCTACGGAGCCAAGCGCCACAGTGAGTGACGGGGCTGCCCGCCGTTCCCGCAATGCCGCCCCGTAAACCCGGCACCGCCCCCCCCCGGGGCCTGGAAACCGGGGTGTTTGGGAACCTGGAGGGGGGTCCTGGAAACCGGGGGGTAGGGGTCTGGGAACACGGGGGGCCTGGGAACTGGGGGGCCTGGAAACCTGGGGGCCTGGAAACGGGGGGAGGGGAGTCTGGGAACACGGAGGGCTTGGAAACCTGGGGGGGCCTGGAACCTGGGGTGTCTGGGAAGGGGGGGTCCGAGAACTCGGGGGGCCTGCAAACCGGTGGTGGTTGACAGCTGGGTGGGCGAGAGCTGCGGTCTGAGTCCAGGCGCTGGGCAGTGGGACCCGGTCGCCCTCTCTGGGCGGGGCTCTCTGTTGAGGGGTGCCCTGCAGGCCTTGCCGACATGGAGGTAAAGGAGAATGAAAGGCAGGCACGTGGGGTTCATAGCGCACCGGAGGGAGCACTGGCTGGGACTGAGCTGCTTTTAGGAGCGTGTCCGCGAGGAAGCTCATTGGCAGTGCCTCCTTCCCGCTGCCCCGGACAGGTTACCTGAAGCCTCGGGCGGAAGAGGAGAGGAGACTAGCCGCCGAGGAGAAGAAGAGGCAGGATGAGCTGAAACGGATCGAGAGAGAACTGGCAGAAGGTACTGGGGTCTGAACCTTACAGATTTGCCCTCCGCCCAGATTTCCTGGGACAAACATCAGCTTCTAGCGACCTGCAGTGGAGGAGAGGGGCCCAGGGGGTGGTCCAGGGCAGTGGCGCACCGCTCCTAAGTCAAGGCCACAGGATCTGGACGCACACGGCTCCCTCTGACGTGCAGGGATGAGGCCACCAGGGGCGGGAGTTGAAGACGAGCCTAGTCAGGCTCCATGGGGGCTGGGTGTGGAGTGTTGAACACCCAAAAGCCGAAGTGCTCCTTTTAAGTTGCTCTCCTTCGTCTTCCAGCCCGTGACGACAGCATCCTGAAGTGAGCGCCCTCTCCGAGCAGTGCCATGAATAAAGCTCTGTGCTGTGTGAAGCTCTGACTCTGGCTCTCCTTGAGTCCTCAGTGAGCGAGTGAAGGGGCGGGAGGGGTTTCAGAACAAGTATCACCCACCACAGGGCTACCGCGTGAGAGGCCACATGTTCTGGGACAATGGCTGCCCTTACTATGCTCTGTGGGCCTGAGCACCCAGGAACCTGGCGGGCGGGGGGGGGGGGGGGGGGAGGGGAGGGGGGGGGGTGTGGTGGCTGGAAACGGGGGGGCCTGGGGTCCCGGGAGCCTCAGGGCTGGATGCACTTTATCTGAGATTCCTGCGGCTGACTGTGGAAATACCAAAGGCACCCGGGGGTTGGGGGAGCCTGAGGATTTGGTGAGTTAAGAGTCAAGTGGGAGAGATCAAAGGGGTGTGGAAGGGGGTGGAATCAAAGTTGGGGGGAGAAGGACGAAGACACCAGTTGGATGTGAGTAAAAGGAACTCGGGGCGTAAGGAGAGGAGACCGGAAGGTGCGGGGAGCATCCAAGGAGGCAGAGAAGAGCGCTGAGGTGGCGTCCTCCCCTGAGGGCCTGGGAGGGCCCGTCGGCCAGCAGCTGAAGGTCAAGGTGCCGCTTTGGAATTGAGACGTATTTTGTGTGAAGTCATTCAGGTTGCTGGCTCATTCCGTCCCCTCCCCTCAACTTTGCCACCTCAGGTTCCTCCGCCTGCCCATCCTAGCTTTAACTCGGCCATAATGGCCCCGCTGGAGTCCCAGGAACTTGGTCATTGCTCCCTAGTCCCTGGCATGACAGGATTCCCTTGTCACCCCCGATTGGCTCTGGCTTGTCTCAGAACTGGCTGGGGAATGATGGCAGGTACACTCGGCTTCCAGGAAATGCCAGGGCTACGGTCCTGGGTGCCTGGACACACATGTGGACTGTGTGTCAAGGGACAGCCAGTCACAAGCAGCAGTGTTCTGCTCTGCCTCGGAAGGTAAGGCATGGACTAGCTGGATGCCTGGGCAAGTTAGCTCTCTGGGAGATTGGGTTTGGTTTAGGTAGCGCTTACGGGCCCTTTTGCTTTGGCAGTTTATGGTCTGTTGGCACATACAGATTAGAAGCCACATTCTTCAACCTGCAGTTGGAGAGCTGCCATTCAGAACACACACGGCCCCTTGTGGCTGCTTGAGCTGAGTGTGGTCCTCCATAGCCCAGGAAGCACCCCCAAACCAGCCTGCAAGCTCAGTGTTCAGGCCTCTAAGCCACAGCCCATCCTCTGTCCTTGCTTTCTGCTCTGGCCCAGCCTGGGTTCTCTGAGCTTTGAAGAGGTGTATCTCTCTCGAGGGAAAATGATGCTTGGGGGTCCCCAAAATGAAAGGAAACCACATTGGGGGCTCTCAAGGAGAAAGGAATCCTATATAATAAAGAGGTAAATATGCAAATTTATCCTCACATCCTTGCACAAGATGGCTGCCCCCATGTGGTCAAAGATGGCCGGCAGGGGAGGGTAGTTGTGAGCAATCAGGCAAGGGGGGGGGGAAGGGGGGAGCAGTTGGGAGTAACCAGGCCTGCAGGGGAGGGTAGTTGGGGGCGATCAGGCCTGCAAGGGAGGGCAGTTGGGGGCAATCGGGCCAGCAGGGGAGCAGTTAGGTGTCGATCAGCCTGGCAGGGGAGTGGTTAGGGGGTGATCAGGCTGGCAGGCAGGTGAGTGTTTGGGAGTAGCAGTCCCGGATTGTGAGAGAGATGTCAATTGGGCCTAAACCAGCAGTTGGACATCCCCTGAGGGGCCCCAGATTGGAGAGGGTGCAGGCTGGAATGAGGGACTACCGCTCCCGCCCCCCCCCCCCCCCCGGCCCGTGCATGAATTTTGTGCACTGGGTCTCTAGTATGGGTATAAGAAAGGGAAAGCATTTCAAATCAAGCAGCAAAACAACTTGAAAATTAAATGGCACCAGAAGATGGCAAAAAAAAAAAAAAGGAATGACCATCCATCACAGATGTGTGTGTGGGGACCACTGGAACTCTGTCGGGCATCCAGGTGGGATCCCCTAAGGGTGCCGTTTGTAATGGAGACACAGCTGGACCGTCAGCCTTCTGAGCTGGCCCAGGCCCTGGACACGGGATGGGGCTGATGCCCTCAGGTGAGACAGGGATCTCCAGCTCCTCTGTGACACCTGGGGAGGGGATGTGGCCCGAGGACAGGATGGGGCTGGGCCCGTACCAAGGGAGAGCCAGGCTCTGCTCTTCCTTGCCCATTTCATTAAAAAACGAGTTCGTGTGGACGTGGAAGGGAATATGGGGAGCAGCACACCAGCACCTCAAAGCCCTGGTTTTGGTTAAGTGAAGTCGGTGAGATGGTGCCAAGTTCCTCTAGGACCTGGAGGAGCCCAGCCCCAGGCACAGGCACAGGTCAGCCACCAGGTGCCTCTGGCCCCTGAAATGGAAACGGAAATGCCCCTCCCTCTGAGGCTTGGCTGTGTGGGGGCGTCCAGCCCACCCCACCCCCATCCCTGGGGAGAAGCGCCTGGTGCCATCAGAACGGGCTGTACCCCAGCTGAAGGGAGTTCCCCGGGGAGTCGTGTCACCCGGTGTCGGGAACAGATGCCGGGAGCTCACATCAGGAGTTAAAAGTCCTTAATTTCTGCCAGAGAAGTAGCACCCCTCTCACCTGTGTCCTTGCTTCCCAGTTTGGGGGTGACTGCCTTCCTGGCTCAGATGTGGAGCCATCGGAGGCGGAGGCGTGTGGTGCTGCAGTAAGGGGACCCCCAGCTGCAGAGGAGGATCCTGGGCAGCCGGGGTGCTGGGAGACCGACCTGCCCGACCTCGTCCCTCAGCAGCAACACACATGGCCTTTATTACGGGTTCTTTCTCACTGCTCACTCAGGTCTGATCGCGCTGTACTCACGGCCTCACCTTCCTGCCAGAATTTTTCCAATTGGTCATGTATGATGTACCCTCGGCCATACTTTCCACCACAGAAAAAAAGGGGCAACTTGTTTTCATTTATTCTACAGTTCTGGTCACATATTGTTTCCTAAGCCAGCTGGGAGACAGCATCTCTGTATCCACATAAACACAGTGCAGGCTTCTCCCCAGAGCCTCCGACACTGGTCACAGACTCTCAGGGTCTCCGGTGTGACCACGTATCACAGGCGATGAGTGTAAGTGCAGGGCAGGCTACACTGTTATTTGTCGTTGACTTCAGTTGATAAAAACACAAACCTTAAAAAAAATTCAAAGTATCCAGAATCGTCTCAGGCTTCCTAACCTCTGTACCAAATGGTTAGAGGCAGAGTCCGCGTGGACATGCAGGTGTGGAAGCCCTCAGACGCCCCGAGTGGCTCACAGGAGGCAACAGGTCGAGGACTTGGGTGCTGGGCCACCATTGCAAATTTCTGTGCCCCCTGCAAGAGAAGGCGAGAAGGTGAGGGAGGGCCACGCATGCCCCAGCCGGGCCCCCTCCCGGCGGCCTGCATGCCCTCTACCGGCCCTGTGGGAGGGGAAGAGCGTTTGTGGTCAGCTAAGCCAATTACTGGGGCTCACCTTTCTTATCTCAGGCCCGGTGACACTCGGCCCTGGTCTCCCACAGCCCTGACAGTGTCTTGGTTCCCGCCCCACAGCAGGGAGTCGCAGGGAATAGCAACCAAAGCCCCGGAGCTGAGTGGCCGAGCATAGGTGGACATGAGGCCTCGCGGCCCCGGAGTCCAGCCGGACTGGCTGAGCCGCTCCAGTGCAGCCACCTTCCCACAGTTCAGGGCGAACAGGCCAACGACTGTGCTGGACACAGCCCAGGGAGTCGTGCACATGGCTCCTAGCTCTTCCTTTCCTGTGTGTGTGCACATGAGCATGTGCAAGCGTGCGTGTGTAGGGGTGTGTGTGTGTGCATGTGAGTGCGTGTGCGGGGGTGGTTTTCTGAGTTACTCGGAGGGGACTGTGCTTTGAAGGAAAGGTCTGTGAAGAGTTGGTGATATCTCAGTGGGCTGTCCCCCTTCGTAAAGGAAGTAACACTCCACAGTCACTTCCTGGGAGGAAACGAGAGTCCCCACTAGGACCAGGAGGAGGGAGCCCTTTCGTCCGGGCTGGTGAGTTCCTGTGTCAGCAGGTCCCACCGTGGACGTGGTCGGGCCTCCTGGTGGACAGCCTCCCCTGTGGCCGCCTCTGCAGTGAGGGCCCAGGGACACCTGCCGCTCCTCCCAGCTCACTCCGTTGTTTGTCTCTTCACTCGCGCGGACTGGTTAGCCTGGTGCCCGCCCTGCGCCACGGGGCCGACCTTTCTTGGCCACGGTCCTCTCCTCCTGCTGCTTCTCCTCCAGGACCCGCACTCGCTCCTCGTGCTCGTCGGCCAGCGCCTTCCAGCGCTGCCGGTTGTTCTGTAGTCGCTCCAGCATGGGCAGGATCTCCTCGTGGAAGCGGGAGAACTCCTGGAAGGGAACCCAGGCATCACGACCGCCCCGGCGGGTGGAAGGGGCAGGTCACGACCCTGCCTCCGCCTCGGTTTGCTCTCAGGAGAACCCTGAGGCCTGCCTGGTGGGAGGAGGAACGGCCTCCGAGATGCCACTTCCCAGCAAAGCCCTGAACAGGGAGAAGGGCTTGGCGTTGGCGTTTGGGAGCTGTGGGCGTGAATGCTTCTAACACACGCCGTCATAGCGGACAAGGACCCCAAGAATAGAGTAGAAAGTGTCAACTGCAGAGGGGGTGGGGGACTCACAGACATGTGTGTCTCGTGCTCCTTCTCCCATGCCTCACACACACACCACACACAGTGCACGCACCACACACAGTACACACACAATGCACACGCATCACACACAATGCACATGCACCACACACAGTGCTCACACTACACACTGCACACACCACACACAGTGCACATGCACCACACACAGTGCACACACATCACACACAGTGCACACACATCACACACAATGCACACACACCACACACAGTGCACACACCACGCACAGTGCACACACCACACGCAGTGCACACACCACACACAGTGCACGCACCACATGCAGTGCACACAGTACACACAGTGCACACACCACACACAGTGCTCACACCACACACAGTGCACGCATCACACACAATGCACACACTTCACACACAATGCATGCACACGACACACAATGCACACACACCACAGAGAATGCACACACCACACATGATGCACACACATCACACACGGTGTAAGCACATCACACAATGCAAACACATCACAGACAATGCACACACATCACACACAACACACACACATCACACAATGCATGCATACCACAGACAATGCACACACATCACACAATTCATGCACATCACACAGGCATGTGAACACAAGCTGTGGGCATGTGGGTGCAGCGGCGAGGGGATGCGTGTTGAGCTGTGACCTGTGAGGTCAGGACTGCAGAGCACATCCTGGTCCCTCCTCCCCCCAGCATGACAGCTGTGGAGGCAGGAAATGGGGTTGGAGTTGCAGTGGAGGGCAGTGTGGTGTCCTGGGGGCCGAGGTGGGGGTGGGATGGTCCAGTCAGGGCTGACTTCACTCAGAACCAGGCAACATACTCCTTGGAGCGTGGGGTCGGCCCTGCTGCCCGAGTGGCAGGGTGGAGGCCCTGGCCATGTTGGGCATCACAGGAGGGCCGTGCGGTCAGATGCCCCTCCGTCCCTGGCCAGTCCCCTGAGCTGTGACCTGCTGTCACTTGTCAGTTATGCAGCATGTGTTTCTGGGCAAAGCACGCCCAGCTCCAGGGGGCTACCCTGTGCTCCGGGCTCACAGACACTGGCAGGTGCACCTGCCGTCAGCCCCGCGAACAACGCAGGCCACGGGAGCGCCCGGGGGACTGGGGAGGGACACTGGAGGCGAGGCCTCGAGGTGACCGAGGACATCAAGAGGGACAGAGCCCAGTGGGAACGAGGAGCTGACTGGGCTAGGGAGCGGGGAGGGACTCAACTTGGGGCGACACTGAAGATGTTGGATTTTGACTGCAGTTGTGAGGAGGGTGGGCCAGGGCCCCTGCTCACCTTGTACACGAAGGTGCACACGAAGTCGATGAAGCCGACCTGCAGTTTGGGGAGCTCAGCCGCCTTGTTCCGGTCCATCATGGGCTTTGGGAGGAGCAGGGACACAGTGAGGGGCAGGGGCAGGGGCAGGTGGGTCCGGCACATCCCCCAAGCACCAGGACGCACTCAGCCCCACCCACTCGGATGAACATGTCCATGGAAACGCACGGAGGAGGAAGGTGGAGCCCTGGCCCGGCCCAGCCTGCCTGACAGATGCTGGCTCTTGGCAGGGCAAGCCCAGGATGCCCCACGCGCCTTGGAGCCATCGGGCCCTGGTTCCAGGGCATCCGTATCAACGTCATAGTGCTGGCCTGCCCCAGGTCTCCTAGGTCCCCCAGACGCCGCGCCCACAAAGCGGGCCCCCTCCATCTCCCCCGCGGAGCTCTCCGCGGTGCTGAGCCAGGACCCCAGGCTCCCTGAGAGCGACCCCCCAGCTCAGGGAACTGTCCAGGGTGCTGAACCAGGCCGCAGGTGCCTGAGAGCGGCCCATCCAGCTCCCCAGGAGCTGTCCACGGTGCCATCCTGGGACCCAGACCCCCTGGCACAAGCCCCTGGTAAGCTTAGACCGCTGTCCTCGTTGTCCACACCCTGCGGACCCACCAAGCTGCCTCCTGTCAGTCCCTGCTTCACGGCTACCCACGGTCTGGACGGGCGTGGGGAGAACGGGCCAGGCAGGGCCCTAGAAGGCTGGCCCGGAAAGGACAAACCGGCCCAGTGCCCCCGAGACGCTGCTGGTCAGGGCGCCTCTCCTGCTGTCTGCACCCGCCCAACGCCTCCTCAGGCCTGTGTTCAGACCACTCTTCACCAAGTGGGGTTGGCTTGTGAGCAAACCCCCTCCCCATCTCTCCTCGTGTTGGACCTACTACCATCTCCTTCCGCATCGGCCCCTGGTTCTCTTGCAGGTGCATCGCGGTTTCGCAGAATAGTCATGACCCACACTGGTGACCCCCAGACCCCCGCACCACCCAGGTACCGTGTGTGGGCCCTGGCTCCAGCAACTCCTCCCTGGCTCGGCACCCTCCCTGGGGCCATGTCTGTCCCACCTGGGACTTCCTGGGCCGCTGAAGGCCCAGCCGTGTTCACGGTGGAACCTCTGGCCACGATCCACTGCCTGGTTCCACCAGATTCAACCTTACAGCTTCACCCGGATCCCGAGCCACCGGCACCCACACCCCATCTCATCACATGACCCAGAGTGAGAGCCCAGGACTTCAGAACCGGACACCCTGTCTGCACCGAGCCAGGACCATGCCCCGGGCGGGGGTTCTGGGAGCAACACTCACAATGGGCTGCTGATCCAGAACTGTCCTTTCCAGGTCCCCTTGTTCCCAGAACTCTGCTGCCACCAGCAGTGCCACCTGGGGTACAGAGAAGGCAGTCGTTCATCCGGTGGGGTTCAGTGGGGTTCAGCGCTGGGTCAGAGAGCGTCCCATGGACGTGCCAGAGGCTTTGTGTCCGCGGTCTCCACCCGGACCCCTGGGAACCCCACACACGTGAGCACAGGGGCACCCTCCACCCGGCGGCCATGGGTGCCCGGCCCCAGCACAGGGCAGTGCCCTGAGCACAGCTTGCAAACCGAGGGTCTGCCCCACGTCAGGCTCCCGTAGGCCAACCCCACAGGGAGGCCGGTGGCGCCCAGGCCATGGCTCACCCTGCTCTGGATCTCCCAGGGCTTGGTGATGGCAGACAGGTCGCAGGCCGTCATCATCATGGCCCTGTGAGCAGAGGGCGCTGGAGGGGGACCAGGCTGGCCCCCTCGCCCCCTGCGCCCCTGCGCCCTCCTGCCCGCGCAGCCTGGGGACCGTGGGGCGCAGGTCCTTCCGGAAGAGGCAGCCTGTGCTCCCCACTGCACCCCTGCCCCGTCTCCCCTGCACCGCACGCTGAAGTCAGCCAGTGCGTATCCCGAGCCTCGCAGTGCGTGGTGTGCAGGCGTGATGATCTGAACCGTCTCCACGGTGTGGACTGGCGGGCTCCGGGCTGAGCACGTGATCGCCAAAGGCCACGCCGAGACACTGGCCATGGTGCTGAACCAGGCCCAGCCACCGGCCTGTCCCTGGTGCTGTCGGACCCCAAATCCCCCTGAAAACGAGGAGCAGGACGGAGCTCTGCTTTCAGGCACCAAAGCCTGTAGGGGAGGAGCTGTTCCTGCCGCAGAGCATGGGGGGCTTGGGCCTGGGGGCCTGGCGGAAGTTTGCGGGAGTAACCGGCCCCCCAACCCACCCCCGGCTCACATGACGATCTCCTTCCGCGTCGTCTCCAGCGACAGGAACTCGGTCCAGCTTCGCCGGTCCGCGTAGCTCTTAGACTCGTCCACGATCTTCTGGAACATCGTCCTCTTCCTGAACCCCGAGGACACGGGGACTGTGGGCCGCCCCTCCCGCTCCGCCCTCCCCCGCCCCCCACGCAGGCCCCGCCCACACGCGTCGTCCCGCCCCACCGCCCTTCCAGGGAGGTCTCGCCAGGAGTGCAGGCGCCTGGGGCCGCGGGGCCTCCCCGGTGCCCCCACCCGGGCCTCTCGGCCTCCGGCCCCACGCGGGACCCACTTGAAGTAGAGCGCCAGGTCCGTGGCGATGATGGCAATGTCCATGAGGTGGGTCACGTGCTCGTGCTGCCGCCGGTTCAGGTTCTGGTAGATGTTCAGGCTCTGCGGGGGGGGGGGGGGGGGCGGGCACCAGACTCAGGCGGCCTCCCCCAGGGAGCCCACCCTCCGCGGGGAGACTTCCTGCGCCCCCTCCGGCTAGGGCGCACGGTCAGACTCCCGTCCCCAGGAGGCCAGGGGCGCGGACCTGCCCAGGATGGCCCGGGGCGCAGGGGGGCCCAGGTGCAGGGGGGCCCAGGGGGTCCTCAGCCGGAAGACTCGCACCTCGTCCGCCAGCAGGAACTTCCCGAACTCCAGGTGGTGGCGCTCCAGAATGGAGGAGCCGTGCAGCTTGGCCAACGGGTTCTGGGATCTGCCAGGTTCGGGGAGAAGCGAGCAGCCCCGCGTGGCCGGGAGGGCCCGTGGGCGCCACAGTGCAGGTCTCTGCTTCCCCGCCAGCTGCACGTGGGCCTCCCGGCGGGGACCTCCCCACGGGGCCCTCTGGGCGGGACCCCTAGGCACCCCTCCTGGCACCGCCCGCGCCTACTTCATCTGGAACAGGTTGTTGGTGCCGCGGTGGTCGATGTCGTGGCACAGGCCGGCGGTGACCATGGCGAAGGCCTCTAGGTCGGTGTAGTAGCTCTTCAGCTTCCCCGTCTGCGGACACAGGCGCCCCAGTCCTGCACGCGCAGGCGCACCAGCACTCCGCTCCTGCTCCAGGGGCTGAGGGCTGTGGGGTGGCCTGGGGGCTGGGCCTGACCGCTGTCCCTCCCCTCCAGCCAGGCGAGGGGTGGCCCCTGCTGAGCCCTCCAAGGCCCTGCCTCCCATGCAGAGGAGCCCCCGTACCCCTGGCTTCTGGATGCCCTGCCCCTTTGGCCCAGGAGGTCTTCACAGCCCTGGACAGGTGTGTGTGGGGGCGCCTCCCACCCCCGTACCCCTGGCTTCTGGATGCCCTGCCCCCCTCCAGGCACCGTGAGCAGCGTGAACATCGTCTGTGCCACGTTGAAGCCGTGGCGCCAGTTGTGGTAGGTGATCCTCCGGTAGCCTTTGCTGACGGAGAGCAGGAACCGCACCAGCACCTGTGGGAGCCGACACGTGTCTGCTGCCACCGGGGTGGGCCAGGGCCGCGCAGCCGAGGGGCCAGCACCCGGCTTATCCATGGGCTGCCAGGGTCTCCATCCCATTGCCCAGCCCCAGGTGTGAGAGGAGGACCCAACAAAGGGTCGAGGGTAGTTTATTTTTTGTTAACCCTCACCAGGGGATGTGTTTTCCATTGATTTTTAGAGAGAGTAGAAGGGAGGGAGGGAGGGAGAGAAACATCACCGGGAATGGAGTCCGCGACCCTATGTGTGGCCGAGTGCTTACTGGTCACACCGGCAGGGCAGGGAGGGGGCGTTCCAGAAGAAAAGGCCTGTTTGGGGCAAGCTGTGGGCACCTGGCTGGTGGCTGAAGGTCCTGAGGCTGGGTGGGGTGAGGGTGGAGGCTGGGGAGGGGGTGGGGGAGGAGGGCCGCTATCTCTGGACCACAGAATGTGGCCCCAGGGGAGCCTCTTATTCTTCTGTGTGTAATCCTCACCCGAGGATGTTTTTCCATTGCTTTTTAGAGAGAGTGGACGAGAGGGAAAGACAGAGAGAAACATCGATGTGAGAGACACATCGATTGGCTGCCTCCTGCACGAGCTTTGACCAGGGCCCAGGCCGGGAGGTTCGTGCCCTTGACCGGAATCAAACCTGGAACCCGTCAGTCCCCAGGCCGACGCACTATCCACTGAGCACACCAGCTAGGGTTCTTCTGTGATTTTTAGGGCCAGGAAATTATTAGGAAATAATTTTTTCTGTCCACGTTTTCTATAATTTTTTTCCTCTTGTGTTTCTTTCTTATTTAGTAGACCACCTCCTGGGAATGCGGCCTGCTGCCCTGACGTCGGCAAGAGGGAAGGTGTTTTCCTCGGTGGCGGTGGGAGCCGAGGCTCGGGGTGTGAAGGGACCGCGGGGCAGTGCAGAGTGGAGGCGGCCCCACTGGGCGGTCGGATGGTTGCCAGGACCTGGTTCCAGCCGGGGTGGTGGGTGCTTTCTGCACAGGTGATGGGCTGCTGTCTCCCCCGCCATGCTGGAGCCCACTATCACCCAGATGCACTTAAGGTCACATTGCCTGGAGCGCCTGTCCATCAGACTTTCCATCCGTCCATCCGTCCTGCAGTCAGCTCTTCCACCCCACGCTCTACCTGTGTTTTACCGGCCTGCATTGCCCATTCTGTAATGAACAGGCCTGCCCCAAGTTCAGTGCAGGACCTGGGACCCTGGACACGCCCTCACCTCCTGGGGCACCTGGGACCCCTGGCCATGCCCTCACCTCCTGGGCACCTGGGACCCCTGGCCACACCCTCACCTCCTGGGGCACCTGGGACCCTGACCATGTCCTCACCTCCTGGGGCACCTGGAACTTCCGGACCACCCCCAGCTCGTAGTACATCTGGATGCCGCATTTGACCAGCTCCAGCTCCGTGCACTCCAGATCGGAGAAGTGGAACTCGTAGATGTCAAACTTGGTGGGCCCTGGCAGCACTTCCTTCTGTGGGAGGGACGTGGCTGTGGGAGGCAGGCCCCCCATCCCACTGGCTCCTCGTCTCTCCTCCCAGGACCCTCTGTCCAGCCCCAATGCCCCAGTGACATCTGCCCTGCCAGTCGCTCTGGCCTGTGCCTGTACCGGGCCCACCCCTCTCCTCAGACCCGCGGTCCAACAACAAGAACTTGCCTAACTGGGCAGACACAGTGATGTTGCCAGGGAAACAAACGCAGAGATACGCACTTGGGAAGGTGCACGGACACACGGCAGGCGTCTGGCACGTGGACAGTGGCCACCATCGCAGGGACACCCCGTAAGCACCCTTAGTCTCCCAGCCCCCATCCTCAGCTCCCACCCCCCCCCCCCCCCCTCCACCTCAGGGTGGGGGCAGATTCTGACCAAGATTTCCCGCAGCTCCTCCTCCTCACAGTCAGCCGGCTCCTTCCCCAGGCGTTCTCGTGTGGGCTGAGAGGGAACCGATGCGCTGTGAGTCAGTGACACATCAGCTACGCCATTGTGAGTGTGGGACAGGCGACAGCATCCCCTCACCCTTGTGACTGGGACAGAGGACTGAGGTCGCTGCAGGAGCCCAGGGGAGGGAGCGTCCTGCCTCAGAGATAAGGGAGTGTGCGTGGGTGGCTCACGTCCGCATGTCCCTGCCTCTCCTGGAGGATGGAGCCCTCACCCAGCCGAGAAGGCCTGGGAGGGACCCACCCTGGGCTGGCAGGGCGTGTGGGCCTCCAGGACAGGCCTGCTCCTGGGTGCGCGTCCCGCGTGGGGGGCAGTACCAGGATGAGCTGGATCTCGTCCTGGTCGCATCGCACGTGGTACAGCACCATGTCCTGGGCGATGTCCTTGCGGTTGCCCAGCTTGTTCATCCTGTCGTGGGTGTCGGTGTTGAGCACGGACCAGCCCAGGAACTGTGTGAGGGACTGTGGAGGGCATAGGCGTCACCCCCGCGGGCACCGCCGTCCAGGTGCGTGGGCCCAGGGCCGTGCGCGCTCCTAAGGGGGGCGGCAGGGTGCCTGCCAAGCCCTGGCCCCGAGGGGACCTCGCACGCTGCCTCCCTTCCACTCTCTGGGGCCGTGCGGGTCGGGTGGGGGAGCAGAAGGTGTGTCCTGGGCGGCGCCAGGTATCCCCGTGAGCAGTCCCTGAGGCAGTGCTTACCTCCATGAGCACCTCGTCCTGCTCGTCGAAAGGCTTCCCGTCCTTCCTGTTGTAAAAGGTGGCGACCCCCACGATCTCCTCCTTCTTGTTGACGATGGGCATGGACAGGACGTTCCTGATGACCCAGCCGGAGTCGTCCAGGGGGCCTTGCTGCGGGGACGGGTCGGCGTCCGAGCTGACGGCCTGGCCCTGCCCTCAGCTGCAGAGGGTGGGTCCCCTCCCCGCCCGCGTGGGGACTTTACGCCCACAGGGCAGCGGGCACGCCCCACAGCACACTTCCCCGGGCCAGTGCTCAGGACACGCAGGGCCCCACTTACAGGCATCGCCCCCCCAGACCAGGCAGCTGGCCCTTCCTCGACGCCCTGGTGCCTGGCCAGTCCCCGAGGAGCCCTTGGTGACAAAGCCCTCCCCCCCACCCCCGCACGTGACCTCTGCCTCCTCCAGAGAAGGGCCTGTCCGTGTCCCCCGGGGAAGGTGTGGGGAGCAGACCTGAACCCTTGAACCCAGCAAACCCGCAGGCAGGTGAGCGTGAGATACAGGTGGCCCGCCCCCCCCCCGCCCTGCATACACACTTGGAACAGTTATAAAGTCAGAGTTTATTAAATTGAGTGAGTTATCAGCTGTTAAAGTGTGTGTACATTTTTTTTTGGCGGGGAGGAGGGGGCGGACACCCTGTATGTGTTTGCCGCTGTTTGACACTGCGATTTTGAGGTTGTTTCTTAAGCAGTAAAAAACAATTCTGGCCCGGCCGGTGTAGCTCAGTGGTTGAGTGTCAACCTAGGAACCAGGAGGTCCTGGACCGATTCCCAGTCAGGGCACATGCCCGGGTTGTGGGCTCCATCCCCAGTGCGGGGTGGGCAGGAGGCAGCCGATCCATGATTCTCTCTCATTGATTTTCTCTCACTCTCCCTCTCCCTTCCTCTCTGAGATAAAATACAAATTCTGAACCCGATCCCTTCATGCCTGTCCTGCTGGTAAACAGCTACCTGAAATGTGAACATCTCGTCCGCAGGGGCGTTCATGATGTTACAGATCTGTAAGGAGCAGAGAGCAGGCTCAGCTGCACAGCCGAGTGGACACACGATTCTGAAAGCGACTGTCCAGCCCGGAGCTTCTACAGAGGCCTAGCGGGGGCAGGGGCTGGCGGGAAGGCTGGGGCTGGAGGCAGGGCCTTGGGGACTCACAAAGCCGCTTTCTGCCACGTAGGTTGGAAGGCCACTGGCCAGGGCCCAGTGATCAGCTGGGGGTGTGCTGGGGAGAGAAGCAGAGGGTCAGATGGGCCAGACCCAGGGGTGTGAGGCGTGTGTGTGATTGTGGCAGTGTGTGCGTGCATGTGTGCGTGTGTGTGTGTGTGTGTGTTCCCGTTTGTTCTGTTCTCTGAGCTCCAGGTGGAGCAGGGATTGGGGGGAGGGAAGCTGGGGAGGCTTCGGGCTGTGGAGGGCGTGGTTGGGGGCATTTGTGCTGCCTCATCTACCTTTTCTGCCCACGATGAGGCCACTGGCCTGGTGGGAGCCCCTTCCCCTCCTGCGGCCTCTGGAGCTGAGTGCTGGTCCCCTGTCCCGTGGCTGGGTCGGGATCTGAGGGTCCCAGTCTTTGTGGGGGCCTGTGGGTGGGGTCCTGACAGGCCTGTGGGGCCTGGGGCCCTGGCCTCGTGGCTGTAAGGCTGGCACCGGGCCCTGCCCTGAGCTCCACCCAGCTGTGCTGCTCCCTGGCTGACGTCCCCTCGGTCCATCCCACTGGGTGTGCAGTGTGACGAGACCTCGAGGGCCTGCTAGCTCAGGTGCTGTGGCAGGGCCCCTGGACGCCCCCTGGGCCCCCTGGATGGCCACTGCGAGGTCCCCCTTCATTTTCTCCAGGGTCAGCGAGCCAGCGCCTCCCACCCACGTGGGTGCCCACAGCCCAGGATCCGCTGGCACTCACGGGATGACCTTGATGTCTTCCTTGCCGTGGAGGATGTAGTCGATTACTTTGTAGAAGAGGATTTCCTGAGGATCAGACCACAGCGGGCGGTCGTGAGGGGCTCCGGGCCAGCTCCCCAGGAACCTCTGGGCAATGAGACGTCTGTCCCTGGCTCCCCAGCCCCCTTGCCCTCCCCACTCCTGGGCTGGGCTGGGACAGGCCCGTGCTGCCCTGGAGTTGTGGGGTGGAGAGCGGCGAGCCTGTCCCTCCCGCCACGACTCACACGGCCGTCGGGTGTCCGCGGGCCTGCGTACGGCTGAGCCTCTCCCATTAGGATGGGCCACACGTCGAAGAATTCCTGGCGGAGAAGAGGGAGAGTGGTGAGCCAGCCCTGCGCGGCCCGGCTGGGGGGCGGGCGGGACCTCACCTTCTCCTTGGTCATGTCCAGGAGGCCCACGGAGTAGCGGTCACAGTTGAGGTAGGCCCGCACCGTGTAGAAGGCCTTATGGAACTGCCGCTCGATGTCCGTCAGCTCCTCAAACACCTTGTTGGCCGACCACAGCAGCACCTGCAGGGGCGGCACCCACGGCCCGTGTCCACACCCACAGGCCTGTCTGGGCCCAGCGGCACCTGGGCACGGACCGTCACCCCTGAGACGCCGTGCACAGCCCCTGCCACAGGGCCCTGGGGGACACTGAACCAGACGGCCCCCCAACGGCATATCTGAGGGGCCACCGAGCGGGTACCAGCCCCGACTCCTGCGGCCTGACCCCGGGGCCTGGGAGCCTCCTGGGGGACGAGGCCTCCAGCTCCGGCCACGGCCCTGCCCCGCGCAGCCTGGTGTGGCCTCACACCGGGTCCGTGAGTGGGTGAGGGAAATCAGTGGCCATGAGCTCGGAGGGCAAAGCCGGGACCAGCCCGCCCTGGTCAGACGGCGGGGGCAGGGCTCTGAGGACACGAGCTCATGGTGCCCTGGGCCAGCAAGGTGAGGAGAAGGATGGTTTCCTGCCACGTCCCTGAGGCCCTGGATAACCCACCCCCGGGGCCTCAGCTGATGGCCGGGCTCCCCCTAACTCCGAGGGGAACCGCTCCCCAGTTTCTCCGTCTCCTCAGCCACAGCCTAAAGGCAGGGCACCTCCTGGCCCTGGCCTGTCACATCCGCTCCCCCCAACACCTGTTGTCAGCCTGAGCACTGCCTGGGGCAGAGCCCCTCCTCCTGCAAGATCATCCCTGCCTGGCTCCCCTCTGCCAGCCTCCTGCGGCCCCCGCGGCCCCCGCGGCCCCGCTGTCACCGGCCAGGACTGGCTCTCATGACCCCACCTGCTGTGTCCTCTTGCCGGGAGGCAGCCCACTGCCCACGTAGGCCAGGAGTTCCTCACTGTCCACCGCTCCCTCCCCTGACCCGGCCAGGGCCTTCACAGCCCGCGTTTGTGGAGCCAGACCCCCGACAGCGCCCGTTCTTTCCAGACCTCAGGAAGCACAGTCTCAGGGTCTGGTCACTCGGCCACAGCTGTGAGGTCAGGAGGCCACCCAACCCCGCCCAGAGCCTCCGTGCTCGCCGACGGCGCAGGGGGCGGTGAGATCCGCAGACCATCTGAGCTGTGGTTCTGTGGCCAGCTGCCCCCAGAAGTCTACACATGTGTTGCTCACGCGTGTCGCCCACCTGTGTCACCCACGCGTGTTGCCCATGTGTGTTGCCCACACGAGTCAGCTGGTGGATGAGCACCTCAATCCTGCTGCTGAAGGCCTGGTAGCGAAAGGCCTGGGCACGTCTCCCACACACTTGTGTGAGGACACCCACCTGGCTCGTTACCCAGGAGCACTGAGGTGGGATCCCCCACTCCCACCCGGCCCTCCATCACCCCTGAGCCCTGATTTGACCAGGGACCTCTCACCGTGCGGCACCCTTGCCAGGAGCAGGTTCTGTAACAGCCGGAGGAAATGGGCGCAAGGGTTGGTGGTGTGTCTGCGGCGTTCTGACCCCAGCAGCCTGGCCGCACAAGGCCCCGCAAGGCCCCGCCCGCTTCTACCTCTGGGAGTGGAGCCCGGACCTTCAGACACGCCAGGTGGATGTTTAGGCAGCGGCCTCGTGTAGCCGCGAGGTCGGCGTTTAGAGCAAATAGCCCCGAAGGCTCTCTGCCCCAGTCAAGACCCGGCCCTGACGCCGCTCTGACTTGGGGTGTCCTGGGACTTCACCCCCAGGCCTCGCGCAGGGCCTGTGCTCTGTCCCTCTGCCCGAACCTCCGCCCTCCTCCGTGGGGGGGCCCTGGGCTGGTTCTGCTCAATGGTTACGACTCATGTCTGGTTTGGGCCTGACCTCTCTGGAGAAGCTAGAACCTCAGATTCTTTTATTTTTTTAATCTTCAACCCGGAGTGAGGATACTTTTTTCATTGATCTTTAGAGAGACAGTGGAAGGGAGGGAGGAGGGAGAGAGAGGAACATCAATGTGACTGAAGCACATCCATTGGTTGCCTCCTGCACACGCCCCAACTGACCGGGGCTTGGGATCGAACCTGCAACCGAGGTGCGTGCCCTTGACCAGGAATACAACCTGAGACCCTTTGGTCTCACTGAGCAAAACTGGCCAGGGCTCAACACCAGCATTATTAAAGGCAAATGACAGACGTTTAAAAAATTGGGAAGAGCCGAAACCGGTTTGGCTCAGTGGATAGAGCGTCGGCCTGCGGACTCAAGGGTCCCAGGTTCGATTCCGGTCAAGGGCATGTACTTTGGTTGCGGGCACATCCCCAGTAGGGGGTGTGCAAGAGGCAGCTGGTCGATGTTTCTCTCTCATCGATGTTTCTGACTCTCTATCCCTCTCTCTTCCTCTCTGTAAAAAAATCAATAAAATATATTTAAAAAAATAAAAATAAAAATAAAAAATTGGGAAGGTTGCCTTAAAACTATATTCACATATCCATTCACATAGGTATTCATATTCCCTTCCAATTATTCATCTTTTTAAAAAATATATTTTTATTGATTTCAGAGAGGAAGGGAGAGGGAGAGGGAGAGATAGAAACATCAGTAATGAGAGAGCATCAGTGACCGGCTGCCTCCTGCACGTCTCACACTGGGGATCGAGCCCACACCAGGGCATGTGCCCTGACCGGAATTGAACCATGACCTCTTGGTTCATAGGTCGACACTCAACCCCTGAGCCATGCCGGCCGGGCTCAACGATGTCTAACAAACCAACATCAAAGCGATAACTATTCACAATCACAAATGTCAAACCGGGACCCTAACGCGGGCATCACGCGTTCTATCAACTGGCCCAAGTCTGCGAGGCCATCACCAGACTGACGTCCATGGGGATAAACAGGCTCAGAACAGCCTTTCCTCTGTGGCAGGAGCAGGATCCCTCAGCTCCCTCATCCCGTCGTGGTCGTTACAGACACGCGGGCTGCGTGACCGACACCAGTACTCCTGCCGGGCGTGTGCTAGTTTACCTAATCGGAGGCGTTACTGTTTGTGGCAAACATCGCACGACGGCAGCTTTTATTCGTTCTTATTCTCATTGCAGTGACTCTCCCCGAATTCCCAGGGGCCGCATGTGACCCAGGCTGTGTGTGCACCCCCAGGTCAGCCTGCACTTCCGCGGTAACACCCGACGACCCAGCAAACCTCGCAGCCGAGGCAAGCCGAGCTCCGGGAGGCAGGGGACACGCAGGGCACCGAGGCTGCGTGCGTCAGCCTGCACTCTTTCCCACAGCACCAACGCCCTCCCCCCCCCCAGCCCCCACGCCCTCGCTCAGGGAGGCAGATGCTGTTCTGTGTCCCGTGTGTCCAGGGCCACACCACCAGGGATCTCGGCCTCAGAGCGGCCGGCAAACACAGCACCACACCACGACGCCTGGCAACCTGCCCGGGTGGACCCAGCCCCGCCCGCCCTTGTCCAGAGCGACCAGGGGGCCTGAACCCCCGGCTGTGGCCAGGAGGCAGGACCAGGCGGGTACCTGTCCGCGGCGCGTCTCACAGTTGTGCAGGTAGCTCAAGTGGTAGATCTTCAGGTTCAAGGCCCCGAAGTTCAGGTACTTCAGGAAAACCTGGAACGGAGGTTCAACCACAGGAGTTAAAGCCTGTTTTCCGGGCGAGCATCCTCGTGCATCGAGGCACCCACGGACAGAGGGACGGGGATCAGAGCCACGCGCACCCCCTGGGGAAAGGCCCGGCACTCACGTCCTCGTCCTCGCGGGTGAAGCCCGGCCCATCCAGCTTGTTCACAGCCATGACCACGGCCACCACGTCCTTGCCGTTCATGACGGGCGTGGCCAGGAGGCTCCTCGTCTTGTAGCCGGTCAGCTCGTCGGCGAAGGTGCTGAAGTGGGGGTTCTGTGAGGTCACGGAGAAAAGACAGAGGCTGTTGCTCTGTGGGCCTGGGCTCGGGGTGGCCCCGTGGAGGCTCCAGGCCAGTGCTGACGCCCAGTGGCCCTGTCCCGGGTTGGGGGTCCTGGGAAGCTCAGAGGACGTGCCACGGGCCCAGCTCAGTCCCTGTCACGCCACCTTGGCTTCCAGACTCCGCAGTCCTCACAGCTCCCCACCCCCGTGCCCCACCTGGGCTGTGGGCAGAACCGGGTCCCCCCACACCTGATACCTGGGTGCCCCTCCTGCTCCTGGCTGCAGCTCCTCCTGCCTTCCACCGCTGGGGCCAGACCCATGGGCCCCTCCCTCAAACATACGTGTGGCTGAACTAGGGGAGCACAGCCTGATGGGGCGCGTTGGGGACAGCCAGTGGGCGGGCGCCGAGGGCTCCTTGGGGCCCCAGGATCCGTCCAAAGTCCCCACAGGCCTCCCAGGCCTGTGTTCCATCTGGGGTCTGCCCCCCGGGGCCGCTGCCCAGGTGACAGCCGTGAGCACCTGCCCCAGGTGACAGCCGTGAGCACCTGCCCCAGGGGCTCCCACCACCCAGCACCTGCCCCAGGGGGCTCCCACCACCCAGCACCTGCCCCAGGGGCTCCCACCACCCAGCACCTGCCCCAGGGGGCTCCCACCACCCAGCACCTGCCCCAGGGGCTCCCACCACCCAGCACCTGCCCCAGGGGTTCCCACCACCCAGCACCTGCCCCAGGGGTTCCCACCACCCAGCACCTGTCCCAGGGGGGTCCCACCACCCAGCACCTGCCCCAGCGGTTCCCACCACCCAGCACCTGCCCCAGGGGGGGTCCTACCACCCCAGCACCTGCTCCAGGGGCTCCCACCACCCAGCACCTGCCCCAAGGGGTTCCCACCACCCAGCACCTGCCCCAGGGGTTCCCACCACCCCAGCACCTGCCCCAGGGGCTCCTACCACCCAGCACCTGCCCCAAGGGGTTCCCACCACCCAGCACCTGCCCCAGGGGCTCCCACCACCCCAGCACCTGCCCCAGGGGCTCCCACCACCCCAGCACCTGTCCCAAGTGGGTCCCTGGTGGGTGGGAGGGGCTCGAGTTCTGTCTCTGCAGGGGCAGGTCCTCAAGCCCTGACTGGGCCACAACCAGGGGGTCCCCCAGGTGACTCGGACTCTGTCCTTCAGAGGGGATGTGCCGACCTCAACCCCTTCCCGAGTGTGACGTGTTTTCACACGAGGCCAGGGTGAGCCGGGCGGAGGCCGTGGAGGCGGAGGCTGGCGGGGTCTGGGACCTTCTAGCATAGACACAGGACTCTCACTCGCTGGCCAGGACAGACGTCCGCGCCCTCTCTCAGCGCCCTGCACCGCTCCTCACGTTCCTCACTGTCACTCACTCTCGGGCTCACTCAGGACTGTGCAGGCCGAGGGTGGTGGTCCCTCGCGGCCCCGGAGGGTTCTCTCTCTGGGCCCTCGGCCGGGCACTCCCTGCAGGGCCAGGGGCCCGAGGAGGCTGTGGGGAGGCAGCCTGTGCTCCTGACCGGGAGGGCTGGTGTGTGGCTGAGCCAACCCCTCCCCTCCCCTCCTCCCCGATTCCCCGGGAGGCAGCCCCACCCGCAGCCGCACCACGTGTGCGAGCCCTGCGTGGTGGCCGTGTCCAGCAGCGGCACCAACATGGGTTCACAGGGCTCAGCTCTGACCCGCAGGAAGCCCGCAGCGGCTTGGCTGTGAGCGCGAGTCTGTGTCTGAACTGGAAGGTCCCACGTTCCGAGCCCTCCGCCCGCCAGCTCCCCGCTCCCTTCACAGCGCCGGCCGCTCCGGCGTCCACACTCCTGGCCGCGCTGCCGGCCTCCTGCCTGTCCTTGCGCCCATGGGACCCGCACGGACACGCAAACATGCGCCTGCACCCGGGGCCCCACCACACGCTGCACGCGGGTGGACGGAGCCTCGGAGGGTCGGGCACGTGGGGCCGGAGCCATGCTCTCGGAGTAGAGTCACGGAAGCGCTAGGCTTGTCCATGTTCCTCTCCCTGCGCTGGACCCACTCCCGGGCTCCCTGCCTTTGCTGCTGCTGCTCCCCTGTCTCCCAACACCCCCCGCCCGCTCCTCTGTGGGGTCAGACCCTTCCGGGTTCGGCCCCACCCACTGCCTGCCGAGGGGACCCCGGTGCAGCCTGGGCATGCCCGTCACTCAGACCCTGTAGGCCTGGAAGCCTTGGGATTTCTCTAAAGTGTCCCCAACGCTGTAGCCACTGCTCCCCCACGGCAGCATCCCCAGGCCTCACCCTGCCCCCCGCACTGGCCCTTCGTCCTTCAACCACACGACTCCAGCCACCACAACGGGGTCCAGACGCCTTGGCTACAGGCAGGACCCTCTGGGCAAGGCGTTTTGGGGACCACATCTCTTTGTTGGGGGGAGTCAGGACCTCCCCCCCGCCGCCCCCGAGCCAGGACCTGGGCCCATGGTCTTGGCCCAGCCACAAGCCCTCAGGGTCTGGGAGCTGTGAAGGCGCTGACATGCAGACCTGCAGCCCCCTCACCCCCGCACACCTGGCTCCAGGAACAGCCCCTGCGGCTCTGCCCTCTGAGTAGCTGGCGCCCAGGGCGGAACCCAGACTCTGCCTCAGTCTCCCCTCTAGAGCCACCTGGAAACGGAGCCCTGACAGTGCCTAGGGATTGTGATCACTTTGGGGAGATCTGCTCTTTGGTGACTTTGGACTCTGGTCTCTGTTCACTGCATCGGATAAGGAGAGCCCGTGGCCGGAGGACAAGGCGGGCGCTGTGGGCTGCCCCAAGGGGCTCCTCCGATGCCGCTGGCCGCCTGGGGAACCCTGGGAGACAGTCCTGCAGGGGCGGGACCTGGCCTGGGGCAGCCCCGAAGGTGGACCCAGACCCTCAGAGCAGCTGTGCGGCACCCACGGCACCGGTGTGGGGTGGGGAGGCTGGAACACCGACCCCTGCGGGGACAGGACCGAGGAGGGGTCCCCACTACGAGCGCCTCTGTTTCTGGGAAGTGGGCGCTCCTGACGTCCTGATTCTTGGTGACCCATTTCTTCAAGAGGGAGCGGAGAGAGAGAGGCTAATCCTGGAGATTACGCTGCTTAGGCCGTGGAGGCCGGTGGTGGGAGCAGAGGCGCTAAGAGGATTGCCGCCCGGCTGCCTCCTTTCCACCCTGGGTCCCCGTGCCCGTCTGTCTGTCTCCAGGGACAAGGGGCCGGCGGCTGCGTGGGGGCTCAGCCCCTCCTGACTCCTTCATGGGCAGGGAAGAGGCAGATCGGGTCAGGGCTCCTGCTTCTAGCACCCAGGCTGGGCCCCTCAGGGGCCGGGAGATGGCGCGGGCCCCTCCCCGGCTGCAGCCTCTCCCTGCTCTTCCCGGGCGCCCCCTCCCACCCCCCACCTCGTGTGGCCTGCTGACCTACCCCCGGCCCGTGGGACCCTCGAGGCCCCGTGAGGCGTGGCTGGAACCCACCTCCCTCACGTCCTGCACGTTCACCATCTTCTTGGTCTGAGCCACGTGGCCCACCACCCCGATGTCCAGCGGGAAGACGATCTCGGCGTTGGGGGGCACCAGGCAGTCCTCCAGGACGCGGCCCGGCCGCACGCCGAAGAGGCGCGTGGCGAGCTCGGCCACGCCGTTGCGCTGGCGGTGCAGGAAGAGGCTGCAGCAGTCGGCGCGCAGCAGCGGGCCCAGGCGGCGCAGGAGCTTGAAGAGCACGGGCTCCATGTTCACGTTCTCCTGCATGTCCTGTACCAGCTCGAGCAGTGCCGCGCCCTCCTGCACCTGGCACAGCTCCCGGAAGCTGGCGCCATCCTCGGGGAGCCCGTCCTCGCGGGCCCGGGCCGCGTGCTCCGGGCCCAGCGCCTTCCTGAAGTACCGGTCTGCGAAGCCGGGGTTCTGGTCCAGGTACCGCCGCACCTGCTCCTCGCGGAGGCTCATGGTGTCCAGCTGCCCGACCCGAGCCGCCGCCGTCCCCGGTGTGCGCAGACTCCCCGCAAACACTGTCATCAGCAAAGCCTCGCTTAGTGACGATTAGAGGCCTGGGGACACCAGCTGACGCGCCCACGCCTGCCCCCTCGCCTGAGGCCTGTGCTTCCTGCTGCCTGGGAGTGACAGGGCCTTCGGGACACCCCAGCAGTGGAGGGAGGTGACCCTCTCTACCTGGTCCCACAGGCGGCCCAGACCTGGGCTTCCGTGTCCTGCACAGGAGGGCATCTGCCTCGGGGAGATGCAGCCCGGTCCCAGGCCTGGAGAGGGGTCCCATGAGGGTGCAGCTTCGGCTCCATCCCCACAGAGGGAGGTGGGGACAAGAGAGGGAGGGGGCCCAGCCCCTGGCCTGGGGGCGGGAGGGGCTTGCACACACACCCCCTTTTCCATGCTGGGAAGAGGCGGCCTGGGCATCCAGTCCGCAGGTAAGGGGTCTCACCTGGAAGAGCTGGCACCCTTAGTTCAGTTGTCTGAATGGACCCCCCCGCCCCCACGCCCGGCACCATTATTTGCTCACAACCTCTGGTCGTGTTTTACAAGCGAGTTAGTTCCCAAGCACCTGTGCCTCACTCAGGGACTGGCATGTCTGGGTGGCAGCACGCACCTCTTGCCGAGGGCATATCCGCTCGCCCCCGATGTCATCAGATTGAGCTTTTCTGTGATCCATGAAGTGAAAAAAGGTGAAGGGACCACGGGAGGACTTGCCCCACGTTTGTCTGACTCTCTTGCTTCACAGAAGAAAAGACTGTGTGAACATGCATGAGTCTGTGTGTGCCCATGCACAGGTGCACACGTGCACGCACATGATTGCACATGTGTGCATGCATGTGCACGCATGTACCTGTGTGTGTGCAGGTGCACCATGGACTGTTGGAGGCTGGGGTAGAAGCTCTGTCCATGGGAACCAGTGTGCACGTCTCGGCGAGCCCGGCGGCACCTGGCATTGGGCTCACCGGAGGCGGCAGTGAGGGAGCCGCCTGTCTGCAGGGGCGGCAGCAGACGGTCTCAGGGGAAGGGTTCTGGGCCCTCTGGTCACGGACTCCATGTCGCTGGGTCTGCTCCACACGGAGCCGTGTCTGTGTCGCTAGCACACTTTCCACCGGATGTGGGGCTCGTGTGTGAGTCTGGCTGTTACTGCACTCAGCAGGTGAAACTGTGTGTGTGTGTGCGCACACTCATGTGGGAGTGTGCACAGTGTGCACGCCGGCTGGGGCGCCTCGTGTGCTTGGACGGGTGTTCTCCACGTGAGCATGGTCCCATGGATCTCGGGGCTCTGGGCCCTGCAGCTGTGACACCACTGGGGCCCAGCTGGCCGGGTGTGGGGGGAGGGGTTTGAGGCTCCTGTCTCCACTGAGCCACGCAGCCGTTTCTTTCAGGGATCTGCTCCAAGGTCCCCACGTCTCCTGAAAATAGTGGGTTCTGATGGGATGGTGGCGGGCCTGCAGCTCTTGGATCTCGGCCAGGGCTGCCGTTGCCTCACTGGCAGTCAGCCCCAAACAGCTTCTGGGTGCTCCCTGGGCATCGGCTCCAGAGGCCCTGCTCTGGGCCTGGGTGTGAGGCACGTGATGACCACCACCTGATTGAGCGCCTGGAG
This sequence comes from Ia io, assembly GCA_025583905.1. Classification (NCBI taxonomy): domain Eukaryota; kingdom Metazoa; phylum Chordata; class Mammalia; order Chiroptera; family Vespertilionidae; genus Ia; species Ia io. The sequence continues at coordinate 184,880 of JAJQQW010000002.1, read as the reverse complement.
AACTGGGTCTTCGGGGACACTTCCCAAATCTGTCACTCACCCCGCCCCGAGGCCCACCCTCGGGTCCTGCCAGCCGTCCCCTCCAGATGGCTGAGGAAAACTGGGCGTTGGCCTGAAGCTCACGGAGCTCACGGCCTTGAGAACCCACGCCCTGGGCTCAGGCACAGCAGCTCGAGGCGTCAACTTGTGGCCGACAGTGCTCCACAGAAGGCATGGCCCCGCGTGCTGGCCCCTGGCCTTGCTAACACCGCCTGCCCCCCCCGCCCTGCCCCCCGGCCGCCGTCAGCTCACCCGATCCAGGGAAGGAGCCGCATCTCTCAGGCTCATAGAGTTCACCGGTCTCGCCTCACTCAACCTGAAAAGGACCGATGGCCATGGCCGCCAGCCAGATGGCAGCCTGTGGGGTGGGCTGGCGGATGCCCAGGGGCGGGGGCTGCGGGTAGGGCAGTGCCCAGGGTAGCTAGAAGGCTGTGGTAAATCAACTTCTGCCCTTTGTCTTGTGTAGCCTGGAGTCTGTCATGTGACCTGGTTCGGAAATTCATCCTCCCAGACCCCAGAGGGAGCCAGCCCGTGAGCTGCCCCCCAAGAGAGACAGCCATTTCTGGTGCTTTAAGTTCCCCACTTCCTTCTTTTTTTTGGTTTCTTTTTTGTTTGTTTGTTAATCCTCAGCCTCGGCTATTTTTCCATTGATTTTTAGGGAGAGTGGGAGGGAGGGGTAGAGACAGAGAGAAACATCAATGTGAGAGAGACATATCGATTGGTTGCCTCCTGCATGCACCCCGACCAGGGCCTGGGCTGTGGAGGTTGCAACTGAGGTACGTGTCCTTGACCGGAATCGAACCCGGACCCTTCAGTCCACAGGCCTATGCTCTAACCACTGAGCCCACCAGCCAGGACTTATGTCCCCCACTCTCTATCCATGGTGGGGCCGCCCTCAGACGCTAACATGAGCGATGGGCCTGGTCTCAGCTGCCACACCAGCCATGCAGCGGGCAAGGCAGCCACGAGGGCCAGTGAGGGCTCCTCCCGTTGGGATGTGCCCAGGGCTTGTCCGGGTGCCGCTATCCTGGGGAGGCCAAGGCTGAGGCGGAGCCAGGACCCAGAAGGCCGAGCAGGAGGGTTTTCAGGGGCCGAGCCGACCCTCCCTCCTCTGCAGGGTCCTGAGCCTCTCGCCAGCCTGTGAGCAGCGTCTCTGTGGGCTGTAGGAAAGCATCGTCCGAGACTTACCTGTGCGGCTCATGTACTGCGTTCGGCAGGCCTCGCCAAAGAAACAGACCATTAGCATAGAGCAAAAGAGGAAATTTAAAAAAATATATATCTTTTTATTGATTTCAGAGAGGCCAGGAGAGGGAGAGGAGGAAACATCAATGATGAGAGAGAATCATTGCTCGGCTGCCTCCTGCACGCCACCCACTAGGGATGGAGCCCGCCACCCGGGCCTGTGCCCCGACCGGGAATCGAACCGTGACCTCCTGGCTCATAAGTTAACCTCCACCACTGAGCCGCGCGGCCGGGCAAGAGGAAGTGTGAAGTAACTGCTGAGGGCAAGCAGTTACTAACCACTGAGCCCACCAGCCAGGACTTACGTCCCCCACTCTCTATCCGTGGTGGGGCCGCCCTCGGACGCTGGAGCTGAGAGGTCTGCAGTCTGCCGTCTGATGGTGGGAGATGCGGGTGTGGGGTCAGGGGGAGCCAGCGGACCCCAGCCCGGGTGCTGGGAAGGGGGCCCGTCCTCCCTTGCCCTATGCTGGCAGCCACATGGGGCAAGGCTATCTGGTTTACTGAGTCCACTGCCCAGTCTAACCTCCTCTGAACCACCCTGTGCCCGGCCAAGTGGATACAAAAATAACCTTGCAGTTACTTAAAGGTCACCCCATGAGGCCAGCGCTGATCACCGGCCCCCACATCAGACTCGGCCGTGAAAAGGGTGCCTGCCCCTCCAACATGAAACACGGTGGCAGCGGGGCGGGATAGGGGGTGCAGCTGCGCCGGGCACACCCCAGCCTGAGGACATGCGGGGCACGCCCCAGCCTGAGGACAGGGGCTGGGCTGAGCTGGCTGTGGTCTCAGCCCTGTATTCTCATCCCTTCTGCTGAGCGTCGGAGGGAGGCCCCGGCTCCATCCTGCTGTGGAGCCCCGAGACCAGCACCGGCACCGGCACCGGCACCACCGGCACCGGGTATGCGCAGGGCCGCATGGCGCAGGCAGCCTTGCAGGTGCAGCTGGGGTGCCCGGGCGGCGGCCCTGGTGTAGTTGCGGGGAGCGGGCCTGGCACCTGGCGCTCACCCCTGCGGGCGGGTCCTGATCCGAGCAGCCAGGACAGTTGAAGGAATGAGCTCTCAATGCCTTAAACGTAAGAAAGTGCATCGTCTCAAACCCCCGGCTCAGGGGTCGGGAGACCAGCGGTACTCAGTGGTTCCCGTGGCTCTGGGGTCCCTGCTGATTGCAGTGGCAGCCAGGGCCGCAAACCCCAGGTGCTGACTGGCTTAGTGAGGTCCCCAGGCAGCCACAGAGTCCAGAGGAGTCCTGCTCAGAGCGGGGGGCGGGGGAGGGGACCCTCAGGGCCTCGGCTCCAGGGAGAAGCTGCCTGTAGCTGAGCCCGTGCAGCACAGACTGTGTGGCCGCAGAGCCTGAAACATGTACCCTCTGGCCCTTGACAGAAATCTGTGCTGCCCCTGGCTGAGGCTCATCAGAGCCCACGGCTGGGCCATGGGGAAGAGAATGGGATCTGAAGGACACGGGCCGTCTGCATCCCGAGGCGTCTGGGGGCGCAGGCTCTGTGCTGTGGGTGCCACGGGGACTGGGGTTCACTGTGGGTTTGGGTCCAATGCTTAGCCTGGGAGGGAGATGGGCAGGGAGCCTGGGACTTGCCGGGGGAAGTGGGAGGAAGAGACTAAATGCCTAGAACACAGGGACAAGGGTAACTTTGGGGTCACTGGGGATAGGAACTCTCCAGGGTGACCACAGACCCAAGGACCCAGAGGAACATTGAAAAGCCTCGTGATGGACACGTGCGGCAGGGTGCCTCAGGAGGAGCTGTAGCTGCAGGTGAAGTGGCTTCACGGCTGGGATAGAACGCGCTGCCCAGTGGGATGGCGAGGCAGCCGGACGCTCTGCGGAGAGGACTAAGCTCCGCCCTCGGCACCCCACAGTTGACCTCTGTGGCGCTGGCTCATGGAGGATGGGAGGGAGTGTCACTCTCAGCAGCCCTGGGGTGGGTCCACCCTTAGCCTTGACCCCTCTTCCCTGAAAGCGTCACTTCTCCAAGGGCCACCCCCCAGGTGGGGGCCTGAACAGAGAGAACAGACCACAGCTGCTGTGCCACCAGGAAACGGGAGTGAGGAATAGCTTGGTGGGTGTTAGCCAGAGAGCTGAGTTAATCCTGTTCTCCAGTTTGTGAGACATCATCACCATTGGTCCATGCATGGCCCCTCTTGCATCTTATTTTATCTATCCATCATATTTAGCTATCTATCCACCATCCATTCACCATCCCCCACCCACCTACCCATCTATCCACCATCCATCATCCCCCACCCACCAATCCATCCTTCCATCCCCCTATCCATGCATTCATTCACCACCCCCCACCCACCTACCCATCTATCCATCATCCATCCATTCACCCACCATCCATCCATCCATCCAACACCCACCCACCCATCCATCCCCCCATACACTCATCCATCCATCCATCCACCATCTGTCCTCCCAGATCCTGTCTTCAAGTTGGACTAACCCTTCCAGTATCTGCCATCCCATCGCACCTTAAAAAGTTGTGGGGGGAGTGCCAGAGACCAGTGCGTAACAGCATTGGCATGGAAGTGCAAGCAGGAACTTGGAAGGCCATCAACCTTGGGCAGTCAGCAGGGCTGTGGCCAGCACACGATTGCTACTGCTGTGATTGCGATGGCTCGAGGTGGTTTCCTGACCTGATCATCTTTACATTGTTTACTGAACTTTACTGACCTTTGATCCTATCTGCTCTGCCTGCGTGCATTGCTAAAGGGCAAATGTGTGACAAAACTGAGTAAAAGCAGGCAGAACCCAGACTCGGGTGTTCCTCTTCTCAAAGGAGGTCCCACCTGGCCCCCATGCCTTTAAAATTCGTTTTTCTTCTATAGTGTCTCAGTGTGCGTCGGCCCTCCCACAGGTCACCTGGAACCTGCTGTGCAGGCTGTGGCAGGGGAGTATAAAAAGTGAATTTTTCTTTGATGAATTCAAGTTCAAACTAAGGGATTTAATTTGCTCATTGTTATTTTAAGCCACTAAGCAATGTTTATAGCATTAAATGATTACATAAAAAGAAATGTCTCAAACCAGAACTAGAAAAAGAGCAAACTAAAGCCAAAGTAAGCAGAGAAAAAGGGAATAATAAAGAAGAGTGGAAGTCAATGAAATAGAAAACAAAAAATGAAGAAAATGATCAAACTAAACACTATTTTTAATGATCAAAAATATTAACCTGAGCCAAATTGGTTTCGAAAAAGCGCACCACACAGCCCTGGTCAGTTTCCTCACTGGTTAGAGCAGTGGCCGGTGGACCAAAGGGTCATAGGTTTGATTCCCGCCAAGGGCACGTACTGTGGGTGCAGATGCCCCAACCCCAGGAGGGGTGCAAGCAACCAATCTATGTGTCTCTCACACATCGATGTTTCTCTCTCCTCCTCCCTCCCACTCTCTCTAAAAAATCAATGGAAGAAATATCCTCCAGTGAGGATTAAAACAAAAATTAAAAAAAACCCACACAAATTACCAATATCAGAAATGAAAGAGGGAATTTCACTACAGACCCGAGACATAAAAGAATAAAAATATTTAAAACATTTTATTCTTTCAGTTTTACTGAGGTATATTTTTCATACAATAACAGTAGCAGCTTATAGAGGAATAATGTAGTCAATGCTATGCCAACAAATCTAAAAATTGTGATGGAGAAATTCCTCAAAAGATACTAATGCTCCTTCCAGAAAAAAATATATATCCCTATACATGTTTTTAAAATTAAGTTTGTTAAAATCATCCCATAAAGAAAACTTCAACCCCAGACGGCTTCACAGCTGAACTCTGCCAAATACTTAAGGAAGAAGCAACACCAGCTCCCCAGGCGCTCACAGGAAACACGGGGAGTGGCGGGCCGGCGTGGCAGGGCTTAGCGGGCGAGTCCGGACCTAAGAGCCTCTCTCCCCTCTCCCTTCCTCTCTGAAATCAATAAAAATATTTATATTTTAAAAAACGAGGGAGCCCTTCCCCACTCCTTTTGCAAAGTTAGCACCCCGGACTCTGAAAGGAGATGGCAACAGTACAAGCAGAGCATGCTGCAAGCGATACCTCTCACTAACACAAACACCAGGTCTTCAGGGGAGAACAGCGCACCGAGTCCCCCTGTGGAGAGGGCAGCACATGGGGACTGCACCGGTCTTCCCGCCTGTTATAATAATGTTATGGTCATAAGGAAACCCCTCTAATGTATGAAATAACTATTGTGAAATGTTTGCTGGTGGAAACCCAAATACTCTGTAACTTCCAAAATTCATGAACACCCCACTATCTTGATGTAAAAGCCCTGAGCCCTTAAAGTGTAAACGCCCTGCTCCTAGCATAAGGCACACCTCTGGCCCACACTGATAAGGACACAAGTTGTTTACCACGGTCTATATAAGCCTGGGACCGTCTTCAGTCGACGTCTCCTGCCCAATAAGAGGAGGACTCCATGTCGCTCCGAGAGACGAGCCCCTGACTGCTCTGCTGTGAGAGCCTGAACCAACTGCGGCCGCCTGTCTGTCCCTGTCTTCGTCGTCCGTCCTTCAGTGTGCATCGCTGGGTGGCCTTTGCTGGAGCCCAGGATCCACTAGGAATAGGTAAATAAATCCTGTGTGATTGCATACTAATTCTGTCTTGTGTGGTGTGTCCTGTGTTCCGGTTCGGCTCAGCTGTCTAGACATTGAAGCACCAGGGGATAGGCCGTTATTACTGACTGCTGGTCACCTGCGTTTGTCCCACTAAGTCTAGACAGATAATCAATTAATTGGGGCATAACTGGGACGATGCCCCTACTCATCGGAGTGGGAATGGGCCTTGGGCTGAGCCTTTCCTCACCGGGAGGACACTATGCTGGGCTCATCACTGTGTGGGAATGTCTTTCCCCCTTCCAGCTCAATGGGCACCCTCGTCCTGTGTCAGCGTGTGCCCCCACGGCACCTGGCCAGCCCCGGGTGTCTGTGCTGGGCAGTGGGGCGGCCCTTCTGCTGCAGCACAGGAGGGGTGCACGACGGCTAATGGCCACGAATCAGCTGCTGGGGGCCTCCTGGCTTTGGGGGAGCAGATCCGGCAGATGGGCTGTCTGTCACTCCTCACTGTGGGTAACACTTGGCCCTGCTCTGCGTTCCTGTAGGAGAAGTTTTTGTCCTCTTCCTGGTAAGAGGCAGCAGAGGCTGCTGGCCTGACCATGACCAAGTGGGACTTACCTCAGGAGGGCAAGGTTGGCTTAACATGGACACTGTGAGCGTGACTCACACAGGAACAGACTGAAAAGGAAACACAGCAGATACAGCAATAACAAAGTCTTGCCCGGCTGGCGTGGCTCAGGGATTGAGCTCGGACCCATGAAGCAAGGGGTCACGGTGTGATTCCCGTTGGGGCACACTCGATCCCCAGTAGGAGGAGTGCAGGAGGCAGCTGATCAATGATTCTCTCTCATCATTGATGTTTCTCTCTCTCTCCGTCTCCCTTTTTCTCTGAAATCAATAAAAATGTATTTTCAAAAAAGAGTGTACTTAAAAGAAAAGAAAAGAAAGCAATCCACGCAAAGCACCCATTGGTCAGGACTCAGGCACCGGACTGGAGTTCGTGGCTAGTTACTCTCGGGAGCTCAGGCCGAGATCTCACACGGGTGAGGGTGGGGCAAAGGGAGCGCCCTGCAGACAGAACGGGCGCCAGGGCGGCAGGCGCCAGGGCGGCGCGAGGCCGGTGAGCGGAGGACCAAGGAGGCGGTCGGGGTACAAGTGTCCAGGGAAGGGTGGGTGCCGGGCGCTGGCAGAGAGAGGCCAGATCCGGAGAAACGCTGCTGCCCAGCCCAGTGTGGGCCTCGCTCCGCCCGCGGGTTCACTGCGCCCCGGAGCGAATGGATCCGCAGCTCGGCATGGACAGGCTGCTCCATCCTGCTCCACGGGGCTGGCTGCGAACCTTGTCGCCCTGGAAACCGAAACAGTCTTCGGGAGTCAGCCCCTGGTGGCTCCGCTCACGCGCATGGGCGCACGACTTACACACTGGCCTTTAAAACCCCCACCTTCTGTGCGAAGGAGGCTCAGGATTCCACTGTCCCGGGAGGTCGCCCCCGCGGGCGGGCGGCGGGCGCTCCAAGGCCCGCAGTCCCCGCTGAAAATACGGCGAGGCCGGCTCCTGCCCGCGGCGTTCCACGAGGCGGATGGTGTCGGTGGAAGGTGGGCGCAGGGCCCGCGCGCGCTGCTGGGCCACTGCTCACCGGCCCCGAGGACGCTCCGCACGGAGGGCGTCCCCAGGCAGCCCTGGCGCGCGGGAGGCAGGACGGAGGTGTGTGCTCAGAGCGCCCCCGCACACGCCCCTCGCCGCAGGCTCGCCCGCGCCCCCGGATCGGCGCAAAGCTATTTACACTGCGATTAGCCCGCGGGTGAGTCATGGCTCCCGGCCTCCGACTGCAGCGCGGGGACCGCGCAGGCCCCGCTGCCGCCCGAGGTGCCTCCGGAGCCGTGGAGACGCCGCATCCAGACCTGTTTCAGGAAGAGCCTGGGGTGCCCCGAGGGCCCGGGGACCACCTCGCCCGCCCCGCCTCCTCTCACCGGTGGGCATTTCCACCCCAGTCCCTCTCAGGCCGGGAACCGCCTTCTAATGAATTAACTCAGCCACCCGCGTCCGGGGCTCCGGCCCGAGCCGGGAGAAGGGCTCACCGAGGTTCTGCCTGAGGCCTCACCTCCACTCACACCCCCGTCACACCCCCTCGCACTCCAGCCAACGCCCCCCGCCCCCCGCCTCCCGCCTCCCGCTTATCCCCCTGGCACCCGGCCCCCTCCCCCGGGCCCCCTCCCCCTCCCCTTCTGCACTCAGGCCCCCCAGCCCCGGCCCCCTTCCCCGTGCCGCCGCCCCTGCCGGCTTCCTCGGGTCGTGGCGCTGCGTGCCGGCGGCCGCGGAGGGAGACTTGCCGCCTGGGGAGCGCAGACGCAGCAGCTCGGGAGGTGGGAGGTGGGAGGTGCTGGGGGGTGGGGCCTGGGGGCCCTCCGTAGAGAGGCCGGGGTTGGAGGGCGCCCATACTCGGAGTAAGGTGGGGGAGACGCGTGGGGGCCCCTCTCCTCTGGGAGCTGGCCAAGGGGCGTCCTCGGGGCGGCGGGGGCCGGGGGCGTGGGAGGGCGGCGCCTGGGCCAGGCGCGAGGCCGCAGGCCGGGTGCGGGGAGCGCAGCGCCCTGGGCGGGGCGCCGCGGGCTGGGGTGGGGGCGCGCTCCCTGCGGGTCTCCGCGCCGCCCCGGTTCCCGGCGCGGGGCCGCGGCGGCGACGGGAGGCAGAGGATGCGGGCTCCGGCGGCGGCGGCGGTGCGGGCCCGGGAGGACGCGGGAGGATGAGGGGGAGGCCGGCGGTCCGGCCGCGCGGCGCCGGGAGGAGGCGCAGGCGGCGGGGGCGGCGGCGGGCGGCGGCGGGCGCGCGGGGTGCGGGCCGGCTCGGGCGCGGAGGATGAAGTGGAGCGTCCGCGGGGCCTGCGCCGCGCTCTCCGCCTGCCTCCTGCTCGCCTGCGCGCTCAGCGCCGCCGCCGTCGGCCTCAAGTGCTTCTCGCTGGGCTCGGAGCTCCGCGGGGAGCCGTTCCGCCTCGGGGCGGCCGCCGGCGCCTTCTACTCGGGGCTGCTGCTGGCCGCCGGCCTCTCGTTGCTCGGCGCCGCCCTGCTCTGCTGCGGGCCGCGGGCCGCGCCTCTCGCGGGGCCAGGCCAGGGGCTCGGGGTCCCCGCCGCCCCGGCAGGCGCTCCGGAGACCGCGCCGGGAGCGCCGGGGGCCGCTGCCGAGCCCGAGGGGCCGGGGAACAGCCAGAACCTGCTCCTGCTCGGCGCCCTCGTCTTCATGCTCGGGGTCCTGAGCGCCTTCGCGGGCGCCGTGATCGACGGCGACGCCGTGTCCCTCGTGGAGCGCAAGTACTCGCACTACTGCCTGCCCCCGCGTGCGCCCGCCTCGGCCCCGGCCCCGGCCCCCGGCCCCGCGGCCCCCGCCCCCGGCCCGGCCCCCGGCGCGCCGCGCGCCCGCGCCACGCCCGCCAAGTGCCGGCAGCTGAAGGACTACCAGCGCGGCCTGGTGCTCTCCACCGTCTTCAACGCGCTCGAGTGCCTGCTGGGCCTGCTCAGCCTGCTGCTGGCCAAGACCTACCGGGCGGCGCGGGCCCGGCGCGGGCGGCGCGGGCGGCGGGGAGGCCGGGCCCTGGCGCGGCCCCGCGGCGGCTCGGGGCTCCGTGCGCAGCCGCCCGCTTCCTGGGTGCGGCGGGGCCGGCGGGGCCGGCGGCTGCAGCATCGCCCGAGCGAGGCTTCCATCCTGGCCCCGGAGGAGTCGGACTTCGTCGCCCCCGGGGACTGCGCGGGCTTCGCGGCGCACCTCGCCGTCTCTTACATCAACTTGGGAGTCGTCCGCGCGTCGGACGAGGCGGGGGTGGAGGTGTGCTGCGGCGGGCACCCGTCGGTGGAGCTGCCGGGGTACGCGCCCTCGGACCCTGACCTCGACGCTTCCTACCCCTACTGCTGCCGGCCGCCCCGCGAGACGGCGCGTCCCTGGGAGCCAAGTCGCGCCTGCTGAACCCCGATCCCCGACGGACTGGCGGGCCGCCTCCCCACCCATCACCGCCGCGAGGGGCGCGGGGCTGGCGGGGGCCGAACCAGGCCAGCTGTGGTGTCGCCTCCCTCCGAGTCCCCCCGCCCCCGCCCCTCGCCACGAGACTGGCCTCGGGTGTTACCGTTTCTGTGTCTGGGAGGTTTCCCTTCTTTTCCGTGTCTGTTCGTATCCGGATTCCATTTTAAAGTTTACAATAAATGTTTGGGGTCAGCTCGCCCCCACCGCACTTCTCTTTGGCAAGTCCCTTCCCCGGGGCGAGGCTCCCAGGTCCCGGTGCGAGCTGGCGGGGAGGAAGACCCCGCTCCTCGGCGAGGACACGAGGACCTTCTGGAACGAAAGACGGGGACGCACCGCCGGCAACACTTTGTACACGGATGTGCCTGCTTTTGTCAAAACTTTCTTACTGTAAAGCTCCAGAAATGGTGACAATGTTTGGTAAATTTATTGCAATTTAAAATTGGCGAGTCCCTTTATTAAATTAATTGCTATGTCGTTGGAGTTAGAAGATGTCTACGCACAGATCCGTTTGGGGGGCGGGGAATGGCTGAGTTTACCAGACGTCAATTCCCGCAGCGCATCCTGCTCTTTCTGAAGCGAGCGTTCCGTGTGCACCAGGCCCCAAACATTTCTCTCTTTGGAAACTGGTGATGAGGTTTCTGCTGCAAAGCTGAGCTTATTTTTGGTTAATGCATATGAATTTCCAGTCCCATTTTGGAAAACCACAGGCCTAGCTTTTCTGGCAAAGGTTATTTTCCTGTTGATGAATTTGGTCATTTGAACATTATACCATTTCATTTACAATATACCCCTCCGCTGTGATGTGAAGGTCACAGGTTTAAATCATTAGGATGTCTATTTACACACACAGTGTGAAACGCATTCCACATGTGGTGCGGTGAGTGTCCCTGGCCTGGTGGGCTGGCTGGGAGCCAGGCGGGCTCAGGTCTCAGGGGAAAGGTGAGCGGGCCAGAACTGAGGTGTCAGGCAGGTGTGCGCTGGCTCTGAAGTTGCTCAGAGGAGAGCTCCACTCTTACCGAAGGGTTTGACCTCCTGCAAAATGAGGTGGGGACACCCCAGTGTGAAGGTCACCTCTGCCAGAGAAAAGTGAAAGCAGTGTGTCCCGTACTTACGTTTGGGGTCCACTTCATTGTGAAAAAGTAGCCAGGTTTGGGGATGGAGGTGCTTCCCAGTGCAGGCTGTAGGGTGAGACCTCTCCTCAGCTCCCTGGTGCCCCGCCCTAAGCCCTAGATCCCCTGGACTCTGGCCACCAAGGCCCCTGGCCTGGTCCCGGCCCAGCCGGGCTGCCCAGCTGCAGCAGACGCTGTTAGGGAGGTGTGGAGGCCCGTCACCATCCGGTGGGATGGGCCCATCAGCCTGACCTCAGGCTGTAAAACTCATCCGATCAAAGAGGCAATGAGCCAACGTCCGCTTGGAAACACGGATGCCGCCTGAGAAAGAGTCATCACGTCCGGGTACTCGGTTCTCACCCACAGGCCTCTTCAGACGCGTGTCCAGATGAGCCCTCTGGATGCAGCCAGGTTGATGGCATGGCCCGAGCCCTGCCGCCTGGCCCCTCTCCGTCCCCACACCAGCAGCCCCTGGCCATCAACCTAAGGCAGCAAATGTGATATGTGGCAGCAAAAGTGACTTTAAAAACACTTCTCTATCTGCCCAAGTCCAACCAATCAGGCCCTGCCAACAGTTCCCACTTCCGGAGTGGGGCTGCGCCTGCGCTCCACTCCCGGCACCCACGTGCCACGCCTGCGGGGACAGCTCAGAGCTGCAGAGTGGAGGTGGTCCGGTTGATGTGACAGAGGACATCAGACCTCAGACCCTTGTTCTCTGAGGTGCTTCCTTCCACACGACGGGTGCAGTTTACCTGTTGGATGCCTTATACGTCAAACCAGGGGCCTCCCTGAAGTTTCAGACTTTCTGGAGATGGAACAGAGGCAGCCTGGCCCAGGGCCAGCAGCGCCCTCCTGTGTGGGCGTCTGGCCAGGCAGCAGGGAGCGTCTGGGTCACATAGAAGTGAACTTCAAGGCAACAAAAACCCAGGTGACATTTTTAAAGATGCAAATGTTTCTAACTTCACGAATACTCTTAGCCCCACTCAAGACAATGATGTGCGACACTGCGGTTTTGTTTTTTAAAGTTTATACAGGAAATGAAACCCCAAATATCCCTAAGCTGAAGATCTAAGACCAACCTCAGGGAACAAGTGGGGTCCGGAAGCTTTGAGCTTCCTGTACTCGGGACCAGCTTCCTGGCATGGGCTCCACGCCCCGACACCCACGTCCCCCACACTCCCACGGCTACGCCCCATGGCTGCACCCCTCACCTGCACACTGTCCACACTCCCTGCTATCTGAAAGTGCCCATTGTTTGGAATTGACTCTTTGGGAGACAAGGCGGTTCTGGGGCCTTCCTCAGAGTGGGTCTTATTGTGGCCCGTGGAGGCCGCCCCAGGAATTTAGGGTCACAGTGAAACAAGATTAAACACATCTTAGAGTTTTTACATGGCGTGATGCTGAGTGTACAGGTGGTTGTCTTATTTTTTTGTTAGTTTTTGTTTTTGTGAATACTCACCAAAGAATACTTTTCCATTGATTTTTAGAGAGAGTGGAAGAGAGAGGGAAAGACAGAGAGGAACATTGATGTGAGAGAAACACATCGATTAGTTGTCTCCTGCACACGCCCCAACCAGGGCCTGCACGGGGAGGAGCTTGCAACCGAGGCATGTGCCCTTGACCGGAATCGAACCCGGGACCCTTTGGTCCGCAGGCTGACGCTCTATCCACAGAGCCAAACCGGCCAGGGCTATTATAAGTTGCTTTTTTAAACACAAAGGTTGTTTACTTTTAAGAGACTAATTTAGTTAAGATAACACGTGATGCGGTCGCCATGCCAGCCAGGCTCTCTGCAGACAGGTGGACAGCTGGGCCTGGGCCTCAGGCCTTGGGCTGCCACATGTTCCTTCATCGGAGCAGCTCTGCCCTGCTGCAGGAATCTGACCACACAACTGGCGTTTTGACTGGAACAGAATTAAACAACCCGCTAAGTTAAAAACCGTCAGATGGTGTTTGTGGTGAAGATCGAGCTGCTGGTGATTAAATGTTTTATTTAGTGCCATGACCCAGCACACTCCAATATGCACACAGATACAGTACATACACTCAAGTGCCCATGCATGCATACAGGAGCACACGTGGGTATACACATGAGCCCCCATGTGTGTATATGCACACAAGAGCACACATGCACATGGGAGTGCATGCAGCTGTAAAATCAAACAGTGCACACACATGCATGTGTGCACAGCACACACATATTGCACTCATGTGCACAGACATATGCATACACACATGCACTGCTGCCTGGGCATGTCTAAGGCCAGGCCAGCAGCACTGCCTGGGGTACCCAGGATCCCGGGGAATCTGAGGGGAGTGGCCTGGTTGTGGACTGCACCCTGGGCACAAACACCAGAATGTGCATGTAGGGAGCATGGCTCTGAGGGGGGCTAGTGTGTGCTGAGCCGCAGGTTGGCCCACACTGGGTCACAGGAAGGTGGGGCAGGCTGGTGGGTGCCCACGCACCCCAATGCCTGCACAGACTGGCCAGCCAACTGCACTGGAGCTGCACTAGGGTCTGGGCCAGCGGTGGGGGCCAGGCCGAGTCCCGGGGCCCCTGGGTGGGTCTGTGTCGCATAGACATTGTGCGTGGTGGGTGCCGAGCATCGGGGTCACCTTTGGCTCGTGCTCCCCACGGGACCAGACTGTGCCCGCAAGGTGATTATTGCCCCAAAGTACTGTTTCTTCACCAAGACTGGAAAGAAACTACTACCTGACAGAGACCATAGGAAAGTGAGTTCTGGCGCATTGACTGAGTGTAAACTTGGGCCTGTGGGCCATTTTCAACTGCGCCACAGAGACAAAAGCTCATGCCCGCTGGTTCACCTTCCAGATGGTCTGATGTCTTTGCTTAATTTGCTACTTTTCAGCGCAGTAATTGACAGGAACAAAACACCCGCAGAAGGGCAGGAAGGTTAACACAGGAAAATAGTGTGCATGTCTCATGTCCCCAGTCTGAATTCTCTCGCGACTCCCGGCTGGCCGAGGACAGCGGGCCAGCCCCTCAGGGAGCTGTGTTTACAAGTTTTCTTAAAATCTCCGCGGTCAGTGGGGGTCTGCTCACAGTGTGAGTTTGCCACTTTAGGTGCCCTGATCCTCAGCAGGATGTCTGAGATCTGACTCCAGGACCACGCCACAGAGCAACGCCTGCCTCCCCACCCACGTCCACGTGGCTCTCCTCCTGGCCCTGCAGACTGTGTGCTGTGGCCAGACCGGCCTGGGTGTGCCAGGGGCAGGAGGGCCGGGCAGGTAAGTGGGTGAACAGAGGCTGCTCTGCTGAGCGCCCCCGCCTGGGCCTGCTCAGGGCGTGGGAGAGGCCCCAGCCTGCCTGTCTTTCTCCCCATCACCCAGGCCTGGGTTTGGCCTGTGCAACGGTGAGGTCTTTTTTATTGTTGCTGCTAATCCTCACCCAAGGATATTTTTCATTGATTTTTAGAGAAAATGGAAGGGTGAGAGGGGGAGGAGGAGAGAAAGGAGAGAGAGTGAGAGAGAGGAGGGAAACATCAACGTGACACTCTATCCACTGAGCCACACTAGTGAGGGCTATTTGGGGATTTGAGGGGGCCACCTCCCTCAGCACCCCTCACTTGTCTCCTGTTGGTTGCTGTGATGGGACCTCACTGTTTGCACCCGCCTTCCCGTTACTGGGGAGGTTTGTGCTGTTAGCAGTGTCATCTGCACCCTGGTTCTCTGGCTTTAAAAAACAATGGCTTGTTGTTTGCTTACAGAGCCCCTGACACATACTCTGGGCTCCCCTTTGAGGTTTGCAAATACCTTATCCCAGGGTTTTAAAATCTGTTTGTGGTATTTTGTAAAAAAGTAAATCACATTTATTAATCTTTTCCTTTAGTACTTGTCTTATTTTTTCTTGCTTAAGAAATCCCCCCTACCCCAATGTTTTATGTCTCCTTTTCTTGTAAACGTCTTACAGTTCTGCTGTCATATTTAGGTCTTTTATCCACCTGGGAATTTATCTTTGTTTATAATGTGATCTCACTTTTTATCTTTTGTTTATGTATGTATGTGTGTGTTCATCTATCTATATCTATCTATACACATCCATCATCTACCCTTTACCTATCCATCTCCTTTATCATTTTTCCTTCATTGTATGGATAGCTAATTTCTCTAGCACCCCTTCTCTTTTATCACGGTAACCCAATTACTTCAGTGCTTTATGACATCTATTAGTATTGAGCTGTTTGTAACATATCTCACATAACGATATTCTATATTTACACAATTTTTCTTCTTTGATCCACATGTCCCACATCTCACTTCACCGAAGTGCTGCCCGGGGCACGTTCCCTGTGCATTTCCGGTAAGACTGCCACGAGCCGCACAGAGCTCACAGGACGCAGACTGGCCTGGCTTTGGGTGTTCGCTCGTTAATTCGGGTAGAATGCCATCTTGACAAACGTGAGTCCTTCCATCTCTGGATAGATCTCTCTTTTCACTTATTTAGGTGTTCTTTTATGTTTTTCAATAAAGTTTAATACTTTTCTCTGTAAACATCTTGCTTGGCTTTTGTTAGATTTTCCCGAGATGCACTTTCGTTTTTGTGGCCATTGTAAATGTTGTCTTTTTAGAAACTACATTTTCTATGTGTCTGTTGCTGGTCTAAAGACTATTGCTGACCCGGTATAGTGACCTGGTGCCCAGCAACACGCCCAACATTTCTTCACGGTTCCAATAACTTGTCGGTTTCCGATGTCATCGGTGTTGGTGACGGCTCTGTGTCTGGCTTCCGGATCCCTGCCTGCGTTCTGGGGCGCACATTCTTGCTGAGACTTCCCACACGATCGATCGGGCTAGAGGTGGGGATGGCAGTCCTACCCTTGGTTCTTTTTTTTTTTTTTTTGAATGAATCTTTATTGTTCAGATTATAAAAATTTTCCCTCCTTTTCCCCCCTTTTTCCTTCCAACCGATTCCCACCCCACCCTCTGCCCTTACCCCCCCACACTGTCCTCATCCATAGGTGTACTATTTTTGTCCAGTCTCTTCCCGCACCCCCACACTCCTTTCCCCCCGAGAATTGTCAGTTCACTCTCTTTCTATGCCCCTGATTCTATTATATTCACCAGTTTATTCTGTTCCTCAGATTTTTTTATTCCCTTGGTTTTTAGATTCACTTGTTGATAGATATGTATTTATTGTTCATAATTTTTATCTTTATCTTTTTCTTCTTCTTCCTCTTCTTAAAGAATACCCTTCAGCATTTCATATAATACTGGTTTGGTGGATGAACTCCTTTAGCCTTTTCTTGTCTGTGAAACTCTTTATCTGACCTTCAATTCTGAATAATAGCTTTGCTGGGTAGAGTAATCTTGGTTGTAGGTTCTTGCTGTTCATCACTTTGAATATTTCTTGCCACTCCCGTCTGGCCTGCATAGTTTCTGTTGAGAAATCAGCTGACAGTCGTATGGGTGGTCCCTTGTAGGTAACTAACTGTTTTCTCTTGCTGCTTTTAATATTCTCTCTTTGTCTTTTGCCCTTGGCATTTTAATTATGATGTGTCTTGGTGTGGTCCTCTTTGGATTCCTTTTGTGTGGGGTTCTGTGCGCTTCCTGGACTTGTAAGTCTATTTCTTTCACCAGGTGGGGGAAGTTTTCGGTCACTATTTCTTCAAATAGGTTTTCAGTATCTTGCTCTCTCTCGTCTTCTGGTGCCCCCATAATTCTGATGTTGGTACATTTAAAGTTGTCCCAGAGGCTCCTTACACGATCTTCAAATTTTTGGATTCTTTTTTCTTTTCTGGAGGAGTGTTTTTTGCTTCTTTGTATTTCAAA
This sequence comes from Ia io, assembly GCA_025583905.1. NCBI lineage: Eukaryota > Metazoa > Chordata > Mammalia > Chiroptera > Vespertilionidae > Ia > Ia io. The sequence continues at coordinate 168,129 of JAJQQW010000002.1, read as the reverse complement.
TGTTTGACTTGATTCTTGCGATATTCTAGTCTGCTTTTAGGTCTCTGTATAATATTTTTTATTTCAGTCAGTGTATGCTTAATTTCTAGTGGATCCTTTTTCGTATCCTCGAGGGTCTTGTTGAATTTATCGGCCTTTTCTAGGAAATTCTTGAAAAACCTTATAACCGTGATTTTGAACACTATATCCAGTCGTTTGCTCTCCTCCATTTCCTTCATTTGTGATATGTTTCTTTGTCTCCGCATTTTGGCTGCTTCCCTGAGTTGATGGAGTGGCTTTGTGTGCTAGGTGTCCTATATGGCCCAGTGGCTCAGCCTCCCCAGTTACCTGAGGTGGACACTCTTGGTGCACCCCTTTATGAGCTGTGTGTGCAGTCTTGTTGTAAAGCCTAGATTGTTGTTAGTATCACTGGGGGGAGTTGACCTCCAGGCCAATTGGCTGTGGGAATCAGCTGTGTCTACGCTGGGAGAGCTTCTGTACTCAGCTTGGATGGGGCGGAGTCTCAGGGTGGAGCAGACAGCCCCGCCCTAAGAGGCCCCTGTGTCTCAGTGTCCCACGGCAATGGCTGCACGCACCTCTGAGAGAAGGCTGCCCTCGAGTTTCGCCCACTGCCAGACAGTCAAGTTTCTCCCCAAATGAGTCTGGGTTCCCAGAAACTCGCCCAGAACTGGAGTTCAGTGCAGTTGGAAGGTTTTGTTTCCCTCCCGAACGAGAAAGCTAGTCATGCGCTTGCTGCCCGCCCTTTCTGTGCGCCGCGCCTCCGCACCTCTGCCTTCCGGAGCTCCCGAGTCTTTTTCCTGACAGTCCAGTTTCACCCCGTATGAGTCTGGGTTCCCCGAATCTTGCCCGGAACTGGAGTTCAGCATAGAGGGGAGCCTTTGTCTCCCTCCCGTTCGAGTAAGCCAGCCGTGTATTCAGCCGCCCGCCCTCTCCGCGCGCGGGTCTCTGCACCTCTGTCCTCCGCAGCTCCTCTGAGTCTCAGCGTCCTTTTCTCTTTCCTCCTAGTTGTAGAATTTCCACTCAGCCAGCTTTCCGGTGGTTCTGGACAATGTCCGCTCTGTCTTCCAGTTGCAGTTTTGAAATTGTTGTGCGAGGCAGCAGTGTAGGTGCTCACCTAAGCCACCATCTTGGTTCTAACTTCAGGCTTTAGATATGGGGGCTGTCCCTCTGAACACACGAAGGGCGTTTCCTTCTTCGGCTAGTTTGCTAATAATTTTTTGTTGTTGTTTCCATAAGTGGGCATTCAATTCTAAAGTGAAAATTGATAAAGAGAACCTCAAATTGCAACTGGAGTTGGAAAGGCCGAGAGAGGAAGGCCCACTTTGTCAATGGCCCCAGGTGCAACTGCTCTCCGGCCCAGCGACAAGCCCAGCCAATGGAAACGCTGCAGCTCAGCCAATGAGAAGCGGTGGCCACCGGACCTCCTCCTTTGCCCAATGAACCTGACTTTTTCTCTTGCTGCAACTGTCCGTCCTGCCCCCGGAGGTGTCTCTGCCTGTGGGGTGAGCTGCAGCCCAGCTCATGGACCATTCACAAGACCCACGGTCCCCAGATTTAATCAATTGGATTTTGTTCTTAACAGTGTGTCTTTCCCCCCCCTGTTAATTACTATGATCATTTGTTTTCTGTGGTAATTTACAATAATACATATTTTGATGTAAATCAAACCAATACTGCATTTGATTTAAAAGTCAGTGATGGTTTTGTTTTCCCCTCTGACTCTGTATTTCCACCACTTCTTCTGCTAATATCCATTTTTATGGAAAAATGGTTGCATTCTGTTATTTCCATTTTGGACAGGATTACTGTTTTCTTCTGGCTGAGCCCCGAGATTAGTTTTCTTATACCCACAAGTTGACACACAACCTTCTCTCCCTACTCTCCCAAAGAGTGTTGGCATTAAAAAAAAATCCATATTCTACTTTATTAAGCTCATAGACATTGTTCACAGGGGAGGCATGTGGTGGTCCTGACTGCATTCTTGTTTCTAGGAATCTGGGCCCACGCCATCCCAACGTTTGACAGAGGTGAGAACAACATGCTGTCCTGATTCAGACGTGCCCACTAACTCAGAACGCCTGTTCCTGTGGCCTCCCTCCGGACACGGCTCTGTGGTCTCCCACCCTCACCGTCAGGAACCTGCCTGAAGCTGCACATGGTGTCCAGGGCTCTGTGAATGGCACACGGGGCCGAGAGATGCTGGTCACGTGTTTATAGCAGCTTTATTCATAATTGCCAAAACTTGGAAGTAAACAAGACGTCGCTCACTAGATTCTGTGTCCACCCAGACAATGGAATAGTATTCAGCACTCAAAGGAAATGAGCGATCAAGCCATGACTTTTCGTGGGGGAACCTTAGATGCATGTTGCCAAGGGGAAGAACCCAATCTGAAAGACTACATGTGGTGGGATTCCAGATATGTGACATTCGGGGAAAAGAAAAACTATAGGGTGTGCCCCCAAATGTATACACACACTTTGAATAGTTATAAAGGCAGTGTTTATTAAAATACATTTCATTTTCCAAGTTGAGCTACCAGCTGTTAAAGTGTGCATACATGTTTTGGGGACACCCTGTATTTAGACAGCAAATAATAAAAAACAAAGAGAGAAAAAAACCACTCTCCTAAAAACCTTTGAAAGGCAAGGGGGGAAATCCAGACAGAGAAAACCTAAGGAAGAAAAGAGGGAGGGCTAGGGAGGAAGGAACCAGGGAGAGCAAGTCGGATGTAAGGGAGGAAGGGATCTGGGCCAGACCACCAGCAAGCACAGTGATGCAGACTCTGCTGCACAGAACCCACAGCAGACACTTCCCGGTGCTGTGTGAACCACACCAGAGCACGCCGACGGCCAGGGCCAAATAGACTGTGGAAATCTTTATCAAAGTGTTCAAGGCTAAGAGGCGATACACAGATGCAAGGTACAGCAATCTCATGGTGCACTGGGCAGGTGTCCCCTGCTGTAACCCAGATGGTTGCTGCCACTATTTGGCGGAGCCTCTTTTGTCTAAACAGTATTAAAGTACGTTACTGAGGCTACTGAGGCTGTGTGCTTAGATGCAGCTGCTGAGAGGCTGTGGGTCCAGAGGCAGCGCACCCGGCAGCTCAGATAATGGCTGTGGGGACAGAGGCTGCTGCTGCTGTGGGAATGGTGTATTGTTGCCTCGCCGGTGTGCAGCTACCTGCTGTATGGGACTTTGTTGTGGAGAACTGCTTTGTCTAATGGGTCCTTGTGATCAATGGCTACATGGCCACTGGCTCCTACAATAAAGACTCTCATATTCACAACTTGTCATGGCTTCTCTGTCTACCACCCAGCGTCCCAGAAAGTCCAGCCCCAGGCAGAGGGGTTCGGACCCAACAGCTGGCGTAGTAGGGCAGGATCAGGACCTACTTGGACCAGTTGGCAGGATGGCGCAGTGAGTGCTTTCAACAACAGCACAGTGAGCAGGGTCCAAGTAGGAACGTGCTCTGACAATTGGCACTGTGAGCAGGATTTTGGAATAAATACTCCAAGAATTAGATCTTGCTCTGACAGATGCAAAGTTCAGGAAGTCCACATCCATGAATCCTCTTTGAAAAGATTCAAAATAGAGGAAAGAAAATAAAGAGTAAGCAGCGTGGAAAGGCCTGGGGGCGAGCTGTGAGCCATTTATCACAGAATCAAAACCGACCACTTGTGTAGATTACAGCACAAAATCGGCGTGTCATAAATTGTGATAATGAGGAGGACCAAGATGGCGGCATAGGGCGGACGCCTGATTGTTGCCTACCACAACAATTTTGAAACTACAACTAGAAAACAGAACGGACACCATCCAGAACTACCAGAGGACTGGCTGAGCAGATGCTCTACAACTAGAGTAAAAGAGAGGGGGATGCGGGATGACGCTGATGCCGGTGAGCCAAAGATCTCACTTTAAAATCTACGGCTCTGGAAGATGGCGGCGGAGTTGAACGGCTGATCTGTTGCCTCACATGGCAGTTTCGGAAATACAACTAAAAGATGGACTGGTGAGCGCGGCGACTCCTGCTCGCGTCTCCCCAGGCCGGGCGGCTGCTCCTCTCTGTCAGCACCTCAGCCGGGGCCATGAGCTCGTGGGCGGCCGCGGCAGCTGCTATGGCGGCGGCGGCGGCCGCGGACTCGGCGCAGTGGCTCTCGGTGAAGGAAGAGACCATCTTTCTACAGGACGGGCCCATCCGCGTCACCGACCTGGCCGAGCTGCCCAGTGAGATCCTCGGGGCCCTGGAGGCCGCCAACACCGACTTGGAGGATTTTTAGGATTTCAAGTCCTTTAGCCATTTTGAGAGAGGAGAACCAAGAAGTTGGCAAAGTTAAATAAATGAACTGCGCCGCGCACAGCAATTTCAAAAATACAACTGGAGGACAGAGCGTCTGCCACCCAGAACCACAGGAGAGCTGGCTGAAGGGTGGATTTACAGCTAAAGAGGGAAGAGGACAGAGAGATCTCGGAAGGGATAAGGTGCGGAGGCGCGTGGGTCGGACTGGTGGCGGGGGAAGGGTCGTGCGGCTTTTTTTCCATCTCTAGGGGAGATTAGCTCCCCATCACCCTGAAATCCAGCTTCTGGGGACACGCGGGAGACCCAGACGCCTGCGGGGAGAGGCTGGACTCTCGGCCTTCATGTCGGAGAGTGGGAGTAACTTCCTTGCGGAGGTGCGCCCAGCAATCAGTGTTTGCTGCGCTGGAGTGCGGAACAAGGGGGCTTAGAAACGTGGAGAGCAGAAAAAGCAGACTTGCAGCCATTGCGGTTTGCCACGCCATGGCCTGGTGGCGCCCTGAGACCCCGCCCCGCCCTGAGACCGCCCCGCCCTGGGACCCGCCCCGCACATTTTGCAGACCCTCCCCGCACGTTTTGCAGGCCCACCTGGGCTCCAAGCAGCGGCTTTTGCATGTGGGTGGCCTGCCCTGTGGCAGCTTGACCAGATGAACTGCGGTTCTAGTCGGACTGCTCCAGGGCCGCTTAGACAGGAGGAGGAAACCAGTTTTTACTGTAACTCCTGCTGAATGGCCTCAGACAGTAGCTGACCTGCACCCCACTGGAGACCCAGAAACGAGGGCATCTAGTGGTCGGTGTGAGATGACACCAGATTTCAACCACTCGCATAAGGGACACATTCAAGAGGCAGACTCAGTGAGCGCCAAAGGCTTGCTGCAACAAGATCCGGCCCATAAACGTGTCTCCTGCACAGCAACTCTTACTTTATAGACACAGAGGGTCCTCACGGCCAATTGGCCAGGAGGACAATTCCTCCCAGTGACACCAACAACAATCAAGACTTAACTATACAAAGGAGGACCAAGATGGAGGCATAGGGCGGAAGCCTGATTGTTGCCTACCACAACAATTTTGAGACTATGAGAGGAGAGCAGAGCTGACACCATCCAGAACCACCGGAGGGCTGGCTGAGCAGATGCTCTACAACTAGAATAAAAGAGAGGGGTACGTAGGATGATGCTGATGCCGGTGACCCAAAGATCACACTTTAAGAACTACGGCTCAGGCGACACAATGGCAGTCTGGAACGTGCTCGGCGCAGTTCCCCCGGCGGTCTCCGGCTGAGGGGACGGCTCCACTCGCTGCCAAGCACGGACAGACGAGCCCCTGAGAGACATGGGGTGGGAGACTCCGCGCTTGCTGACCTCCGAGTCCTTCAAGAATCTCAACGCCCCGGAAGCGGCCAGGTGCGCACGCTCGGCGACTGGCCACCGCTGCAGACCCAAGGGCCGACGCAGCGACCCCGGACCAGCCCGCCACCGCGCACCGGGCACACTGGAGCTTTGCCGAGCCCACAGCCCAACGAGTTCTGCGGCAGCCGCCCTGGAGCTCTGAGAAAATGGCCGAAGGAATTGCTGAGAGGGAATTGACCAACAGGAATTGGGATCAAGAAGACGAAACCCCGCTGGGTCCCGGGTCCGGGTGAGGCCACGCACCCTGGGTCCGGGTGAAGCCACGCGCCCCTGGGTCCGGGTGAAGCTGGATCCCGGGCCCGGGTGAGGCCGTGTGCCCCTGGATCCGGGAGAGGCTAGGTCCCGGGTCCGGGTGAGGCCTCGCGCACCCGGGTCCGGGTGAGGCCATGCGCCCCTGGGTCTGGGAGAGGCCACACGCCCCTGGGTCCGGGTGAAGCTGGATCCCAGGTCCGGGTGAGGCCATACGCCCCTGGGTCCGGGAGAGGCTGGGTCCCGGGTCCGGGCAAGGCTGCGTACCCCTGGGCTCGGGTGTGGTCACACACCCCTGGGTCTAGGTGAGGCCTCACACCCCTGGGTCAGGGTGAGGCCATGCGCCCCTGGATCCGGGTGAGGCCACGCGCCCCTGGGTCCAGGTGAAGCTGGATCCCGGGTCCGGGTGAGGCCGTGCGCCCCTGGGTCCGGGTGAAGCTGGATCCCGGGTCTGGGTGAGGCCGTGCACCCCTGGGTCCGGGTGAAGCTGGATCCCGGGTCTGGGTGAGGCCGTGCGCCCCTGGGTCCGGGTGAGGCCATGCGCCCCTGGGTCCGGGTGAAGCTGGATCTTGGGTCTGGGTGAGGCCGTGCGCCCCTGGGTCCAGGCGAGGCCATGCGCCCCTGGGTCTGGGTGAAGCTGGATCCTGGGTCCGGGTGAGTCCGTGCGCCCCTGGGGCCGGGTGAGGCCACGCGCCCCTGGGTCTGGGAGAGGCCACGCACCCCTGGGTCCGGGTGGGGCCACGCGCCCCTGGGTCCGGGTGAAGCCACGTGCCACTGGGTCTGGGTGAGGCCACGCGCCCCTGGGTCCGGGTGAAGCTGGAGCATCCTGGGTCCGGGTGAGGCCATGTGCCCCTGGATCCAGGCGAGGCTGGGTCCCGGGTCTGGGTGAGGCCGCGCGCACCTGGGTCCAGGTGAGGCCACACGCCCCCTGGGTCTGGGTGAGGCCACGTACCCCTGGGTCCGGGTGAGGCCACGCACCCCTGGGTCCGTGAAGCTGGATCATCCCGGGTCCGGGTGAGGCCGTGTGCCCCTGGATCCGGGTGAGGCTGGGTCCTGGGTTCGGGTGAGGCCACACGCACCCGGGTCCAGGTGAGGCCATGTGCCCCTGAGTCTGGGTGAAGCCATGCCCCTGGGTCCGGCCAAGACCAAAACAGAGGGTGTCGGACCTGCATTACCACCATTTGTCCACCATCCAGAGCTGAGGGGTCAGTACTGACATGTACACATAAGGAACTGGTGGACATTGATATGGGGTCTCAAAAGAACTGTTGGTCCAGAAAGAAACTCACTACAGACTGATTCATTTGCCTGTCAGCATAACTATTATTGCTCGTCTCACATTCAGTTCTTATAAGTATATCTCTAGTGACACATGATCTTGCTCATCTAGGGGAAATGATGAACAACATAGACTGATGAACAAGAACAGAACCAGAAACAGGGAGGCATCGATCGGACTATCGGGCCTCAGAGGGAAGATAGGGGAGGGTGGGGGGAGGGGGGAGAGATCAACCAAGGGACTTGTGTGCATGCATATGAGCCTAACCAATGGTTAAGTTCAACAGGGGGTTGGGGCATCTGTGGGAAGGGGTGTGGGATGGGAATGGGGGGATGAGGACAAATATGTGACACCTTAATCAATAAAGAAATTAAAAAATAAAAAATAAATAAAAAAAAAAATAAATTGTGATAATAATCGTATAAAAGAAGTTGTAAGTGGGGGAAGGGAAAAAGGGGGTGTGATAATTCTCTCATGTTTTATAGCAAGGAGTCCAGGGATATGGACTAAAATAGGAAAGAGTAGTTAATTTTTAAAATGAACATTTAAAAATATTTTTTCTTAAATTTTTAGGAATATTTTATGAACTAATACTTCTTGTAAGAAGGATCAATTATCCAAAGTTCAGCACTTTCTCTTTTTCGGTTAAATTCAGAAAAATTACATTAAATGCTCTGGATTAAAAATAGCAATAGAGTGGAGCCTGCTGGACAAATCGCCCCCGAGACAGTTTCCTGAGTGTCCGTGACTGCTGCTTCTGGGTAGTGATAGTTAAAAATACTTTCTTGCCCTGACTCATTTGGCTCAGTGAATAGAGCGTTGGCCCTCGGACTGAAGGGCCCCGAGCTCAATTCCAGTCAAGGGCATGTACCCTGGTTGCGGCCACATCCCCAGTAGGGGGTGTATAGGAGGGCAGCTGATCAATGTTTCTCTCTCATCGATGTTTTGAACTCTTTATCCCTCTCTCTTCCTCTCTGTAAAAAAATCAATAAAATATATTAAAAAAAATACTTTCTTTAAAAAATGTGGTGTTTTAGCCCCAGCTGGTTTGGCTCAGTGGATAGAGTGTCAGCCTGTGGACTGAAGGGTCCCAAATTTGATTCCGGTCAAGGGCACATGCCCGGGTTGCAGGCTCAATCCCCAGTAGGGCGAGTGCAGGAGGCAGCCAATCAACGATTCTCATCACTGTTTCTCTCTCCTTCTCCCTTCCTCACTGAAATCAATAAAAATGTATTTTAAAAAATGCAGTGTTTTTATTGAGTATTTACGATTAAAAAATTACAAGTGATATCAAGTCATTATTTCTTAAAAAGAGGGGGCAGGCCCTGTGGCGGCCAGGAATCGAGGGAGGGGAGGGGAGAGAGACAAGGTGGTGGAGACCGAGAGAACTTGCCCATTCTTTCTAGATCACACTGCCCTTCCGAGTCAGAAGTGTTCACGGGGCCAGACTGTGCGCCTGTGGTGACTGTAGAGAAGGAGGGCCTCCTCCAGGACGCTGGGGGCAGGACCGTGAGGAGGGATGGAACCCACCTGCGTTGTGCCCAGGGACCTGGTGCACCAGATGCCTCTAGGAAAGCCCCGTTCTCACCTGAAAGAATGACCACCTATAGTGCAGTGATGGGCAACCTTTTGAGCTTGGTGTGTCAAACTTCGCCAAAAAACTGAGCATAACTCAGGTAGTGTGTCACTTTGAGGAAAAAACATCATTTCGCAAATGTTTCATCCTCGGCATGTGGCCACCTCAGCGGCCGCGTGTCATCAGAAATGGCTACGTGTGTCAGTGCTGACACGCGTGTCATAGGTTTGCCATCACTGACCTAGTGGTTTGGGTTTGGGGATGTGGCCGTCATTTCCTTGAAAACCAAGCGGACTGTCGTTGCCAAGACAACTCGGGATGTGCTGATGAGCTCTGAGTTTTCACACGAAGTTAGAGTTCTGGAACACTTGCACCTGCCCCCTTGCTCCCAGCATTCAGAGTTCTGATGAGGCTGTGGGCGATGGAACTAGTGGTGTTTGGCTTTGCTTCATGAACTGTGTTGCCGTGTTGTTTTCCAGATGAGAGTGTGCTGGAGCCACACCTGGGGAGGGTCCCCTCAGAGCACAACGGCGCAATGCAGTCAGTGCAGCCCAGGCCAGGCACGGTGTGGTTTCAGACTGCACAGCACAACTAAGCTTCCTTTTCAAAGTAACTTTATTTTGAAAAAGTTGAAATCTGACAAGAAGCTGCAAAAACAGTACCAAGACCTTGTCCCACACCAAGCTGCAGGGCTTGTCAGTGCATGCACTCACTGCTTTGCCCCTGGCGCACCTTCCAGTTTCGGCGCAGCATTGACACAGAACACCCACAGCGACCCCGAACAGACCACACCCTCCTGTCCGGCCCCAGGCTGCGTGCCCGCGCCTGCACACGGCACAGCAGACTGAGCGCAGAGCCCAACCGTCCCCACCTGACCCAGACACTCAGGAGATTTGCAAAAATATAAGATGATGCCACTCTTCTTGCTAATTTTTGTGTGTGGAAAATAGTTATTTTTCTTAAAAATATATTAAAGTTTACATATTTTTAAATGAATAAATTGTTTTGAAATGTCTGTTTTAATTTTCAATGCCATCAGTGCTGTCAGCTGTCACCCCATGAAGCCGAGCTCCGGGGGCCCTAAGGTCAAAAGGGTCGAGCCTCTGAAGGTCGCACACGTGGCACCCACTCTGGCAACCTTTTTACGCACCACGCAAACACACAGGGTTGGTCACAGACTAACTCATCCAGAGGCAATTACAAGTTCAGCAGTTTCTGTAGTGACTGTCTACAGGGGGATATGACTCATATTCAAACTAAGTATTTTAAAGTGACCTTTTATTAAGCCACTTACTACTGAATTCAAGTATAGTCCAATTGAAGCTATTCATCCACATTGTAGAATTCACCTCTTCTTTTTAGAATAATCTTGCACTTACACCTACTTTTACTAATCAAATCCATGAAGTAAACGGTAGACTTTAACAATGTGCTATTTTCCCAGCGTCTGCCTTGGCGCCGGACCGGTCCACAGCAGTGAAGCACAGGCAGAGGGCGGCTGTGACGAGCAGGTGCATGCCCTCGTAGAGGAGCTTCGGGGAGAACACACTCCAAATGAACAGGTGGTAGCGCAGGGCCGTCACCAGGACGACGTAGGTGGACACCGGGACGGAGCTGAGCAGCGCGTAACAGAAGCAGGCGTGCCTCAGCGCCGAACCGCTGCGGGTAAAGGGAAACGGGTTAGTGCATCGTGCTCTGTCCCAGGGGCACTAACAAGTCACTGACATGTGTATTTTGAAAACGAGGAGGTAATGCTTGCTCCTGGGCCTGGTCAGTCTGGTGGGCAGAGGCGACTGAGGAGATGAGGCAGCAGGCAGACACCTCCTGTCACGCTACTTCACGCCCCACTTTGCAAAAGTATCTAAAAACGATATGCACGCACTGCTATACTCTCACGTGTATTATAACCTATAAACAACAAAGAGGAAACCGCACAAGACTATGACCAACTATATGCCAGCAAACTGAACAATCTGTGAGAAACGGATAAACTCCTAGAAGTGTACCACCTTCCAAGTCTGAGTTAAGAAGAAAGAATCTGAAAAGACTGATAACTACTCATGAAATCAAAGCAGGAATAAAAAAACTCCCCACAAACAAAAATCCTGGACAGGATGACTTCACAGGTACATTTTACCAAACACTTAAAGAATTATTAACATGCATCCCTCTTAAACTATTCCCAAACATTCAAGAATTATTAACATGCATTCCTCTTAAACTATTCCCAAACATTCAAGAGGAGGGAAGGCTCCCAAGCTCATTTTACGTGGTCAGCATCATCCTCATTCCAAAACCAGACAGACACTGAAAAAGAAAATTATAGGCCGATATCCCTGATGAACATAGATGCAAAAATCCTCAACAAAATACTAACAAATGGAGCCCAGCAAGATCATACACCACGACAAGGGCTAAACAGAGCCCGGAAGGGAGGCCAGCCCCATGGTCTAGGACAGAGGTGGTGACAAGAGTGCACAGTGGGTAGACAGTCTCACAATAAAGGGCACAGGAACCTGGACAGACGTGCAAAACATGAAGCGAGGCCTCCAACTTACACCACATAGAAGAACCAACTCAAAATGAATCACAGACCTAAACGCAAGATCCTGAGCGTCAGCGCATGCTACCTCCGTCTACGCTCAGACACACGCGGCCCCCCCTGCTCCCCTGGACAGGCCGTGGTCCCTGCTGCCCCACGCCTGCTCCGTCAGGCCGCCTGACTCTGGTGCTCTGGCTCTGGGGTAACCAGTTCACTCTCCCTGGCGGCTCCAGACCTGAGCTCCTGCAGCTAGTCCTTGTACGTACACCGCGGGTCCCACTAGTGATCCAACCATCAGGAAGGGGACCCCAGGGAGCTCGTCACCTCCTGGAGCCACGGCACCAACAATGAAAGAGAACTGGGAGGAGCTTCGTCGATAGGTGGGCCCTGGCCCCTCCCTGCCCCTCGCCTGGGGAGTGGGTCCTTCTCAGCCACAGGAGCAGGGGCTTCCACACACTCCAGGGTCACCCCTCCTGTCACCCTGGCAAAGGGAGCTGTGCACTTGAGGGCATGGCCAGACTGCCGAGGGACAGAGGAGGAGCTGCACCTGCTGGGCTCCCAACTCAGGAAGTTCACCAAGTGGCTGGCCCACAGCACGGGCCCCGCATACGTCGCAAATGCCGTCAGGAACATGGCTGGGATCTCCACATAGGTGTTCAGGCCCACGAAGCCCGCCGAGATGTCCACCGTGGCAATGTTGTTGGAGTTTCCCTGGAACAACATGGCCAAGCTCACAACACAGCCATGTGACCGTGAGAAGCCAGGAGCCCCGGCCGCCCGCCCTTCTGTCCCGGCTGACCCTGTGTGTCACACAGACACAGGACACACTTCCAAAGACGGTGAGGGGTAAGTGCCAGGTCTGAGCGTGGAGAGACTATACGGACGGAAGTCTCTGATGAGCTGCAACAAGGTCTGCCTCTGCCTTTCTTCAGACACATGACACACCCTCCCCCCGGGACCCTGTCCGAGGGCTGCATGGGACCCCAGGAGGTCACGCGGCCCAGGGGCCATTGCTGGAGGCTGAGGGTGGATGCTGGGCCCAGGGGATTAATGACTGAGGGGACAGGCGAGCAGGATGGCCATGAGAGCACAGTCACCACCTCAGCAGGTGAAGCTGTGCAGATGGTCCGGCAGCAGCCATGCCTCACGCAACTGCTGCGTCGTGTCTTACAGACACGCACGTGGCAGGAGCAGCACCACCACCCTACACTGACAGCTCTTTCACCGAACTAACACTGCAACTTCCCAAAGGGAACTACAGGATAAATGACAAAAAGTTACTGGTCTACCCACCAAGATAACGGGAACCTACCTGGAAATAGAAGAACGCCTGACCAAACCAATAGTGCATGACGGTGACCTCAGCGGCACCGTGCCTCAGGGGCCTCCAGACGAACCTGGTCATCAGGGTCTGGATCAAGAGGCTGCACGCCAGGACAGGAAGGTTATGTGGCCTGAAGAGCAAAGCCGCCAGGAGCACCAGTCCACTGTACACGTCCCACAGACCGGCAGTCTTGGCCGGGACGTCTGCAGCGAGGACTTGAGACTTAAGCATGTCTCTGATGCCCGTGAACAGAATGCCAAGGACAAACACGTACACAAAACGCGCTTCAATGATGCCCCTAAGAAAAAGCAAAACAAATTAGCACATATTTCCCCACAAAGACCGAGTGTCTACTCAGCTAACAAGCCCCAGCCCCGCCTGCCGGGTGCCCAGTGGAAGCGCCAGGACCCCTCTGTGTGTGCCCTCCTCTGATGGAGCTGGCGTACGGGAACCTTCCTCCTCTTGTCCAAGTATGACCTGGTACAGCTCTGCCAGGAACAGCCAAGAGCTCACAAACACTGAGACGCACCTGCACGTGTCTGCACACACAAGGATTTGGTCCATACCATCTGATGTTGTGGGCAAGTTAATTAGGACTTCTGATGCTCAACCGTGTTATTTGCAAATGAAGAGAGACGGCACCTACACCCCACAGAGCCGTCCTGGGAACTAATGGAGGGACTGCACGTCCAGTGTTTGCGCAGGTGCCTGCTGTGAACTGAATATTTCCACACGTCACCTACAGCTGTCTGCAGAGGACACTATTTGTGACAACATGCCAAAGAATGTCATCGTGTGAAACACATACTCCTGAAACATATTAAATACATCTCATACCTGGCCCTGTCCAATCTGCAGCCCCACCCAAGCTGTTGCAGCAACTTTTTCCTGTGAAAAAGTCTGTCCTGGCTCAGGTTTCAGACTGAGAACAAATAATCTTCCCTGTCACGGAAGGGAGTATAGGCAGCCACCATTCTGGCCCGTGTGACTTGCAGCTCCCCTGGGGCCGCCATTTTGAAATGGCAAAGGTCAACCCCTTCCTTTTCCCTTTAGCCAATCGTGCAAGACTGGGAGCCTAAGCTCTCCCATCAAGAGTGAGGGACAGATCAGGTGTGTCAGCAATAAAAGCCCGAGTGGATGCTTGCTCAGGATGTGCACGCTCCCAGCCCCCATGCACACGCACCACCTGCGGGAGGAAAGGCACTGCCTTGCGGTCTGGCTCCCGGATGTCCTTCGTGTTCTGCCAGGACCCCGGTTTTAGGGGATCGCCTTATTTCTAATGAGACTTTTAAAAAAATCTCTCAAACAAGCAGCAGCTGGTGTCAGCATACCCCATAACTATCAATAAGAGGCCCAAGACCCGGCATTAGCACCAGCCTACCTTGCTTCACAGCCTGCCCTCAGCTGGCATTTCCAAGCCCAATACAAGTAACAGCCATATGCAGATAGCTCTGTAGCTCCTGCAGGGTGGCTCCAGGCAGTGGCTGACTTTGTACCACCTGGAAGGCACCAGACCCAGTACACCTGGAGGACAGCTTCAGACCACACCAGATTTCAACTCTCCACATCCACAAGCGACACATTCAAGAGGCAGACTCAGTGAGCACCAAAGCCCCACTGAAGCCAGTCCTGCCCCATAAGGGTGTCTCCAGCACAGCAGTTCTCACACGGTAGTTGCAGCCTGGTCTGCACAGCCAATTGGCCTGGAGGTCAACTCCTCCCAGTGATGCCAACAGCAATCAAGGCTTAACTACAACAACTAGAAATAGAATTCAAATGAATGGTTACAAGATGCTCAAGGATGCTCAATGAGAGCTTCAAGGGACTTAGTGAAAATGTGAAAGACATGCAAAAGGACCAGTCGGAAATTAAGCATACACTAACTGAAATACAGAATAATTTACAGGGACTCAACAAGAGAGTAGAGGAGTCTGACCATCAAATCAACAATTTGGAATATGAGGAAGCAAAAAACACCCAATCAGAAAAGCAAAAAGCATCCAAAAATATGAAGATAGCCTAAGGAGCCTCTGGGACAACTTAAAATTTACCAGCACTCATGTTATGGGGGTGCCAGAAGGAGAGAGAGCAAGATATTGAAAATCTATTTGAAGAAATAGTGACGGAAAACTTCCCCCACCTGGTGAAAGAAACAGACTTACAAGTCCAGGAAGCGCAGAGAGTCCCAAACAAGAGGAACCCAAAGAGGCCCATACCAAGACACATTATAATTAAAATGCCAAGGGTTAAAGACAAAGAAAGAATCTTAAAAGCAACAAGAGAAAAGCAGTTAGTTACCTACAAGGGAGCACCCATACGATTGTCAGCTGATTTCTCAACAGAAACTATGCAGGCCAAAAGGGAGTGGCAAGAAATATTCAAAGTGATGAAAAGCCAGGACTACAACCAAGATTATTCTACCCAGCAAAGTAATCATTTAGAAATGAAGGTCAGATAAACAGCTTCATAGACAAGAAAAAGCTAAAGGAGTTCATCATCACCAAACTAGAGGAGGAAGAAGGTAAGGAGGAGGAGCAGGAGGAGAAAGAAAATGAAAAAGAAAAAAAGATAGAAAATACAACAATAAAATGGCAATAAATACATATTTATCAACAATTAAATCTAAAAATAAAAATAAAAAAACAAGGAATCTAATGAATAAAATAAACTGATGAATAAAATAGAATGTAAGGCATGGAAACATGGAACAGACCGACGAATCTCAGGAGGAGGGGCAGGAAGAGATTAACCAAAGATATTCATACTAGAGGCCTGGTGCACTAATTCATGCACGGGTGAAGTCCTGAGGGGGATGAGGGGGACCGGGATGCGGGGTGAAGTCCTGAGGGGGGTGAGGGGGACAGGGATGCAGGGCGAAGTCTTAACCCTTTGCACTCGCTTGCTTTTTTCTCGATTCCTTTATTCTAATGCTAACCATGTCGAGTCACACTCGACATCCGAGTGCAAAAGGTTAAGGGGGGTAAGGGGGACCTGGATGCGCTTGCTGACCCGGGATCCGGATCCGTATCCGTTCTGCTGACGTTCGCACTGGTTGTCGGGAGCCACCTGGTGGCTGCTTTCACATCCTTTCTTCCTTGCGGAACATCTAAGGAGTGGAAGTGGCTGTGGTGCCTGAGGCCGACTTCCAGGAGGACGGCGTTGTCGGGCTTGTGCCTGTGGTGCTGGCCCGTCGGTACCTGGCCCATTCTTCGGAGACTGGTCCTGCAGGACTACTAAAGGAGTGAGTGGCTGCTGCTGGACTGGTGGGCCACTGGGTCGGATCTGTCAGCTGAGCAGCGCTCCCACCGTGGGAGCGCACTGACCACCAGGGTGCAGCTCCTGCAATGAACGTCTGCCCTCTTGTGGTCAGCGTGTGTCACAGCAACCGGTCTTAAAGGCAGCTTAGGCTTTTATATATATAGACTAGAGGTCTGGTGCACAAAATTCATGCATGGGTAGGGTCCCTAGGCCTGGCTGGCAATCAGGGCTGATCAGGGCCTTCTGGCTGCTGGCCGGGGCCTCCCTTCCCTGGCTGCCAGCTGGGGCTTTCCTTCATTCTGCGCCACCCCCTGGTGGTCAGCGCACATCATAGCGAGCAATTGAACTCGTGGCCTCCCAGTCAAACTCCCGAGGGGACACTTTGCATCTTAATGGATATACATCACCTATGGACACAGACAATAAGGTGGTGAAGGTCTCAGGAGGGACGGGAACCAAGTGGAGGGGGTTATTGGGGAGGGGAGGGGGATACCTGTAATACTCTTAACAATAAAGGTTTAAAAAAATGTCATACAAAACAACAAGAAAGCCCACTGCATGGGAGTACATATTTGCCAATGATATTTCAGATAAGGGTTTAATCTCCAACATTTACAGAAAACTCATACAACTTAACAAAAGGAAGATAACGATCCAATCAAAAAATGGGCAAAGGACCTAAATAGACACATTTCGAAAGAGGACATACAGAAGGCCGAGAGACATATGCAAACATGTTCAAAGTCACTAATCATCCGAGAGATATAAATCAAAACAACAATGTGGTACCATCTCACACCTGTCAGAATGGCTATCATCAACAAGTCAACAAACGACAGGTGCTGGCGAGGATGCGGAGAAAAAGGAACCCTCGTGCACTGCTGGTGGGACTGCAGACTGGTGCTGCCACTGTGGAGAACAGTATGGCGTTTCCTCAAAAAATTAAAAATGGAACTCCCATTTGACCCAGTAATCCCACTTGTAGGAATATATCCCAAGAAACCAGAAACACCAATCAGAAAGATATATGCACCCCTATGTTCATAGCAGCACAATTTACAATAGCTAAGATTTGGAAACAACCTACGTGCCCATCAGCATATGAGTGGATTAAAAAACTGAGGTACATCTACACAATGGAATACTATGCTGCTATAAAAAAGGAACTTTTAACCATTTGCAACAGCATGGATGGAACTGGAGAGCATTATGCTAAGTGAAATAAGCCAGTCAGAGAAAGATAAATATCACATGTTCTCACTCATATGTGGGATATAATGATCAACATAATTTGATGAGCAAGAATAGATCCAGATACTAATGGCAGGGCAGGGGGTGTTAGAGAGCAACCAAAGGACTTGTACGCATGCACATTAGCATAACCAATGGGCACAGGCACTGGGGCAGTGGGGGCTTGCCCTGGGGGGAATGGCTGGGGGTGGGGGTCAACTGGGGAAATAGGAGACAGATGTAAAGCTTTAGACAATAAATAAATTTTAAAAATTTCATAAAGCAAGTATTTTATCCTAGAAAGGCTGATCATTTAAAGTAAAGCTAGGTGCCCCACCTGGGCTCTCCTGGTGGTTCCTCTATCCTAAGTCCTTCCTTGTTTCCCTGTCCCCAGCTTCAATAAACATCCTCTCAAAATAAAAAAATAAATACAGTAACGCTAAGTAAGAATTTTAAATGAAATAATCAAAATAACGTATGTTTTGAAAAATAAACTTTCATATTTTCTTAGGAAGGTTTATGCACTTTTAAAACATTATCTTTCTAGTATGACGCGTTTAATCCAAAGAGTGGAACACTGTCCACTGAGGCCTGCCACGGGCCACACCCTGCCACGGAGTGGTCAGGCGCAGCCTGCCCAGGCGGGAACCAAGCTAAGCAACGACAGACCCTCAGGATCAAAGAGAATGCAGCAGAGGCCTGAGTGGTCAGAGCTTGAGAGGGGAGGGCTGGGCTCTGTGTCTGCAATGCCGGGCGGGCTGAATGCCGGGCGATCAGGAGGAAGAGCGCCACCGAGGCCTGGCTTCCCATGCCCGCTGAGCATGGGCTTCCATGTGAGGAGAGCCAGGAGTTAAATGTAAAGGCAAGTTTTAGAAGATGGATGGGCAGCAGCACCTGGGGCCCGAGAGGGCAGAAGCAGCTGTCAGGTGCTCTAGACTCAGGACAGCTCTGGGATGAGCGGCTCTGGAAGCAGGAGGGGCCAAGGACCGGGACAGAGAGGCTGGGGCAGGAAGCACTTGGCAGGAAGAATGTGAACCCAGCAGCACAGATACACCAAAGCGGGCACCGGCCTACAGCCGCTGGGCCTGTGAGAGGATGACCCTGCCCCAAGCTCTGAAGCGAGCGATGCTGAAATTGGTGCGTCAACCAGAGAGGAAAGGAGGGTCTGTTTGTGTGTCACAGACAACTGCATTAAACATCCAGAAATGGGACTTCCATCTCTGGCATGTGCCCAGCCTCAGACTACAAGTGCACATCCTTTGGGATGCCTGCACACCACGCTGTCCCCAGCTGGCCTCCCTGTGTCGGGTGAAGTCCCCTCAGCCCGGCCCCTGGCATCCCTGACTCCCCACTCCAGTTGGCAGGCCATTTCCCTGTGCCCCTCAGTCACCTACCCAGCCTGGCACGGCCCTCAGCTTTCAGCTGGACCTTTGTGTGAAGATGATCAGAAAAGCAATACAGCCCTCACCGGTGTGGTTCAGTGGATAGAGCGTCGGCCTGCAGACTGAAGGGTCCCAGGTTCGACTCCGGTCAAGGGCATGTACCTTGATTGCGGGCACATCCCCAGTAGGGGGTGTGCAGGAGGCAGCTGATCAATGTTTCTAACTCTCTATCCCTCCCCCGTCCTCTCTGTAAAAAATCAATAAAATATATTTTTTAAAAAGAAAAGCAATTTAGCACTAGTGAAATGGAGGCCAGTGCCATCTGTGAGTTTATCACATGAACATGAACAGCGATGCCCCTACTTCACAAGCTCAGGCCACACAGGGACAGCCTGCTGCTCTGCGTCTTTGCATGTCCTGTGAAAACACACGACGCGGCAGATGCTGAGGGGCTGTGAGCCCAGAACAAGCCTCGCTTGCTCAGAGGCTCCCCCACGGCTGGCCCTGCCGCCTCCCACGGAGCAACGCTAGTGCCTTGGAGAGCAGAGCGCCCTCCCTCGCCTCGGGCCTCCTCGCTGCTTGAGAGGACACCTGGGTCGGAGGGTCCGCACGTTTCAACAGTCTTGGGACACTGCCCACCCGTCTCCAGGAGACACAGAGCAGCTGCCCTGACCTGCAGCGTGTCTCGAGGCTCAGCGGCACAAAGCTCCTCAAGGGTTCCCTACAAGACCTGGGTGAGTTTAGTTTTCTGCCGCGTTTCCCAACTGCGAGGCAACACCCACTCTCTCTTCTGTCTCATTTTGTCTTGACCAAGCAACACTGAATCCTTGAGACTCCTTGTTTTTTAAAAAAATGACCCTCAAACACCTCACTGCCGAGCTACTGTGTCCAGTCCCACCAGGACAAGGGAAATGGTCAGCTCACTGAGCGTGCTCAGTCAGGCCCCAGGATCTGTCGGTGAAACCACTTCACCAAAAACAAACTCCAACGTCCTAAAGACAGCAGGCAGGTGTCCCTTCACAAACCAGAGACCTCTAAACAAGCCCCGGGCCGCGGCACACTACCTGGAAATGTCCTTGTTGCCTTGTTGCCATGGGGACAGCACGTGGCCAGTGGCTGCCCTGTAGCAGTAGACACCCAGCAGGCCAAGCGCCAGGGCCCCCTTGGACACCGGGGAGCACCTGCTCTGAACCAGCATGAAGATGGCGAGGAGGGAAAGGGCAGCGAGGATGGAGAGTTCGGCTTGGTGGTCCGAGCTGAAAGGGAAGGAATGTGCCAGGAATTACCCACAAGTGCAGCTAGCGAGGCTTGGGTCTATGCTGAGTGGCTTCCTAAGAACTGTGCTAAAATTAGCTGATTTTCCTGACAAGCATGGAAGAAAATGGTTGGTGACTTAAATGCAGACTGAGGCTCTCACAATGTACAAATGAAGGGCTGCTGCCCTGACCTACCGCTTCTCGTCCACAGTGGTCCACCCCCGCTCCGCCATGTGTCCCTTTTCTGGTTGCCACATGTTCCCTACACAGGTGAAGAGCTGCTGGGCAAACCCTGTGCTTCCCAGGGTACATCCCACTCCGGGGAGTCACGCATCTCCTTGGTGTGATCCCCATTCAAGGCCCGAGACCCCAGAGAAGTTGGGAGGCTCACAGGCAGTGGTCACAGGGTGGGCGGGCGCCCTGCTGCCTGGCCACGTCCACCGCT
Source organism: Ia io (assembly GCA_025583905.1). Classification (NCBI taxonomy): domain Eukaryota; kingdom Metazoa; phylum Chordata; class Mammalia; order Chiroptera; family Vespertilionidae; genus Ia; species Ia io. The sequence goes on along the minus strand of JAJQQW010000002.1, from coordinate 147,878 downwards.
GCTGCGGGGAGCACTGTTCACTCACGAAATGAAACACACACGAAGGAAACTCCCCTTGGAAACAGGCAGAGGGTGCCTGTGGCCAAGGTCCTGCTCTAGGTGTGGCCACACGGGGTCCACTCATTGTTGCTGTTCAAACTGGACACTTGTGTCCTGTCCTGGTGGTAAATGCTCCCAACTGAGAAAAAGCCAGAAGGCGAGCCTGGATGCCCCAAGCAGCTCTGTCCTGGTCCCTGCCCGCCTCTGCAAACTGGCAGGGACAGCCTGAGACGCAGCAGCAGCCCGAGTGCAAGGGCCAGGCCCAGTGTGCCCCCCGGCCCCCTGCACTGCCGCAGTTTCCTGAGCAGGGAGGCAGGGGTCACCGTGTGGTCCCAGGTCTCCATGGGCTCGGGCTTGGCTCCTCTCTCCAGGTCACTGAGAGCGAGGAGTGGGCTTGCAGCAGCACCTCGAGGAGCGCTGCCCGGGGCGCTGGGCCATCGGGTGGCTAGTAGCTGACACTGGAATGGGAGATTCCCCACAGATTCCGCAGTCAAGGACGGAGCTGCACCTGGGCTGGAGGCACAGGCCACGCTGTTTCCCGAGTGACTATCGTGTGGAGCCAGGTCACGGCCTCACCTAGGCGGGCCTATCCCTTCTGTTCCCTACCTTGTTAGATAAAAGCTGTGCCCTGTTATTCTACCTGAAGCTCCCAACTGAAGGTGGGAGTAAGCATTTCCCTGTTCTCCCGCTGAAGTTTCCTCTGCAGTGCATCTGTGACTGTCCTGAGCCCCTCACAGTGCCTGTCTGACTGTCCTGAGCCCCTCACAGTGCCTGTCTGACTGTCCTGAGCTGGTCACAGCGCCTGACTGTCCTGAGCCCCTCACAGCACCCCGTCTGTCCTGAGCCCTTCACAGTGCCCGTCCGACTGTCCTGAGCCCTGCACAGCACCCCGTCTGTCCTGAGCCCCTCAGTGCCTGTCTGACTGTCCTGAGCCCCCGTCACAGCACCTGACTGTCCTGAGCCCCCGTCACAACGCCTGTCTGACTGTCCTGAGCCCTTCACAGCGCCCGTCCGACTGTCCTGAGGCCCTCACACTGATGTCTGTCTGACTGTCCTGAGCCACACAGCACCCCCTCTGTCATGAGCACCCCTTTCCTGTCTGGTTTTCACCTGCTGCACTTCTCTCAGGTGTTGAAGAAGCACCCGCAAAGCCACTGGCTGTCGAGGGCTTCTGACCACGTACCTCACAGCCTGTCCTGTCGTCCTGCCAGGAGCAGCTGGCCAGGGCAGAACCAGCTCCTCGCTCACAGGTTCTCAAACGTCGGTTGGTGATTCGGCAATAAAACCAACCACCTTAGGCTAGCCTCATGAAAGTTTGCTATTCAACATCAATTCATGGGCTACGGTGTATTTTTCTAATTCTTCAAATCTCAAATACCACTTCCATCCTGAACATGTAAAACGGGCCCCATGTGGAGAAAGGCGACTACTGGCCAGCTAGCTGCGGCCACGGCGCGTGCTCTCACCTGGTGAGCCAGTGTCCCAGGTCAGGGCGGTGGGCCCACTGCACCCCCGTCTGGTTCAGAGACCGCAGCAGCCGGCAGCAGCCGAGGACCAGCCACGGGCTGGCCAGCGCCATGTACTTCTCACGGCCTCGGAGTCCGTCCAGGGAAGAGGGGCTCTTGCGTGCTTGGTCGAGCTCTAACACGTCACAGCTGACGCTCCTGTCCTGCAAAGCTGATGCCAGGCCGGCAAACCCTCCTTCCGCGCGTGAGCAATGCCGAGGCTCCCCGTCGTCCCCCAGAAAGCAGGTTCTGTAGCTCTCGTGACACAGAGCCAGGCACAGGGTGCTGACGAGGAAGTACCAGGTCTGGTGCTCCTCCTCGATGAAGCTGCTCGCACCCAGACTCAGGACGTGGCCCGCAGTCCCCGCCAGGATGAGCAAGTCCAGCTCTGACCACCTCCACGGGGAAGGAGCTGGGTTCTGGGAGAGGAAGATGCACTTTGTAAGGGAAATCTGAAAACCGCACACGACTTGCTGCGTGCTGGGCCCAGAACAGAGCCCACGAAGACCCTCATCGGATGCTCCCCCTGCTCTGGAGGAATGGCCTGTCCTCCTCGGCACAGCCCATCCTCAGCCTGGTGATGAGACATGGATGTCTAGACCCACACCACCTGGGCAGTGTGGGGGTTCAGAGACCTGGGCCCGGCCCCTGGACCCAGCCCTTCATACACATCTTCGTCCTCTAGAGCCTGGGTCGTCAGGCAGCCACAGCCAGTTCCCGCTACTAAAACCAAAGAACCTCAACGATATTTCCCAAGAATCCAACCATGAATTTTCCAGAAATCCAGGAAGTTTCCACTGAAACGTTCATTCTACTGAAACGACCAAGTTGGCATCACACACCATCCCTTCCATGTGCCAACTTGAAGCATATAAAACTAAAGACAGCCCGGCCAGTGTGGCTCAGGGGTTGAGGTCGACTTATGAAACCCGGAGGTCAGAGTTCGATTCCCGGTCAGGGCATATGCTCAGGTTATGGATTCGATCTCCAGTGTGGGGCGTGCAGGAGGCAGCTGATCAATGATTCTCTCTCATCATTGATGTTTCTATCTTTCTCCCTCTCCCACCCTTTTTCACTGGGACCCTATCTTCCCACCTGACAGGCGAGGCCTGGGACCTGTCAACACGGAGCTGAGAGTGTGAGTTGGGCCCAGAGCCTGGGGACAGGCTGCCCTCCCCGGCTCGGCCACGCTGTGCCTGCCGCACACGTCGGGAGGGAGAGGTACTGAACTACAAAGTGCGGCCTACACAGGGAGACACGTCCCACTTGTGGAGCCAGCCTTACCCTCCTCAGGAGCTTTCCATCCACACACGTCCTGGTCAGAGCGGACAAGACCCCACAGAGCAGCGCGGAGACCAGCGCCAGCACCCCGCCCGCCATGGGCCACATGAGGCTGCAGAGGTAGCGGGAGCTCTCGGCTGAGGTGCACACAACCACGTGCATGGCCCAGAGAAGCAGGAACGTCAAGTAGAAGAGCAGAGAACACACGGGTGACAGAGGGACCTCCAGCTCTGCTGCGGCGCCCAGGGCCTGCGGGACGCTGAGCAGGAGCAAGGCGAGGACCTGGGCGGGAAAGCATGGGCTGGTCCACAATGGGCTGCAGGGAATGGCCCAAATCACGCCTCCAGCCACCCACCCGGACAGGACTGTGCACAAGGGCACACGTGTTCTACAGACACTCCAGTGTAATGTTCTGGCTGGGGTATCGAGCCAGCTCCACAGGTGAGCCTCGCTCCGCTCCGTGAGAGCACCGTACCTCCAGAACCACGACGGTCCCCACCACCATCGAGTAGATGTCGTACTGGGCCACCTGGCTGCTCAAGGTCTGGCTCAGGGTCTTCAGGGTGTCTAGGTACTGCCTGCGGACCTTGGCTCCCAGGTTGAGAAGGACTTCTGAGTTATTTTCCTCTAAGTACAGTCTGACCCAGTTTCCGTGCAGCCTTTCTGACATCTTAAACTGTTCGAATCCAGGCTCTGACAAGAGGAGGAACAGGTTGCGGACACAGCAGATGTAGGCACTGGTTTCCCAGTGTGCTTCCGCGGCCTGTGGGAGAACCTGACAGCTGGCGCCCAGGAACCTTCGTGTATGGGCTGGTCACGGGCCAGCACCCCCCGACCTCCTTTCAGCCAACCTCCCCCCACCCTTCTGCCTCCGCCCCTGGCCTTGCCTCTCTCCTTCCTTGGCCGCCCCCCCCCCCCCCCCCCCCCTCCCGGCAATGGAAAACCACCCAGAAATGCATCATGTTAACAGATCCTCAACTTTACAGAAACTTCCCATGCTCGCGCTGCGTGAGGACCGGGCGGGTGGGTGCCTGACGCTGTCTCCACCACATCCACGACCCCGTCCCTCCCTGCATGGCTAACCTGCCTGCCTCTTAGCAATAGCTTGCGTCTTCTACCGGCTCTGAATCGCGAGTCCTCTGGGCAGCATGGCCTCTGCCTCCACTGTGCAAAGCGGGGCTGCTGCAGAAAGCCCAGCCCCAGTAGCTGCTGGCTCCCCAAGGTCGGCCGGCCTTCCTCTCAGAGCTGGGCCAGACGCAGGGACTTCCTTCCGGGGGCTCCCTGGTGCTCAGGGCACTCTCCCGCCTCCCAGCAGAGCCACCCCAGGTGTCTGGGCTCCTCCTTGAGGCCTTCCCCCGCCCAGTGGTGTGCTGCCCAGCTCTCCGTCACAGCCAAGATGGAGCCCTCGCCACCCTCTGGCACTGCCGCGTCCAAGCCCTGAGCGGCACTGCTCCTGCAGCAGCTCTCTACACGGCGCTCGTTCCTGCTTCTGGAAATCCTTTTGTTGGCTACTTGGCTTCCTCGACACCTACCCCTCACCCACGAGCACCACCTGGTGAACCTGCTCCCCTACAGCCATTCCCACCTCCGTACAGCCACCCGTTCCTTCGCCATTCAGCAGAAGCCTGCGTCAGGGCTTAGCTCGGGCTCATTCGGGCCCATGTCTGGGGTACCAGCAAGCCCTGCCTGCACTGCGGTCAGCATCCAGACTGCCCCCTCCCGTCCCAGCTCCACCGCCACTGCCACCACCTGGGCCCACCCTCTCCGTGCCCCGCAGCCTCCTCCCAGCTCCCCGGCCCCAGAGCCTCTCAAGTGCTGGCTGCAGAGCTCAGGCTCTGCAACTCAGGACGAAAGCGAGAACGCCTATTCCAGCCAGGGTCCCAGAGGTGCCCACACCCCTGACCTCCCATCCTGTGCCTTCCTCTGCTCCAGCCACTTGGCCCCTTCATTCCTCCAAAGTGAGGCACGCCCCCCCCTCCCCCCTAGGACCCTGAGTCTGCCACATGCTCCCTCTAAGGCTCTCGCCACCTGCACACCACCTGACACCAATGGTCACCTCCTGCTCTCCCTCTCAAGCTGTGCTCCGTGAGGGCAGCCCTGGCCCTGCTGTCCAAACAGAAACTGAGTGGGAAGAGTTACCACTTGTTGACTGAATACTTATGGGAGCACGTGACTGAGACAACGGCCTCTGGGTGCTGTTCATGGTGATGGCCGAGCTCTGAAAGCAGAGCAGTCTGCACAGCCAGCAGCAGTGAGGACCAGGCACATGGGAGCCCCAGCCTGACAGAGGGTGGCCACAACTCACCTCTCTCGTACACCGGGACACTTGCTTGCAACAGCCTGCTGAGCTGCACAGCATTCAAGTGTAGGAACCTCAGCTGTTCCCGCGTGGCTCTGCCCTGGACGACCGGGAACAGGAAGCGGCCCACACTGTGCTGCGGGATAGGCAGGCCGAGCCCCACCGCCAGGGTGGCAGCCAGGTCGGTCTGCTGCACACGCTCTGGGGGCCTGACTTCACCTAGGGGAGAAAGCAGGGTAAGCGACAGGCTCTCGGACACACTTGACCTTCTATGAGGGGCGTCAATAACCCTCTCTCCAAACCATTCCCTGTAGATTTACATGGAGCACCTCACTGCGTTGTCAGTGGCACGTGCCTTCCCTGACGCAGCCACGGTGCCTGGGAGACGCCGGCACAGGGAGCAGGTGGCTCAGCAGAGGGTCGCCTGGGGGCCCCACCCTCTGGATGCAGAGTGGTGCTCATAGCCCCTCGGGGCACCTCTGGGAAAGCAGCGGGCGGCTGGCCCAGTGCCACGGCCTGCGCACCTGCAGCTCTTTGTGCTAAGCAGGGGTTGGCATCTGACGGACCCTGCAAGGAGCCTGGGTGAATCAGGACCTGGGCTCAGGCCTGGCTCTGCCCCAGGCCCCGAGAGGCCCTGGACAGGAAGCTTAGCACAGGCGTCCTCTTCTCTGTGGAGAAAGCCCCCCGCTTCACCCAGACACCTGATGCAGGTGGGCCAGCGGAGCCTGGGGCCAGCCTCTCCCTCTAGGGTGAGTTTGTAGAGATTTAGCTTTGATTATGGTAATTTTGGGTTGGATGAAAAATTTTTTCAATTGGGTCAAATTTATTCTTCTTTTCTGACCAACTCTCTACTGATGCCTCCTGGGTTATACTTAGAAGTTTTCCACTCCAACATTATTTTTCTTCTCACAGTCTCTTACATTGAGGTCTTGTTATGAAACAAAACAAAGCCCTCAGCACTGACAGTGGGGGGCCTGGCTGTCGTGCTGAGACTTCGGGGATGCGTCCCAACACTGACTGCACAGCCCCGCCGCTGCGCTCAGAACTGGCTGTGCCCTACAGAAGCGCACCCGACAGCAACAGCACAGAGGGACGGTCAAAGCTGTACTGGAGCCCTGACGGGTTTGGGTCAGTGGATAGAGCGTCGACCTACGGACTCAAGGGTCCCAGGTCGATTCCAGTCAAGGGCATGTACCTTGGTTGCGGGCACACCCCCAGTACGGGGTGTGCAGGAGGCAGCTGATCGATGTTTCTTCTCTCATCGATGTTTCTAACTCTCTATCCCTCTCCCTTCCTCTCTGTAAAAAATCAATAAAATATATGAAAAAAAAAAAAAAAAAAAGCTGTACTGGAGGAAAAGGACACCACACAACCCAGCTGGTCAGGGCACACGCCCAGGCTGTGGATTCCATCCCAGTGAGGGGCGTGCAGGAGGCAGCCAATCAGTGATGCTTTCTCACCACTGATGTTTTCATCTCTCTCCCTCTACCTTCCTCTCTGAAATCAATAAAAATATATATTTAAAAAAAGACACCATATGAAAATATGTCTTCACAAACACTTGTTCACGAACGTGCACAGCCCCCATCCACTGATGAATGGATGCAGCGTGTTCATACAGCAGGTATCACTCAGCAGCACCCAGGGCCCTCTATCCTGGCGCACAAAACCACGCGCCCCAGGGCTCCTTGCATTAGAAATCTAACAAGGAGGCAAATCTAACAGCCACAGAAACACAATTTGCTGGAGGGGGGTGGGGAGTGATGGGGACCATTCAGAAAAGTTCTAAAACTGATACTGACTCAATGGACAAAAGGAGTGAAGTCTGCAGAATGTAACTATTCTTAAGCACATCAACAAGTTAAACACACACACCTGCAGCCCTCCAAGCCATCTGCCCTCACAGCCACGGGCCTCTCAGCCAGCCCAGCTGTCCTTTTCCTCCGAGTCAGCCCCGCTGCACGGCCCACCCTCACTCCTTCCTGCTGCTCGGTGGTATGCTGTGTGGATGCACCACGTTCAGCAAACTCATCAGGGCTTGGGTTTCCACTTGGCTGTCATGAATAATGTTGCTGTGAACATCCGTGAACAAGTGTTTGTGAAGACATTTTCACATGGTGCCATTTCCACCACAGGAGCTCAGGCACCTGGGCAGGACGAGAAATGCAGGGAAGAAGCTGTTTCTGGTGCAGGGCTCTCACTCTGCTCGCTGGCCACCCTGCTGTGGTCCGAGTGAGGGATAGTGGGCGCAGAGACCATGCTGTGGTCCGAGTGAGGGATAGTGGGCGCAGAGACCATGCTGTGGTCCGAGTGAGGTATAGTGGGCGCAGAGACCATGCTGTGGTCCGAGTGAGGAATAGTGGGCACAGAGACCATGCTGTGGTCCGAGTGAGGGACAGTGGGCGCAGAGACCATGCTGTGGTCCGAGTGAGGGATAGTGGGCGCAGAGACCATGCTGTGGTCCGAGTGAGGTATAGTGGGCGCAGAGACCATGCTGTGGTCCGAGTGAGGAATAGTGGGCACAGAGACCATGCTGTGGTCCGAGTGAGGGACAGTGGGCGCAGAGACCATGCTGTGGTCCGAGTGAGGGATAGTGGGGCGCAGAGACCATGCTGTGGTCTGAGTGAGGAATAGTGGGGTGCAGAGACCATGCTGTGGTCCGAGTGAGGGATAGTGGGGCGCAGAGACCATGCTGTGGTCTGAGTGAGGGATAGTGGGCGCAGAGACCATGCTGTGGTCCGAGTGAGGTATAGTGGGCGCAGAGACCATGCTGTGGTCCGAGTGAGGGATAGTGGGCACAGAGACCATGCTGTGGTCCGAGTGAGGGATAGTGGGGTGCAGAGACCATGCTGTGGTCCGAGTGAGGAATAGTGGGGCGCAGAGACCGTGCTGTGGTCCGAGTGAGGGATAGTGGGTGCAGAGACCATGCTGTGGTCCGAGTGAGGAATAGTGGGCGCAGAGACTATGCTGTGGTCCGCAGAGACCATGCTGTGGTCCGAGTGAGGTATAGTGGGCGCAGAGACCATGCTGTGGTCCGAGAGGGGGATAGTGGGCACAGAGACCATGCTGTGGTCCGAGTGAGGGGGATAGTGGGGTGCAGAGACCATGCTGTGGTCCGAGTGAGGAATAGTGGGGCGCAGAGACCGTGCTGTGAGGAGGGATAGTGGGCGCAGAGACCATGCTGTGGTCCGAGTGAGGGATAGTGGGCGCAGAGACCATGCTGTGGTCCGAGTGAGGGATAGTGGGCACAGAGACCATGCTGTGGTCCGAGTGAGGGATAGTGGGGTGCAGAGACCATGCTGTGGTCCGAGTGAGGAATAGTGGGGCGCAGAGACCGTGCTGTGGTCCGAGTGAGGGATAGTGGGTGCAGAGACCATGCTGTGGTCCGAGTGAGGAATAGTGGGCGCAGAGACTATGCTGTGGTCCGAGTGAGGGATAGTGGGTGCAGAGACCATGCTGTGGTCCGAGTGAGGGATAGTGGGGCGCAGAGACCATGCTGTGGTCCGAGTGAGGGATAGTGGGTGCAGAGACCATGCTGTGGTCCAAGTGAGGAATAGTGGGCGCAGAGACCATGCTGTGGTCCGAGTGAGGGATAGTGGGCGCAGAGACCATGCTGTGGTCTGAGTGAGGGATAGTGGGCGCAGAGACCATGCTGTGGTCCGAGTGAAGGATAGTGGGGCGCAGAGATCATGCTGTGGTCCGAGTGAGGGATAGTGGGCGCAGAGACCATGCTGTGGTCCGAGTGAGGAATAGTGGGGCGCAGAGACCGTGCTGTGGTCCGAGTGAGGGTGGCGGGTATAGAGGCCGGTGCCCTGGTGGGCACTGTACCTGTTCACTGGAAGGTGAGTGCTGGGTGATGGCAAGGAACTGGGAGAGGAAGCCACGGCGGCCACAGGAACAACAGCACGTGAAGCGAGGGGCACAGGCAGGCCCGTGTGGAAGGTGGTGGGAGATGGCCAGGCCTGAGGTGGGGTGGGGGCTGGGGGGAGGGTCAGAGGGGCGCATGTGTTTGGGTGCAGAACTGGGTGTGTCAGTGATGACAGATGAGTCCTCAGTTAACCTTGCTCGGACTGGTCTGGTGACAGGATACTGACATGGCTATTCAACATATAGTTTCTAACAGTGGGTACTTTTAAGGCGATGTAAGCACTTCTGTTTCTCTCAGTTCATATATGTGCCTCCAAAGTCGCTAAGCTACGGGGCATTCTTACTGATAGTCCCAGGCATCCAGGCAGCGGCATTCATACAACTGAATTCCCACAAAGGTTATTTGTATTGTAATCACCAGGGCAAGAAACCTAAACTCCCAATCCTGACTGCCCCTCACCCTGTTAATTTTCATTCTGCCATTGCTCAGGATATTTCAAACTTAGCTTCCAAGAATAGTTTTAAAATTAAAACCGGGTGATAGAAAAAAGCAGTAAAATGCAGTTTCAGCATGTTAGCCATGTCTAAGTCCTCACCAGGCTTCCTCTCGAACGCAGAGCTGGTGAGGAGCAGTGCGGTGCTCACTTCCTCCAAGGAGGAGGCCCCGTGGCCCCCACTCTCGGACATGCCGTGGTCGCCACAGAGAACCAGCAGGCTGGGCGAGAGGGCCTCCCTCTCCTGCAAGACAAAGGGGACATTTCAACGGCATTGACACCGAGAACATGTACTCGCTGAGAAACCAAATCAGGTTTTAGTTGTTATGAGCAGTTGCTTTCTAAATTAGTGTTTTTTTCCTTTTAACTATGAGCTTACAGACAGATCAAAGGGTCAAGTTCAAATAATGTCATATATGAAACAAACAGAATCACGTGGAGGTCATACAGCACGGCGGGCTTGGACACAGGGCCTCTGAGGGCAGAGGATTTGGGCCCGGACCTCTTTGCCACTTCTGAGCTGTGAGAGTGCTGGCACATTAACTCTGCGTGCCTCGGTGTCCCCATCTGTCAAATGCAGCCACCTTCCTGCTCCTAGGGCTCCAGCCATGACCTCTGCTGCCCAGGATGTGCCTGGCAGCTCCACCTCGCCCTTGCTCTTGGCCTGGCACATCGGCCCCCTCCTGTCCAGCCTCTGCTTACATCTCCCATGACTGCCCAGGCTGCTGAAAACCACAGCCCCTCAGATGCAGTTCCCTCCTCCTGCCCCCATTGTCCTGTGGCACATCACCTTCAAGAACTCTCATGCAGCCTGGCTGGCATGGCTCAGTGTTTGGGTGTTGCCCAATGAACCAGGAGGTCATGGTTCGATTCCCGATTAGGGCACATGCCCAGGACGTAGGCTCGATCCCAGCGGGGGGTGTGCAGGGCGTGTGCAGGAGGCAGCCGATCCAGGATTCTTTCTCATCACGGATGTCTCTCTCTCTCTCTCTCTGACATAAATAAAATATATATTTTTAAAAGAGCCCTGATGCACTTGGTTACTGTGCTTCTTGTCTGCCCTCCTGGCTGGAGCCCACACCCTGCAGACACCCAGGCAGGCCCAGCGTCCCGAAGGCACTCAGGAAGCAGGAGCGGGAGGGATGGTGATGGTGGAGACAGCCACTGGAGGCGGGACCAGGCAGGTGAACATCACTGGCACCGTGCTGGCTGAGGCTGCCAAGGGACGGTGGGCGTGACCTTCACTCAGGTCACCTGAGCTCATGCGCCAGCTTTAGCTTTTCTGGCGAGTGTGGGCACAAGCACCTCCTGGCACCAAGACCCTCCGAAGTGTAGCTCACCTCTGACAGCAGGGAGGTGTGGATTCTCATCAGGATGCTGTCCATCTCGCTGAGCTTGCGCCCAATCAGGGGGCTGCTGGGCCCGGAAATGTGGCCGATGTGATCCAGCCCCAGGTAATGGAGGATTAACACATCCCAATCCCCTCTTTTCAATACTTTATCCAAATGCCTTGTCACGTTATCGTCCACCTTTAAGGGGAAAGTGCATGTCAAGAGCTCCCGTAATGGCCTAGATCTTCACTCCCCAAGAAAGTGATGCGGTCACTATAAATCATAGGGTTTAGTTTAGGTGACAGACTAGTGGGAGTTTGAAAAGACCAAGAAAAAAAAATAAGAACTGCCATAAAGAATTAAACATCAGATGAGACGAAACTTTCACTGACATTGTTTCGCACCTCTAGGCTGCAGACGGAGTGTATTATACAGATGGACCAAGCAGGGTCTGCTCCGAGAACATCTATGTGGGCACCACTGAGCAAGGCCCCAGGACCCAGTTAGACAGGGAGGGCAGTTAGTGAGCACAGGACAGTGCCCAGGGTTCAAGTGACCAGCATGAGAGCTGTCCTGGGAGGGAGGAGACAGCATTCTGTGACCAGCCGCCCCCAACAGAGCCATTTAGCCTGGTCAGCCCCGACCCCTCCGCTAGCCCACCTCCCTCCCACTGAAAAGCCTACAGCAGAGAAGTGTTTCTGAGTGACTGTACACAGGAGAGGGAGAGGCCCAGTTGCCGCTGGCCAGCACTGCTATGCTGCACAGGCCACTGCAGCAGAGGGCATCTGTGTCAGCCAACGGACAGGTGTGGGGGTGCAACGCTGACCGCCCTAAAGCCAAGTCCAGACATGTGGTGCCACTGCCCTTAGGGTCTCCCTCTGCACCCAGGCTCAACTTTTCAACGAGGGCTCTGATCACTCCTCCCCTTGGTGAAGCAGCACTCCCAGCACAGGCTGATGCCTCTCAGGACCACCCACCCAGCTTGTCCTTGACCCTGTGCCTCCCACTCGACGCTGACCCACTTGCAGAGGGACCAATGGCCTCGGAGCCCCAGGCAGTGTGGCAGCCTCGGACTCGGCCTCAGACAGAGGCTGTCACCACTCTATCCTTTTGGGACGTCCCCACTCACCTGTGCACCCAGCTCACCTGGCTCCTGGCTGGATTCTTGACACTTGCCAATTGGTGCTTAGCCTCCAGAGAGCTGTGCTCACACCTGCACCAGGGCTCACGCACCTGGCTGTCAAGGTACAAGTGAACCACATCTGTACTGTCTCCACACCCTCCCAACAGAGTAACAAACATCACAGAGACAACGCTGCCTCTCTGCCTAGTAGGATCTATGTTTCTTATTTTAGACACTGACCTCTGTATAATCTGACACAAAAAATGAGGTTGTTCCATCATATTCCACAAAGTGCTGTGGGAATAACTTCACCCATGTTTCGTCTCCATAGAAGATGATTCTCTTCCCTGCGGCTTTTGCCTGTGTGACGACATTGTCTTCCAGCAGAGCGGGCGAGTTGAGGTTTCTGACGACATCCACGAAGCCAGGGAGGCTCCCTGTCATCAATGCCTGCAGGAGGGAACACTCTCGGATTAGACTTTGGGGCCCAAAGTGCAGCAGTGGGAGGGGTGCTGGCCACTACACAGATGAAAGATGCAAGCATAAAAGTAGGGCATCCCCAGTACCGGAGCGTGGGTCAGTCTTATGACAAATGGGGAAAGCTACCCGCAGATTCTGGCAAAACCAGAACGCTTCACCATGAACGCCTGACCCCATTTCAGACTAGGAGAGGGTAAAGGAGGCGCTGAAGGAGCCAGAGGACGACAGTGCCAGAGGAGAAGAACCAAAACAAACGACAAAGGGTGGTGTGCGCTCAGATCTGTGTTCACACCCACGGCCAGGCTCTCACCTGAGCTTCAAGTCTGCAAACTCCATGTCCTGATTCACACACCAGAGACTTTATTGTCCAATCCCAAGTGAAAGAGCAGCTCCCACACCCCTCTCAGGAGTTCCCCCGGGAAGCTGGCCCAGGTGTGCTGGTGGGGACCCCTCCCCGCCCCTACCATACGGCCCCATAGTTTCTGGGAGAGGGAGGGGGGTAAAATCTTCACCCCTTCCTGCGATTGGAGTAAGTCAACAGCCTCCCTCATTTTAGCCCAGAGTCCAATATGCTGCCATGATGGGGCGCGGTCTCTGTGGTCGGTATCTCCCAACAACCCACAACACAAGTGTCCGGGCCTGTGTGCAATGCAAACCAACAGGCATCGGGTCACACCCCAGGAGGACCTGCCAAGACTTCTCCAACAGCAGCAGACATGTGCGTTCACTGGGCGTCTAGAACGCATGTGAGCTCGCCCCATTTTCTCCTCCAAGAGCAAGATGACACTGGATAAAATTGTCAAAATCACCATTTGGGGACTTTGAAAACTCACCAAGGATAGACAATCCATTGAGAAGTTCTCACTCAAGACAAACTGCAAGGTCTCAGTAAGTACTGTGAGTACCCATAGTGCTTTATTGTTTTTATTTTTTTTTAAATATATTTTATTGATTTTTTACAGAAAGGGAGGGAGAGGGATAGAGAGCTAGAAACGTCGATGAGAGAGAAACATCGACCAGCTGCCTCCTGCACACCCCCTACTGGGGATGTGCCCGCAACCAATGTACATGCCCTTGACCGGAATCGAACCCGGGACCCTTCAGTCCGCAGGCCGACGCTCTATCCACTGAGCCAAACCGGTTTCGGCCCCGCAGTGCTTTAAAGGGGCTGCGCCCTCCGCCCTGGCTCTGTGCTGCAGGAGCGGAGGACAGGAGGGCCCTCGATTTGGAGCTGGCTCCAGGGAACAGTGCCACGCCAGGGTGTGGCATCCATGGCAAGGCCACATCAACAGCTGCCCGAGGAGCCGTGCTGGTTGTGGTAAGAGACCAGCCCAAACTTTAAAAGGGGATTGGAGGAATGAGATAGGTGTAGTGGACCCCCATCAGCTCCACCTATTCCTGGCACCTGGAAGGCTGTGTGTACACGCAGGAGACCGGAGAGGGAGGGCCTATTTACTAGTTCCTGCTGGCTAGACGGAAGGCCTACCCACAGAGAAAGTGAGAGTCAGGGCGGACGCGTAAGTCCCTGACCAGTGAGCATCTGGCCCGTCCCACACATGACCCCACTAAGGGTGGTAGCCTCACCACATTAGGTCTTTATGCACAACTTCTGACCAAGTGCTAGCCTATGCTGACCCCGAGTGACCCTTGGAAATACTAGCCTAAAACTAAAAACAAGAATTAGAAAAACAACCTCAGAGACATCAGTTGCCCTACACTCAGGGAGAAACTCCCTAGGCCTAGTTCAGGCAAGTCACGCCACACAAACAAAATAACAGCGACAACAGCCACCACTCCTGGGTGAGGGTCAATCTCGAGTGGAGGTGGGGAGCATGGATATACACACATTATGTCTCGTCAAACTATATACACATACAAATGTATGTGCTGGATTGTACAAAAATTCTATCTCAACAAAGGTATTTCTTTTTTTAAGATTTTTTTATTGATTTCTAGAGAGATGAAGACAAGTGTAGTGGACTTCCATAAGCTCGATGCAACAGAGGTAAAGGTGACATCCAGCCAAAGCCCACAACCAGGATGTGCGTCCTGAGCAGGAATTGAACCAGCGACCCTCCGATGAAGAGAAGGGACACCCAACCAAGCCACACTGGCCAGGGCTAAAGTTATTTCTTTTTCTTTTTTAAAATATATTTTTATTGATTTCAGAGAGGAAGGAAGAGGAAGAGAGAGATAGAAACATCAATGATGAGAATCGTGGATCAGCTGCCTCCTGGACACCCCCCACTGGGGATTGAGCCTGCAACCTGGGCATGTGCCCTGACCAGAATCAAACCTGGGACCTTTCAGTCTGCAGGCCGACGCTCTATCCACCAGGCCAAACCAGCAAGGGCTAAAGTTATTTCTTAAAACGTGAGCCTCTCTCTTACCCCAAATTCTACTTCCTAAAGACAAGTGGTTATTTTTGGTAAGTGCCATTTCATACTTTTTTTATGTAGGTGTACAACCAAATTTATACAAAGATACATTTTTCACCAAAATGGTAACAGGCTATGTAAATAATTTTACACCTTGGTTTTGTTTTCCAATTAATGAGAGATCACGATTTCTTTCCCCAGAAAACAACAGCCATAAAAACTACATATATATGTATACACACACACACACATACACACTTGTTAACCCTTACCTGCGGATATTTTTTCCTTTTAAAAGACTGGAAAAGGGGGGTGGAGAAACACGTGAGGGGACACATCAATTGGTTGCCTCTTGCACACGCCCCGACCGGGCTGGGGATGGAACCTGCAACCCAGTATGTGCCTTTGTGGGAGGGCTGGCACTATCTAGTGAGCCACACCAGCCGGGGCTGTTTTTAGTGTTTGAATATACAACATATTTACATCCAATATTTGAATGCACAATATCTTTTACCAAGACCATTGTAATGGGCATTTACTTTAAAAAGCTTCCAGTGGAAGTACCATTTGAGCTGAGACCTGAGATTGAAGTGTTGTCTAGGTGAGATGAGGTGAGGCCTTCCTAGGGAGACACAGTAAACTGCAAAGGCTCCAAGCCAGGGGGCAGTGCGCCTGGGAGCTAGCTACATGTGATCCTGAGAGGAAAGGGAGCTCAGACGAGGCAGAGGTACACGGGCAGGACAGCCACGAGGCCTGGGTGAGTAGGCACAGTGGAGGGCACTCAGTTGAGTAGCACGAGCTGGAGAACGTATTGGACTGGATGAGGGAGGTGGCTCAGTTCAGCTATAGTCTCAGAATTAAGACACCTGTTCACCTCATTTCTCATGAAGAGTAGGTTACCATCCATCTTTAAATTTTTACAATGTGATAGACAAAACTTGGCCTTGCAGATGGTTTTGAGTTGCTATGATTACTAGTAAAGTAAAAAGAATCTTTTCACATGTTTAGTGGACATTTCAATTTCTTGCCCTGTGGAACTCCTCTTACCCTCTGGGCTGGCACCCCAGGGAGCATGCAGGTAGCAACCGAGTTGCAGGTGGGGGCTCTAGGAAGTGTGACGTGAGGACTCAAGTCTGTCAGCTCCTTGGAGGTTCCCGTGGCTGCCATGGCCTTGGGAATGGGGGTTCTTGCCTTCTGAGGGAAGGACCTGTCTCAATCACCCTGCTCAGCAGTGCTGCCGTGTGCTTCCCCATGACAGCCAGTCATTGGAGCCAGGCAGCCTTGTGCTCCAGTCCCCATTCCAGTTGCATGACTTGGGTACTTCAAGCCTCTTCCCTCCTTTGGAAACGGTCCCTAATAAAGCTTCAGTCTTTTCTTTACCCATAGTTCCTGGGTGAAGCTCCAGGCACTTGAAAGCCACACTCTCTAGCTGAGCACCTGCAGGCAGTTTACACAGCGAGAACTGTGGAGGCCAGACCTTGCTGCGTCAGTCACTGTATGCTTCAGTGCTGGGCAAGTCTGAGTTTCCCTTCTCATCCATAAAGTCAAGAGTCTGGACTGGATAACCCTAAAGCCTTTCCAGGAGTATAACTGACCTAATGGCCATTACAGAAAATAACAGGGTAGCAAGGAGGATGGCATCCCTGAGACTAGGCTGGCCTGGAATAACTGGCTTTCAATCCTTTATGCCTCCCAGGAAGCATGAACTCTGGCTACTTGAAAAGGGGTACAAATCGTGGTCTCAGTTCTACCTTATGTCAGGCTTCTTTGTCCGTCTACTGCCCCAGCCAGGCTGAGGGCACCAAATGCATTCCAAATGTGGACAAGTAACAGACTATAGAGAGCCCTCTAAACATCTTAGAGCCAAAGCATCCTATCTAATAAAAGAATAATATGTAAATTAACCATCACTTTGTGACAAAATGGCAGCGACCATAGACACAAGATGGCGGCGCCCAGTCCTCTCAGGCCCACCGAAGTTCCCAGTCTCAGGGAGTGCTGCCACTGAGAGCAGGCAGCATGCAGCCCAGGTTGTTGGCCTGGGAGGCTCCCCTGTACCCGCTGATCTGTTCCCAGCCGCGGCCCTGGCCATCGGCCTGGGAGGCGGCCACGGCCCCCCACCCCCACAATCCGCTCCCAGCCATGACCTTGGCCCTGGCCTGGAAGGCGGCGCACCCGCCCCCCCCGCGATCTGCTCCAGCTGAGACCTGGGAAGTGGCCTGGGAGGCTGCGTGAACCCCCACGCCCCCCACGTGATCTGTTCCCAGCCGAGACCTAGGCAGTGGCCTGGGAGAAGGCGCACACCCCCGGCGTGATCTGCTCCCAGCTGCGACCCGGGCAGTGGCCTGGGAGAAGGCGCACACCCCCCGGCACGATCTGCTCCCAACCACGACCCGGGCACTGGCCTGGAAGGCTGCGTGCACCCCCAGGCGTGATCCGCTCCCAGCCGCCATCCGGGCAGTGGCCTGGAAGGCCACATGCACAATAGGCAAGATCTACTCCCAGCCGCATGCACACCCCCACCCCCCGACCATCGGCATAATTCGCTCCCAGCGTGACCAGGGCAGTGGCCTGGGAGAAAGCGCACACCCCTGGTGTGATCTCCTCCCAGCCTCGACCAGGGCAGTAGCCTGGGAGAAGACGCACACACCCCTGCGTGATCTGCTCCCAGCCACGACCCAGGCAGTGGCCTGGGAGGCCGCTCGCACCTCCCTCCCACCCACCCCCGCAGGATCTGCTCCCAGCCAGGACCCGGGCAGTGGCCTGGGAGAAGGCACGCGTGCACACACACACACACACACACACACACACACACACACCTGATCTGCTCCCAGCCACGACCCGGGCAGTGGCCTGGGAGGCCTCAAGCACCTCCCCTCCCCCCGCCCCCCCACATGATCTGCTCCCAGCCAGGACCTGGGCCTGGGCTGTGGGCCTGGGAGGTGCCAGCACTACCTATCACCCTCCCATCCAGTGAGCAGCTCCCATCTGCGGTTGGGGGGGTGGCGGCAGGGGGTGTAGGCCTGGGAGGCAGCCTGGGGTGTCAACCTCCAAAGGGCCTGCGCCCACATGGAGTGATCCCCCACACACACACCTATAGCCTTGGAAATTCCCTTGCCCCCAGCCGAGTGATTGGAGATTGTGAGGGGGGGGGGTGTATCTGGGCTATGCTGCCCAGCAAACCTCTCCCATTGGGTAGAAACTTCTGACCAGTTTAGGGAGGTAAATGGGTTTTGTTTAACTGACCTTCTTCGTCTTCTGGAAGCAAGACAGATTCAAGTACTGACAATTCTACCAAAGGAAAAGTTTAGAGAAAGAGAGGACAGAAAAGGAATAAAAGGAGAAAAGAAAGGACAAAAGATGCAACATCAAGAAAAAGAAAAAGAAGGAAAAAAGGAAGAAACAACCACATGATAGCACCTTTCCAAGGTCTCATGAAATTCCTGGTTAAGGAGTTTATTTTATGACACTTTTAGTTTGGGTTTACATTTTTACTGGTTTGTCAAGACATGGCAGGTACACTGTCCAATATGTTAAAGAAAAAACCCTATCTAATAAAGAGGGAATATGCAGGGGAGGGCATTTGGGGGTGACTAGGCTTTCAGGGGAGGGCAGTTGGGGACGATCAGGCTGGCAGGGGAACAGTTAGACATCGATTAGGCTGGCAGGGGAGTGGTTAGGGGGTGATCAGGCTGGCAGGCAGAATCGGTTAGGGGCAATCAGGCAGGAAGGCAATCAGTTGGGAGCCAACAGTCCGGGATTGTGAAAGGGATGTCCGACTGCCTGTTTTTAAACAGGCAGTCGGACATCCCCCGAGGGGTCCCAGATTGGAGAGGGTGCAGGTTGAGCTGAGGGACACCACCCACCAGTGCACGAATTTCGTGCACCGGGCCTCTAGTACTATCTAATAAAGAGACAATGTGCTAATTAGGACAAAGCCAGGGCTGTGAGGGGCTGCGAGGGCTGAGCCCCTTGCGTGAATTTCGAGCATCTGGCGCCTACTGATTTGTAAAACACGGTGTTAAATTGTTTACCTTGATTCGAGGCATAGTAACTGTAGGTGGCTTTGCTTCAGCCACAAAACTGTGAGATGCTCCTTTTTCCACAAGATAAGTTGTGTAGGGCATAAATTTCACACCTTTTGACCCAAACACAAAATCATCTCTCAAGGCATCGATCAGCATAATAACAACTTTCCTGAAGAGAGGTGGGGGGAGCTTGGTCCAATTGGAACTGGCTCCTAAAAGGGTTTGAAAGGAAAAAGAAAATTGAGTTGTCCACTTTACTTAGCATTCCATCACCTATAACCTAGCTGCTGCCCACTTCTCTAGCACAGCTCCTGCCATGTCTGTATGGACCCACCCACAGAACAATGCCCTCCCCTACAGGGTGGGGGGCGGCTCCCACCAGGTAGCTCGGGAGCCCCAGGCCCGAGTTAGGAACTGCCCTCGGCGTGGCGAGGAGGAAGTTCTGGGCCCGCCCGGGGAGTCCCTGCCGAGGCGAGGGCCCTGGAGCGGTAAATGCGGGCGCCTGCCCTGCGAACACGCGCTTCGCGGCGCGGAAGGGCGAGCTTCTGCCACTTGTGTTCACGTGGTCAGCGGCTCCTATTGTGTGGACCTGGCGCAAAACGGAGCCTCCCCCTGGCATGGACTGCTGGGAGGGGGAACCAAGCAGGGGTCCCTGCAGGCGGTCGTCACTACCCGCGACAAGGGGGCCTGGCGGAATGTCAAAGAGAACAGCGAGGGCTCAGCAGGGACCCTTCTCTGTTGTGACTCAATGAGCCAAGCGGGTGCCGGGAACCCAGGGGCTCGGAGCTGCTCGGGGAAGGGGCGCGGGCTGGAGGGCGGCGGCCCGGCTCGGAGAGCGGACTTTTCCGTGACTAGACCGGGGGGCCGAGACGGGGCTGACAGGGGCGGTGGTCAAGTTGTCGGACAGACACAGAGAGAGGCTGGAGCGGTCCGGAGAGGGGCCTTGGCTGGGGGTCCGGGGAGGGGCTCAGGAGGAGGCTCCTCCGGCAAAGGAGGGGGCCCTACCTGCCGAGGGCTCGGGCGCCGCCGGGGGCTCGCGCTGGGAGGAGGAGCGCACGGGAGGCGGGAAGAAGCCCCGCAGGAAGAGCGCGACTCCCAGCACCTCGATCACCACGCAGCCCGCGGCGAAGGCCCCGCAGCCCAGCCGCATCGCGCCCCCCGCCGCGGCGCGGCCGCCTCGGGCCGCGGAAACAGCGGGGAGCAGGTGCGCACGGCGGCCCCGGCCGCAGCCAGCCCCGCGCGTCCCGGCGGCCTGCGCTCCGCCGACACACCAGCGAGGGGCGAGCGCTTCCGGGTGCCCAGCCGCCCGGGTTGGAGGCCCCGTACACCACTTCCGGCGCGCCGGCCCAATCCCCGCAGGGTTCCCGCCCACCCCGGATCCCCGCCCACCGGCGAACCCCGCCGCGCGGCCCCGCCCACCCCGCCTTGGAGCCGGGGCCATTGGGCTGGGGCACGCCCATCTCCCGCCAGGTTTGGGGCTTGGGGTGAGAGTCGTGGGGTAAGGAGTGAGGGCAGGGGCTGAAGGGGAAGCCCCACAGCCAAGGGGTCGGGGCGCCTGTGGCTACTTGAGCCAGTCCAGCCGAGACAGGGGCGACTCACGTGAGCGTTTATTCCGAGCCCGCCTGCCACGTGGCGGCGGGGCAGGTCCTCCCCAAAGCCTGCTCTGCGTCCCCGTAAGCCGGCGGCTTGTGTGGTAAGAAGGACAAAGATTACATGGGGAAGTAGGCCCAAGGAATAAAAACGTGTGTAACGGCTGCAGATTAGAAGTGTTAACCTGAAAAAACATTCAAACCTGTAAAGAATTTCTGTGCCTTTATTTGAGCCCAACTGTCGACAATTGCCAAAAGCAGAATCTCAATGTATTGGGGTAATGCCCCGGATATCCGCAGCCCCTTCACACCGCTTTGCACACTGCAAGCAAAGGTGGAGACGCAGTGGGCCACATGAGATCCACCGGTGACAGACCAGGGAGGGGGGAGAAAGCAAAGCGGGGAAGCCTCCGGGAATGGACGAAAAGTAAAGCGACACATACTTCCACCCAGGTGGGCCCAGGACAGTCAGCAGTCAACAGCCAACATAACAACAATGAAGGAACTTACGGTATCCTTCCCGCCCTGGTGTGCCCTTGTTATAGAAGACCGGAGAAAAACCAAGCAACGCTTAGGGAAATGGAGTTACACAGCTTTATTACGCCAGTGGACTCAGAGGGGGTTGCCTCTCAAATTCTGAGCAAACCTATATGATGGAAGCCCCTCTTTTACCCCCTTTTGGTGTCTTTGTCCCCCAAATATGGATTATACTTCCAGACCGTCCTCAGGCTTTGCAAAAAGCCAGAGGTGTTGGTGGTTGAGACCATACCTAAGGGCCTGGCCTGGCGCCAGCGCTATAACCCCCGTCCAGGGGCTGTGTCATGGTTTATGGCCGCTGTAACATGTGAGTATTTAGGTAACAGGACTTGCAAGACCAGTTTGTGGAGAAAGGGGCAGTGACTTAATTATAGGTCATCAAGAATGTACATTAGGAGAGGAACCAAGATGGCGGCAAAGTTAAACAACTAAACTGCCGCCTCGCACAACAATTTCAAAAGTACAACTAAAAAACAAAAGTCTGCCACCCAGAACCACGGGAAAGCTGGCTGAGTGGGAGATTTACAACTAAGAAGAGAAGGGAGCGCAAACGCTGGAGAGCTGAGGTACGGAGGCGCGCGCGAAGCGGGCTGGCGGCGGGCGACTGGGCGCGCCGCTTTTCTTCAAACCGAAGGGAGACAAACTCCCGATCACTCTGAACTCCAGTTT
Organism: Ia io; assembly: GCA_025583905.1. Taxonomy (NCBI): domain Eukaryota; kingdom Metazoa; phylum Chordata; class Mammalia; order Chiroptera; family Vespertilionidae; genus Ia; species Ia io. Next base: position 126,258 of record JAJQQW010000002.1, on the reverse strand, counting down.
CTGGGGACACGCAGGGGACCCAGACGCCTACGGGGAGAAGCTGGACTCGGCCATCGGTCAGAGAGTGAGAGTGACTTTTCTGCAGAGGTGCGCCCAGCAATCAGGGTTTGTTGCGCTGGAGCGCGGGACACAGGGACTTGGAAACGCGGAAAGGCAGAGATGGCTGAAGGCAGCTGTGGCCGTTGGCCACGCCCCAGCCTAGTGACGCCCTGAGACCCCGCCCCGCCCTGAGACTCCGCCCCGCACATTCTACAAACCCGCCCAGGCTCCACACAGTGGTTTTTACATATAAATGGCCTGTTCTGTGGCAGCTCAACCAAATTAACTGCAGCTCCAGTCAGACTGCTCCAAAACCGCCCAAGCAAAGAGGAGAAAACTGTAGCTCTTGCTGTAGCTCCTGCTGGGAGGCCTCAGACCTGCACCCCATTGGAGATCCAGACACTAGGGTATCTAGTGGTCGGTGTGGATGACACCAGATTTCAACCACTCTCATAAGGGACACATTCAGGAGGCAGACTCAGTGAGCGCCAAAGCCCTACTGTGTCTCCAGCACAGCAACTCTTCCGCTATAGACACAGCAGGTCCTCACAGCCAATTGGACCGGAGGTCAATTCCTCCCAGTGCACCAACAGCAATCAGGGCTTTTAACTACACCAAGACTTTCCACTCAGCCCACAATGGGGTGTACCAAGAGCGACCACCTGGAGTGATTGGGGAAGCTGAGCTACCGGCCCCTATAGGTCACTGACCACACAAAGCCACTCAGTCAACACAGGGAGGCAGCCAAAATGTGGAGACACCGAAGTATGTCACGAGTAGGAGAGGTGGAGGAAAGCAAACTAATGGACGACACAGTGTTCAGAACCACATTTATAAGGTTACTCAAGAATCTTCTAAAAACCGCTGAGAAACTTGAAGAGACCTTCAAGGACCTTAATGAGAATGCCAAAAAAATGGAAAAGGACCAGTCAGAAATTATGCATACACTGTCTGAAATAAAGCATATATAGACACTCAACTGTAGACCACCTTACCCGAAGAGTCAAACCAAAGATCTGGAATATGAGGAAGAAAAAAACACCCAACCAGAGAGGCGGAAAGAAAGAAGAATCCAAAAGTGTGAGGATAGCATAAGGAGCCTCCGGGATGGCTTTAAGCGTACCAATATCCGAATTTTTGGGGTTCCAGAAGAAGAGAGAGAGCAAGATACTGAAAACCTATTTGAAGAAATAATGACAGAAAACTTCCCCTACCTCATGAAAGAAATAGACTTACAAGTCCTGGAAGCGCACAGAACAACAAACGAGGAATCCAAAGAGGACCACACCAAGACCCATAATTAAAATGCCAAGAGCAAAAGACAAAGAGAGAATCTTACAAGCAGCAAGAGAAAAGCAGTTAGTTACCTACAAGGGAGCACCCATACGACTGTCAGCTGATTTCTCAACAGAAACTATGCAGGCCAGACGGGAATGGCAAGAAATATTCAAAGTGATGAATAGCAAGAACCTACAACCAAGACTACTCTACCCAGCAAAGCTATCATTCAGAATTGAAGGTCAGATAAAGAGCTTCACAGATAAGAAAAAGCTAAAGGAGTTCATCCACCAAACCAGTATTATATGAAATGCTGAAAGGTATTCTTTAAGAAGAGGAAGAAGAAGAAAAAGATGAAGATAAAAAGTATGAACAACAAATATATATCTATCAACAAGCGAATCTAAAAGTGAAGTGAATTAAAAATCTGAGGAACAGAATAAACTGGTGAACATAATAGAATCAGAGGCATAGAATGGGAGTGGATTGATAATTCTCAGGGGGAAAGGGGTGTCTGTGTGGGGGGTACGGGAAGAGACTGGACAAAAATCATACACCTATGGATAAGGACAACAGCGGGGAAGTAAGGGCAGAGGGGGGGTGGGAACCGGGTGGTGGGGAGATATGGGGGGAAAAAAGGAGAAACAACTGTAATAATCTGAACAATAAAGATTTATTAAAAAAAAAAAAAGAATGTACATTAGATTGCTGGCACAGAAGCAGATTGCTAGGCCCCTCTCCCACCCCCAAATATCAGGGTTACATTGGAATTAGCCTTTTAGCCTTCTCACCCTGAGGGGTCCGGAAAAAGGGAAGCCACAAATCACTCTGACATTTCACAGTTATGCCCCCCAGATGCAAAAAGACAATAGGCTCAGCCAAGATCAAAGTTGATTTTTGCCAAGGAACTAGCCTAGAACATGACCACCCACCATAAACTGCTCTCTAATCAAAGGTCTTCAATTTCAGACCATCCTCTGTGGTCCTCCCCCACCCCCCATCCCTGCCCCAAAAGACTGCCATGCACCTCCCCCTGCCAAGCCCCAAGCATGCCAGCCAGCATGTAGCCCCTTTCCAGTCCACACAGGCGATGTGGGCTGGGGAATTGCAAAGCACAGGCTCATCTGGGACTCCATTAATGGTTTTCTTTCTGCAACAAGGTTGTTGATCTTCCCAGGGTACTAGTTCTCCAATACTCCCATGTCCCGGGCAGTGCAACTCTCAGCCAGGTGAGGATATGCATTCTCTAAAAGAACAGAACAATCCCAGTTAACAGAGCAGGATTACCATTTCTTCCCCTGACAAAAGAGGGGGGAAAGTGGATGTGGGCTCCCTGAGAGAGGCTGGGTGGGGGTGGGGACAGGGGATCTGAACATGGTTGTTCCCAGGAGTGCCTGATTTCCCCTAATCTGAATACAGAAAGCCTCAGGAGTGTTAGGTTTGATGGAGCACTTGAATCAATACCCTTCCCCTGGGAACTGGCTTTTCAGGTCATTTCACTATGGATATTCCCTTTGCTGAGGCCACATTTCACTTGTGCTGACCACGTCCATTCTCTCCCCTCCGGGTATGCATAAAGAAGTCTTTGTCCCCAAAACAGCCCATCAAAAGTCCTTTAAAGGCCGCTGACGGCTGTCACTGGGTGCTGGCGCCACACAGGCTCAGCCACGTGGTGTGGGATGACCACATAAATCCCTCCCCACTCTGGCCTCGTGCGTTCCTCCTTTGGCTCTTTGGCGACCTAACAAGGAGCAGCACACAGCACTCCTCGTCCCTCCCTGGGTCCCAGCTATCCTTTGTTACCATGTGGGCCACCCCAAGGTTGCGCGATGTCTTGCCCCAAACAGGGACACTTCCCCAAAGGGCCACAAAGCCCTACAAAGCCCCACATGAGGACTCTACATGGTATGTGTTGTAGATGGTGGATGGGCACCCGGTGTCTGACCTGTGGAGTCAGATCAAAGCTGGGGTCAGCAACCTTGGTACTTGGGTTCTGGCTGGGACAGAATTCAGAGCCACGACCAAAACTGTAAGAGAACATTAATTTGGTAAATCACAGAGGGAGAAAAAGTAATGTCTAGAAGAAATGGGATTAGCAAAGAAGTTATAAACACAAAGGAAGGGCCCTTAGAACTTGGGAGTGAGGAAGATGATGGTAACGTGCCTGGGGCAGAGAGAGGAGGGGAGGGAACAGGCAGGGGTTGTCCTGGGAAGAGAGTGAAACAAAAATGCTGTGGTGGTCGGTCAGAGTGCTTAGTCTCACAAAGCTGAAGAATGGATTCAAAGACAAAAACGGTGGGTGGAAACAACCTTTTGGGGGGATTGTGGGAGCACTTACTCTTCGATCTTGCTTGACTATGCCAACTGTTGAGAGCACTGGTCCTCGGATGCCGGGCACTAGACAGAAAAGACATGAGAAGTCGTAGGCACATACAGGAGAGACTATTGTAGATCAAGTAGCCATTGCTACTCTAGGAGCCATTAGACAAAGTAGTTCTTCAAAATAGCCCCACAAGAGCAGCTGTAGAAAGCGGCCCATCGCCAGCTGGTCAGTAGAAACGTATATAGACGCTCAAACAGAAGAGGCCTCATGCCAACTAATGACACACGATCAAACAGAAGAGGCCTTGTGCCAATTCGTGATGCTTGTGCTACATTAACATAAACAGGTTACATCTGTTAACATAACATCAATGAAAAAAACCATTGAAACCTGTAAAGAATTTTTGTGAGTTTATTGGAGCCAAACTGTGGACATGTGCCGGGAAGCAGAACCTCAACGAACTGAGATAATGTTCTGGAGACTGGCGGGTTACATCTGTATTTATACATTGCAATCAAAGGCGGGGTTACATCTGTATTTATACATTGCAATCAAAGGAGGGACGTAGATGGGTTACATGAAATCCACTGGTGATAGATTAAGGAGGTGGGAGAAAGCAAAGCTGGGGAAACCCCTGGGATTGGATAAAAAGTGAAATGATGGACACATACTTAGGTGGGTGCAGGAACAATTAACATGATAATGAAGGAATTTGTGGTATCTGCCCTGGTGCCCAGCACATTTGGTTGTGCCCCATGGGGTCCAGAGAAAGGGAGGTTACCAGTCACCCAGACATTTCAAAGGCCTGTTATTGTAGAGGCAAAAAGACAGATAGATAGATAGGCTCAGTTAAGGTAAAGGTTGACCTTGTCAATGAAGATACCGGCCAAGGACATAACTGCCCACCATAACTGCTTTTAGTTAAAGTTTAATTTCAGACCATCCTTTGTGGTTACTTTAGGTCTCGGAGTTTGTAAGACTGCCATGCAGGCCTCCCCTGAGCTTGTCAGGTTAGCATGTGGCCCCTTTCGACCACAACAGGTTTCAATGGTTTTTTACATTGACATTATCATAGATACAAAAAGACAATAGGCTCAGTTAAGGTAAAGACTGACCTTTGTCAGGGAAGATGCTGGCCTAGGACATGACTACCCAGTACAAACTGCTTTTTAATGAAAATGTTTTAAGTTCAGACCATCCTTTGTGGCTACTTTAGGTCACTGAGTTTGCCAGGCCGTCATGAAGGCCTCCCCTGAGCTAGTCAGATTAGTATGTGGCGGTTTTTCGTCCACAGCAGGGAATTTAACTTTGCTGTAATGACATGGCATGTGTGCAAGTAGCTACAGGGAAGCCTGACATGGATGCAATGGGACATGGGTCTGCTTCCTTCTCTCTTATTTCCACCTTAGCATTCAGGGACAGGGTTCCCACCTCCCCCTCCCCAACCCCAGCTGTCTTCACGCCCAGCCCCACCCACGGCCACGCCCTGTCATTGTTGCCTCAGCTGACCCAGCCACTATGCCCTTGGCAGGAAGTGGCCACTGCAGATGGTGGGGACCAGGTTTCACTGAGGACCCCCCTCTCTCCGTTCCCATCCACGGTTCTCCCCCACCAAGGGCATGAGGCTGGCAGAGGGCACGGTCACCCTCAGGACGCCCCTCTTGCTGCTTGGGCTCTGGGTGGTGCTGGCTCCCGTCCAGTGTTCTCAAGGTCGTCCCTCCTGGCGCTACATCTCCTCGGAGGTGGTGATTCCCAGGAAGGAGCTGCACCATGGCAAAGCCGTGCTGGCAGCAGGCTGGCTCTCCTACAGCCTGAGGTTCGGGGGCCAGAGACACGTCCTCCACATGCGGCGCAAGAGGCTCTTTTGGCCTGGACAGCTGCTGGTGATGACTCAGGATGACCAGGGGGCCTTGCAGGTGGACTACCCCTTTGTCCCTCTCGACTGTTACTACCTGGGCTACCTGGAGGACGTCCCTCTCTCCATGGTCACCGTGGACACGTGCTATGGGGGCCTGGAAGGCATCATGAAGGTGGATGACCTGGCCTATGAAATCAAACCCCTCAAGGATTCCCAGAGGTTTGAGCACATCGTTTCTCAGATCGTAGCCCACACTAACGCCATAGGACCCATGTCCACGCTGGGACACAAGGCTGAGAGGTACCCGCTGCTCTCTGACCCCAACCCCAGTGCAGCCTCCAGGGTCAGCAGTAAGCTCTATTCATCCCACATTGCAACTATGAAAGGCTGTGTTATGAGTGCCCATTCCATTTATACTCTGTACAACAATGTGTCACGGTGTGCCCAATTCCTGGTACAACTAGGTAGTTTAATAGACGCCATGTTACGAGGTCTCGATATGAGGTACTACATCAGCCTCATCGTCATTTATAATAAGGGAGAGCCAGCAGATATGAACAACTATTATGTGCCACAAGGTCCATTTGCTCAGAATTATGCTTCCAATATTTACAATGTATTTAAGCCACATTCAGGCTTAATCGTGAACCGAGATGGGCCCCATGAAGTTGATTTCAATCCACATATCTACGGAATATGTTCATATGAAAATCTCATCTTTCTGGGCCACCTATCCAGACATTATTTATTGTTATCAATTATAGCCTCCCACCAAATAGGGGTCACTTTCGGTCTGTATTTAGATAAGAAAGACTGTGTTTGCCAGAGAAGGACCACCTGCATCATGTACAGGTACCCTGTGTTGACAGATTCATTCAGTAACTGTTCCTTTGTGCACACACAACACATACTTTATAATTTTGGACACTGCCTTTTTGAACGTGAAATAGTGTATTCAAACAGTAGCCTGACACCCATTCGATGTGGAAACTCTGTGGTGGAAGGCAAAGAGCAGTGTGACTGTGGGACCTTCAAGCAGTGTTACACCAACCCATGCTGCGAAAGTGACTGCCGCTTTACCTCTGGGAGCATTTGTAACAGGGAAAGCTGCTGCACAAACTGCACCTACGCGCCTGCGGGGACGCTCTGCAGACCAATCCAGAACATCTGTGACCTTCCCGAGTACTGCAAGGGGAAGGACACGCGGTGCCCCAGTGATTTTTATCTGCAAGACGGAACCCCGTGCACCGAGGACGGCTACTGCTACCATGGCAATTGTACCGACCGCAGTATGCACTGCAAGGAGATCTTTGGGGAAGGGGCGCTGAGCGCTCCAGACGTCTGCTACGGCATAAATAAAAAGGGCCACCGATTTGGACACTGTAAAGTTACTGAGTATTTCCATCCAGCTCGTTGTGCGGACGCTGATGTTAAGTGTGGACGTCTACAGTGTGTCAACGTCACTCATCTGCCTCAGTTGCAGGAACATGTGGGGTTCCATCACTCCATATTAGGGGGATTCTTGTGTTTTGGGGTGGGTGCACACCGTGCGACAGAAACAACTGATGTGGGTGCTGTGAGACCTGGTACCCCCTGTGGGGGTGGAAAGTTCTGTCTCGAGAGATATTGCAATGCTACTCTGGCGGCCATAGACTACAACTGTCCCCCTTCGAAATGCAACTACAGGGGCGTGTGCAACAATAACAGGAACTGCCACTGCCATGTAGGCTCGGACCCTCCCCGGTGCATAAACACTGGTGCCGGAGGGAGTGTGGACAGCGGACCCCCTCCAAGAAGAAAGCGGACAGTGAGGGAAAGTGGTATGTCAGTGGTGTATTTGAGAGTTGTTTTTGGTCGCTTGCTTGCCCTCATAGCTGCACTCCTCTTCGGTGTAGCCACGAATGTGAGAACTCTCCAGACCACTACAGTCACTGAAGTAAACGTTCGTGGGAAGTAAACAACAAGTCAGCCTTCGGACCCCTGTACAAGTCAGGCAACATGAAGAAACACCTGTAAAAAGTCACCATATCCGGCTGAGAGAGCTCAAGCCCACACTTCTGAGTGGCTGCAGGGGTCCTGGCCCACAACCAGGGTGCACACCGTGGATGTTTTCACACCTCTCTCTCTGACAGCTCGCTGGCCAGCGTCTGCAATAAAGCTTGAGCACCACACGTTGGCGTCCTGTGCAGTCCTTGTAGGTCTGTAAGAGCCCTGAGTGAGCCTGGGGCTCGGGCCTGGAGAGACCTGGTCAGCGGCTGGCCTTGCGCTATGGACGCCTGTCCCAGGATTAGTCACAGTGGCCACAGGTTCCTTTAGGGCCAATTCCTGACAGCTCCCCACAATTGTGCCCTTGAGCTCCGAGTGTCCCTCAGTCCCTGGGTAAGGTCTCCTCTAAACTTCTTGGGTTCAGGGCAATGGCGAGCTCCTCTACTCCCCATCCATGTCCGTTTCAGAGGGGGTAGGAGGAGGGTGGCTGTGTGGGCTGACAGTGAGGGTTCTTTGTCTGCTCAGTGACCCCTGAGAACCCCGGAGAGCACCCTTCCCTGTGTGGAGGCGGACAAGTGAGTGGCACTCAATCAGAAAGAACAAGTGGCCCTCGTGACTCTGGCCTCAAGGAGAGAAGGCAAAGTCGACAGCAGATAACCCTCCCCTTCCTTGTTCCCACCAGAACCATCCTCTTGGCTCTGTAATTTCGCTTGCTTTTCGCATGATGCGCAGCCAACCGCCCAGGCTGCCACATGTGTGGAAAGACCCCTGAATACCCGGAAGCTTATCATGTATGAAAAAGGGTCAGAACCTGGTCGCAGGGCTCAGCCTCTGGAGAGAACTCCCCTGAGCCCCCAGCGGTGCAAATAAAAGTCTTTTTCTGAACCTCCAAGTGCATTTGGATTGTTGCTTCTGCCCATCCTGATTTCTGCCATCACATTTGTTGCCCTGTTTTCTGAGAAGCCAACAGCCACTCTGGCCCTTTGAGCCACCATTGTCGGAAGCCATCAGAGGCGGCCGCTAATTTCGGGTTCCCGTGAAGGACAGGAAGGCTCTCTACTGGTGATTTCACTGACCCCGACCCTCGCCGGGCCTGAAAGTAGTCGTCACTGCTGTCCTCGAACGTACTCCAGGGAAGACAATAAAGTCTGCCAGGACCAGGACATGAGACTGGTAAGTTGCCCCGGGGACCCTGGACCGAGTTCAGGCCCCCCTCGAAGGCGGAAGGGCAGCTTGATCACCTCCTGAGCAGTGTGGTCACCACATAGGATAGGAGACTCCTGGGGTGGGAGTCTGGAACTCTGTGTGAATCTGTGTGCATGTGTGTGTATGACTGTGCCCCATGGCGTCAGCTATGGAGCCTGAGTGAGTCCCAACCTGCGGTTCTGTGGTGATCTCATATGGCTTAGGGCAGTGTTAGGTTCTGGGGACACTGCCCTCCCGGCGAACCTGATCCGGGTCAGGGCCTTATACTGACTTGCCAATGCTAAGAGGCACCTAACTCCCTGCGAGGGGAGTGGCCAGGTGGACGACAGGAAGAGCTCCCTTAGTTTGTCTCGCAACACCGTTCACTGGGAGGGCTTTAGTTCATCATTTTGGACACCATCATGGGGGACAAGGGCTCCTCACAACCTACAGGTCTGGAATGTATGATTAAAAACTTTAAGAAAGGGTTCTCAGGAGATTATGGGGTAATTGACCCCCGGAACGCTGCGCACCCTCTGTGAAATGGAGTGGCCCCCCGTTGGTGTGCAGGATGGCCCCCTGAAGGCACTCTTGATGTCCCCATGGTCCGTGCTGTATATGGGGTCGTAACTGGAAGCCCCGGACACCTGGACCAATTTCCTTACATAGACCAATGGTTGGAAATAGCTCAGATCAACCTTCCTGGGTCCGGTTCTGTGTTACTGGTCAGGGACAGTGTAATGTCCTCGAGGCACAAAGTGAAAGGAAGACTTCATGAAAAGTACAGAGGCCCCCCATATTACAAGGGGACTCAGAGGAAGCTATTTCACTGCTGCCACCATACCCCCCAATGCCCCCCGCTACATGAAGATGGGGAACCTCACATGCCGGATAGCCCGCATCCATCGATCTCACCCCTGCCTGCAGCTAGCCCGCCACCACAACCAAGGTCACCTGAGCCTGTGGGAAGACACCTTGGGTCAGCGGCCCAAGCCCAACGACCAAGACCCCCAAGAGCAATGCAGATGCCATTGCGGGAGATAAGGGGTCCACAGAGAATAGGCCCTGATGGGACCCTCCCAGAAGGTTGGTGAGTCTTCTAGTATCAGCGATTCTCCACCACTGCCCTCCTCAACTGGGAACATCACATGCCGCCACATCCCGAAACACCTCAGGCAATGGTTGATCTCCTAGAATCCATATTTCAGACTCATTGCCCACCCTGGGTCAAATGTAAACAGCTCCTCCTCACTTTGTTCAACACAGAAGAACTCCGTGGAATAGTCCCTGAAGCCAGGAAATGGCTGCAGACTCAAGCCCCAGCTGGACATCTACATGGAGAAGCCCGGGCAGGGGAAGCCTCGCCTGATGGGAGAACCACGCTGGGACCCAAAGACAGAGGAGGGAAGAAGTCGTCTACAAAGATATCGACTCGCCTTCCTCCAAGGGATCAGGGCAGGGGCCAAGAAGCCTACAAACATGGCAAAGACCTCTAAGGTCCTGCAGAAATGGGGTGAGAGTCTGGCTGATTTTTCTGAGAGTCTGCGAGGCCTTCAGAGTCTACACTCCGGAGGCCCCTGAAAGCCAGCGCATGGTCAATGCTGCCTTTGTGGGGTAGGCTCAAACCGACATCAGACAGAAACCTCAAAAATTAGAGGGGTTTCGCCGGAAAGAATGTCACTGAATTGATTGATAGAAATTGCCAACAAGGTCTTTGTGAACCAAGAAGGAGGAAGAAGGAAGAATGCAAAGGGAGGGGCTCTCCTGGCTGCTGCCTTGAGGCAACCAGCCCTGCTGAAGAGCCCAGATGGAGACAATGGGGGACTAAAGAACCAAGAAGGAACAGGCCCCAGAGACGGGACCAATGTGCCTCCTGCACTGAATCGTGGCACTGGAAAAATGAGTGCCCCAACTGTCAGAAGGGGAAGCCAGGAGCTTCTGCTCCACCCAGCCGCTACGGGGCAGACCCACTAGAGGCCAACCAGATCAGCCTGGCAGGAGTAGATTCCGACTAGGAAAGACCAGCTCTATCCAACTTGGCCCCCATGAGCCCATGGTCAAAGTGAAGGTTGGGGGCCAAACAGTCATGTTCACGGTAGACACAGGGATCGAACATTCTGTAGTGACACAAAAGGTGGCACCCCTATCAGGACAAGAAGTCACCATTGTGGGTGCTGCCAGGACCAAAACCCGTAGACCATTCTGTGACCCCCGACAATGCCTGTTCGGAGCCACCAGGTAGTCCATGAGTTCCTGTATCTACCAGACTGCCCAGTCCCGCTGCTGGGCAGGGGCCTGCTGGCAAAGATGGGTGCAGAGATAGCCTTTACTCTGGATGAATCGGCACGACTGCGCCTATAAGGAAGTCCCTCCCATGATCCTGTCTCTGCCGGCACCATGGGAAGAAGAATATGAGGCTGTATACCTCCCCATTCCTTAAGCCAACAGTGGCCCCAGAACTAGAGACTGAGTTTCCATTAGTCTGGGCAGAAGAAACCCCCCTCCCTCTGGTCTGGCCAAAAACCACGCCCCGATACTGATTGGCCTGAAGCCTGGAGCTCAGCCTGTCAAGATACGCCAGTATAGGGTCTGCGGGAAGCGCATCTGGGGATCCAGATTCACCTAGACTGACTACTCAAGTGGGGGCTTCTAAAGCGATGTCAGTCTCCGTAGAACACCACCCTGCTGCCCACAATGAAGCCTGGGACAAATGACTACCGCCCAGGACAAGACTGAAGGGCCATTAATGAAGCCGTTATCACTGCACTGGGCGCTGCCTAACCCATACACTCTGCTAGGACTCATCCTTCCGAGGCAGAATGGTTCACATGCCTGGCCTTGAAGGATGCCTTCTTCTGCCTCCAACTAGTGCCCAATAGCCAGCCTCTGTGTGCCTTCAAATGGGAAAGCCCCACCACAGGCACAAAGGAACAACTTACTTGGACTAGACTGCCTCAGGGATTCACAAATTCACCAACCTTGTTCAGCAGGGCACTAGCCTCTGACTTGGCCAGGTTCCCGGGACGGGACTTAGGATGTGTCCTCTTCCAATACGTAGAGGACCTCCAACTGGCTAGTCCCACTGGAGCCCAATGCTGGGAGGGACCAGGGCTTTACTCAGGCTGCTGATGGAGGCTGGATGTCGAAGAAAAGGGCACAGATTTGCCAAAAAGAAGTCGTGGTTGGCTGGACACACACCCGAGGGTACAGGTCCCAGGGGATGATCCTAACCCCTGTGGAGCAGGTGGGCCTTCCAGGGGGCAGGAGAGAAGTGGGCACAGGTGGGCATGAGGGGGACAAGTCCTGAGCTCAGCACCGAGCTACCTGGGCTGTGCTGGGGTCCCTGTTGGTGGGAAATTCACCAAACACAGGAAGATGAGAGCACTGTATGCGGTCTTTGACTAGAAAGGCAAAGACACATGCAATATGGTGAAGAAAGATCGCCTGGTCTGGTGCTACCTCATCAGCCAACGGGCAGTGTCTCTCCCTCATTTGTGTCTGCAGTGAGGCCATGAGAAACTAGAGCCACGAAGACGGAAGTGTCCATGGGGTTGGCTGAGCCTTGAGAGGAAACACCTGGGCCCAGGAGGTACAAACTTTCTTCCCCACCAAGGCCACAGGGGCTCCTGTGTCTGTGCTGGGTAGGTCCTGATCCCCCTGCTGGTCCTGATCCCCATGTTGGTCCTGAACCCCTGCTGGTCCTGAGCCTCCATTTGCTGGTCCTGAGCCTCCATTTGCTGGTCCTGAACCCCCTGCTGGTCCTGAGCCTCCATTTGCTGGTCATGAACCCCCTGCTGGTCCTGAGCCCCCTGCTGGTCTTAAACCCGCTGCTGGTCCTGATCCCCCTGCTGGTCCTGAGCACCCCCTACTGGTCCTGAGCCCCCCTGCTGGTCCTGATCACTCTGTTGGTCCTGAGCCCCCTGCTGTCTCTGAAACCCCTGCTGGTCCTGAGCGCACCCTTCTCGCCTGGAACATCTCCTGGTAAATTAAGTGCCCCTTGCAGCCCTGGCCTCCTGTCTCCCTCAGGGAGGTGTGTGTCTGGGCTCACACTGACTTCCCCTCACTGTGTTTCTCCAGTTATACACTGCCTCGACCTTCGTGGCAGGTTCAGAACGACTTATAGGAGGGCCTACGACACAATAGACACACAATGCAAAAATATGAATTTAGAAGGCATTGGGGGCCAGGTGGAACTTCTTTTGTGAAGAGAAACTCTGAGACCAGGTCCCATCTCATTTTATTCTCTTTGAATACACATTTTCCCTTTAGCAATGCACACAGGCAGATCAAAGGTAAAGTTTGGTAAACAATGCAAGGATTATCAGGTCAGAACATCGTCTCAAGCCATTGCAATCACAGCAGGAGCAACACTTGTGGTGATATTCAGCCCTGCTGAATATCAAAGTCCATTGGCCTTCCAATGTCTCTTTTTGATGCTAACTGCTGTTTGCTTTAGCTTCCAGCAATACACTGCCCTGGCCTGGCTCTCAGGCTGCTCAGTGTTAAGTAAACTTGGCTCGTGGAGGTGTCCCTGGTGATGCTGAGGCAGGATTTCAGTGTCGCGTTATACTTTGTACTTCCACCAGCCCACATAACTCCAACCCACTGCGACCTCTATCCCTGGAACCTGGTGGGTCCAGTGCATAGCATCACTCATTAAAGAGAATCCAGGGACAGTGCAGGTGAGGGAGAGGGTCTGCGAGGGCTTCACCAGTCTTGGTCCCGAATCCTACAGCTTCACGTGGGACAGGACCCCTGGGCACAGGGGGAATCAGTCCTTTTAGTCACCTCCCATCCATGACCCCTCTCTCACCCCTGAGAACCTCACTTTGGGGGGCTATAAGCATGCACAGGAGAAGACCCAGCAGCCTCATCTTCTTCAACACCACAGAGCTGGGAGAAACCAAGATGGCAACATAGATAAACACCTAAACTGTTGCCTCGCACAACAATTTCAAAACTACAACTAAAAGACAAAACGGACATCATCCAGAACCACAGGAAAGCTGGGTGAGTGTAAATTCTACAACTAGAAGGAAAGAGAAAAGCACACTGAGACTCAGAGGAGCTGCAGAAGGCAGAGGTACTGAGATGCGCACGCACACTTGCGGAGAGGGCGGGCAATTGAGTGCGTGGCTGCCTTTCTCAATTGGGAGGGAGACAAAAGCTTCCGACTGGGCTGAACTCCAGTTCCGGGCTAGACCCTGGGGACCCAGACTCATATGGGGAGAAACTGGACTGTCTGGCAGCGGGTGAAATTTGAGGGCGGCTTTCTCTCAGAGGTACTTGCAGTGATTACCGCACGACACTAAGACCCAGGGGCCTCTTAGGGCAGGGCTGACGGGTTAACCAATGCTGTCTGCTCCGCCCTGAGACTCCGCCCCATCCAAGCTGAGCAGAGGCTTTTACAAGTCCTGTCTCATAAGGGTGTGTCCAGTACAAAAGTTCTCCCAGCATAGACACAGCTGATTCCCACAGCCAATTGGCCTGGAGGTCAATTCCTCCCAGTTATACCAACAACAATCAAGACTTAACTACAACAAGGCTGTACACACAGTGCACAAAGGGGTGCACCAAGAGTGTCCACCTCAAGTAACTGGGGAGGCCGACCCACTGGGCCCTATAGGACACCTAGCACACAAAGCCACTCTATCAACTCAGGGAAGCAGCCAAAATGCGGAGACAAAGAAACAGGTCACAAATGAAAAAAATGGAGGAAAGCAAATGACTGGATATAAAGTTCAAAACCATGGTTATGAGGTTTTTCAAGAATTTTTTAGAAAAGGCCGATCAATTTAGCGAGACCCTCGAGGATATCAAAAAGGACCAACTAGAAATTAAGCACACACTGACTGAAATAAAAAATATTATACAGAGATCTAACAGAAGACTAGCGGATCACAAGAATCAAGTCAATCATTTGAAATACAAAGAAGCAAAAAACACTCCTCCAGAAAAGCAAAAAGAAAAAAGAATCCAAAAATATGAAGAGAACACAAGGAGCCTCTGGGACAACTTCAAGCGTACCAACATCAGAATTATGGGGGTACCAGAAGAAGAGAGAGAGCAAGATACTGAAAACCTATTTGAAGAAATAATGACAGAAAACTTCCCACACCCGGTGAAAGAAATAGACTTACAAGTCCTGGAAGCGCAGAGAACCCCACACAAAAGGAATCCAAAGAGGACCACACCAAGACACATCATAATTAAAATGCCAAGGGCAAAAGACAAAGAGAGAATATTAAAAGCAGCAAGAGAAAACAGTTAGTTACCTACAAGGGACCACCCATACGACTGTCAGCTGATTTCTCAACAGAAACTATGCAAGCCAGACGGGAATGGCAAGAAATATTCAAAGTGATGGATAGCAAGAACCTACAACCAAGATTACTCTACCCAGCAAAGCTATCATTCAGAATTGAAGGTCAGATAAAGAGCTTCACAGATAAGAAAAAGCTAAAGGAATTCACCACCACCAAACCAGTATTATATGAAATGCTGAAAGGTATTCTTTAAGAAGAGGAAGAAGAAAAAGGTAAAGATAAAAATTATGAACAACAAATACATATCTATCAACAAGTGAATCTAAAAATCAAGTGAATAAAAAATCTGATGAATAGAATAAACTGGTGAATATAATAGAATCAGGGGCATAGAAAGAGAGAGGATTGACAATTCTCGTGTAAATGGGGCGTGGGGGGTGCGGGAAAAGACTGGACAAAAATCGTACACCTATGGATGAGGACAGTGTGGGGGGGGTAAGGGCAGAGGGTGTGGTGGGAATCTGGTGGAAGGGGGCGATGGTGGAAAAAAGAGGAACAAGTGTAATGATCTGAACAATAAAAGATTTATTAAATTTAAAAAAAAAAAACCACAGCGCTGCCTTCCTAGAGACCTCAGCCCTGTGTGAGGACAGAGCTGTGAGCCTGCACAGCACAGAGGGGATTCACCATGAGGCTTGAAGAGACATTTGCATGTGGGACTCTGTTCTCATACGTGGGAGGGACTGTGTTCAGTCTGACATGTCCTTCTACGTCCTGAGCACATTCCTTCTCCTGGACTCAGTCGCGTGGGTCTTGGATTGGAGAACACTTGGGGTATGACGCACCTTCAAGTCAGGTCAACGGATGGCCCCATCTTTCCAAGTTTAACAATAAATGCCAGACTAGATGAGTGGGTCACACCACTTTAATCTTATGTGCCATGGAATTCTTAAAAAAGTGGATCAACATTATGTACAAACATCTTTCCAAGTTGAAAGAAAGCCATTAAATAGGTTCAACATATTAAAATCAGATAACCACCATATTATATAAAATAACATTTTCATGTCAGAGAAAATGGAGAGATACAGGAAATAAGTGAGAGATCAGTGAAAATGGAGAGGTAGCAGGATACAAAATGAACGTTCAGAAATCAATGGCATTTTTGAAGTATGGTAGCAACCATACTTAGGTAAAAACTGAGTAATGAATCTAAGGTTTAGATTCATTCCCAAAAGACCAGTAGGGAATGAAATAAGGCTTTAAGGACATTCATACATTCATCTCAGGTAAAAATTGCTGTTTAAATTTTAACCCTGCTCTTCTGGCGTCTGCACACACTTACTTGCTTAAACAATAGGGTAGTTACTTACCTCAGCCCCCAGATTGAGACCTGGAAACTCACATTAATCCATACCACATCACAAAGGTAATTTTCCTGCGCCTGTGGACCAGAACCACAGGCGATTGATTCACACTGACTCTGTGGCTCCAGGAGTTGATTGCCTTTAGAGATTATTAACCCTGCTCAGTTCTGCTTTTTGTACAATCTGCTTTCGCAAGATAAGTCCGCATTCCAATGTCTAGAATTTAGAATTTAGTATTTAGAACAAAGGAAAATAATTGTGGTTTAGACCTTTAAAAGGACTGCCTACACCTGGGACGGCGTGGTCGTGAGGGTGGCCATCTGCGTGTGGTGCCCTCGCAGCCTTCCTGGCCAGTTTCAGTAAATCCTTGCCTGCTTTTTTTTAATCAATTAGCAGCCTCCGGTGGTCTTATTTTTGACTCCAAGGTTCGACCCCACAACAATTTTAATACACCAATTATGAACTCTCAGAAAGAGAAACTGAAAAAACAAACAAACAAAAACCCCATTTTCCATTGCAACAAAGAAATTAAGATATGGGAAAAAACTTAACCAAGGAGCTAAAAGATCTATACTTGGAGAACTATAGGACACTGAGAAAAGAGATAGAGGAACATATAAACAAATAAAAAAATATACTGTGTTTATGGATCTCTAGAATTAATACCACTAAAATGTCAATACTACCCAAGGCAATCTACAGATTCAATGCAATCCTTATTAACATAACAAAGGCATATGTCACAGAACTTGAACAAATACAACCAAAATTTATATGGAACCATAAAAGACCCTGAATAGCTGCAGCAACCCTGAGAAAGAAGAACAAAGTTGGAGGGAATCACAATACCGGATATCAAACTATGCTACAAAGCCATTATAATCAAAGCAGCCCGATACTGGCACAAGAACAGGCAAATAGACCAATGGAACAGAACAGGGAACCCAGAAATCGACCCAAGCCTTTACGCTCAATTAATAATTGACAAAGGAGGCAAGGACGTACAATGGAGTAAAGACCGTCTCTTCAGCAAATGGTGTTGGGAAAACTGGACAGATACATGTAAAAGATGAAACCAGACCACCAACTTACACCATACTCATGAATAAACTCAAAATGGGTAAAAGACTCAAATGTAAGTCATGAAACCATACAAATCCTAGAAGAAACATAGGCAGCAATATCTCAGGCATCTCGCATATCAGAATTATTGCCAATACATTTCCTAGGGCAAGAGAAACAAAGGAAAATAAACAAATGGGACTACATCACAGTAAAATGCTTAGGACAAGAGGCCACCCAAAATGTGGTGGGGCACCCCCAACCTCCTTAAACTAGCCTTTTTCTCTTCATGGGTACAGAAGTCCTGGATGCCTCCCCCAGATTGTGAGAAATGACTGGTCTATTTAAATTTCAAAGGACGGACTGGGAAACAAAAACATGACCAAAATGAGACCTTTAATTACACTCTGAAGAGTGGGTGTCCATTTCACAGGATCACCAAGAGACCTAATAATTAATGGGCTAAGACCTATTTTAGTTACCTCCCTTTGTTTAGGCCCTAGGGGAATCTTTCTAGGACCTGTGATGTCGGCCACGAGTACCGCTTGTCCTCTCTCTCCTCACCCCCACACCCTGTTTGCTCTGGGGAAATTCAGTAATGGCTTGGCCACCTACTGTTTCTTCTCTATGAATATAAACCATAGGCATGATCAATAGACTAACAATAAACAATTAAACCAAACAACAAACACAGGTAAAACAACAATCAACAGACAAGCGCCCATAACATGTAGACAAGACTTAATAAATCAGAGTCTTGCCAAAACCGGTTTGGCTCAGTGGTAGAGCGTCGGTCTGCGGACTGAAAGGTCCCAGGTTCGATTCCGGTCAAGGGCATGTACATTGGTTGCGGGCACATCCCCAGTAGGGGGTGTGCAGGAGGCAGCTGGTCGATGTTTCTCTCTCATCGATATTTCTAGCTCTCTATCCCTCTCCCTTCCTCTCTGTAAAAAATCAATTAAAAAAAATATATTAAAAAAAAAAAATCAGAGTCTTTCCATGGGTCTTTCAGATGTTTTACATTGCCTGGGATTTACAGCCAGGTGCAGCCCAGATCTCAGCCTGCTGTTCACAGATCTTATCATAGTCTGCTCTCCATAGCATTGACTGGCATCTAAAGTCATTTGAGCTAAAATCTGCCAGTTCCAAGGCGTCATATGGTAATTTTCAGAGGAAGCATTAAAGAGTCCTTTTTTAAATGGACTGTTAGCCCCATTTTCTCTAGTTGATGAGCCTTCCCACACTGGAGGTGGAGGATCAGGGGGCTTTACAGGCTGTACCTTAGGAGGAGAAGGTGACAAATCCTCCTGGCATCTGTAGGCTTTTGATCGTCAATACAAAGTGGGCATAATGCAGTTCGAACAGGAGCCCCCATAGTTAAGATGACAAGGGCACTCGTTTTCCCTGAGCCTGGTTTAAGAGAGTACCTTCTGACACCTTAATTCCTTTATCCTTGAGCATGCAAGGTAAACATTTACAATGATTTTTTTGCCTTTTACTTCAAATCTTCCCCATTATATCTTGGCTGATTCCAGAAATGTCCCTGTCCACTTACGGTCACGACTTCGAAGCTGGCAGGGGTTTTGTGTGCTCATGAGTTTCCACTTTCCTGTGAGTTTCCACTTTTCATTTTTCACTCAGGCAAATTTTCTCCTTCAGTCTCCTGTTTGAGGCACCAATTGCTGTGACCTGCACAGCGAGGTACAGGATCTGAAGGAGGTGCCAATGCACAAATGAAAATGCTGTACATGAAATATGAATTTGGAAGACATTGAGGGCCAGGTGGAGACCTCTTTCCTGAAGAGGCACACCAAGCCCAGGTCCATCTCCTTTTTATTCCCTTTGAATACACATTTTCCCTTTAGGAATGCACACAGACAGATCAAAGGTAAAGTTTGGTAAACAATGTAAGGATTACCAGGTCAGGAATTGCCTGGAGCCATTGCTCCCACAGCAGAGCAGTTTTGTGCTGATATTCAGCCCTGCTGAATATCAAAGTCCATTGGTCTTCCCATGTCTCTTTTGCACTTTTATGCTAATTGCCGTTTGCTTTAGCCTCAGGCAACTGAGTGTAGGAAATAGGCCTCCGTGATCCATCTCCAGCTTAGTCAACTTTTAATGGAACTGGTTATTGAATTTCCCCAGAACAAAGAGAATGTGGGGAGGAGGGAAGAGGATATAAGAACAAAGGACTGTGTGTGCGAGCCAGCATCAAATGGAAACCCCCAGGGGTGCCCATGACAAACTAGATAGGGGGAGGTGTACACAACTAGAAAAGACCTCAGCAACTCCCCACCCCCTTTTTTCTAGGAAGAGAGAAAGAAAATCATCAATGATGAGAGAGAATCATTGATAGATTGCCTCCTTCATCCCCTATAATGGGGATCAATCCCACAACCCAGACATGTGCCGTGATGGAGAACTGAACCATGACCTTCAGGTTCATAGGTCGAAGCTCAACCATTGAGCCATGCTGGCTGGCTTTTTATTGATTTTAGAGAGTGCAAGAGAGAGGGAAGGACAGAGACAACCATCGATTGGTTGCCTCGTGCACATACTCTGAAAAGGGCTTGGGCCTGGTAGGAGCATGTAACCAAGGTACGTGCCCTTGACTTGAATTGAAACTGGGACCTTTTGGGCCACAGGCCAACATTCTGTACACTGAACCGAAACGGCTAGGGCAGCCCCTTTTTCTTTTTAATGGCCCAGTGTGATACAATGAGACCTAGTCCACATATGAGGAAAACCGTTAACCCCATAGCATTGAGACAATGAAGAACCAGAGTAGGGACTTTTGCACCCTGGGGAGAAATAGCCTGTGATGGCTACTCCATGTGTGCCTGTACAGCCCGACACCCTCTCTTTCAAGGACGTGTTAAAAGTCGCGTTTTCGCCGTACTTCTGTCTCCAAGCCCGTTATTTTAATCCAGACAGATGAACATTTCTTCACTGAGGCCCAGTGTCCTGGGCTTGTTGGAGGCTTTGTCCTGCTGCAGGTGTCTCATGAGCTCCAGGCTGGGCAGTGTTGCTTCTTGGTAGTGTTAATGTGAAAACATTCAAACCTGTCAAGAACTTTTGTGAGTTTATTTGAGCCAAGCTTTAGACAATTGCTGGGAAGCAGAATCACAACGGATTGGGATAATGCTGCGGAGAATTCCACCTTGCTTCATACATTGTAATCAAAGGAGGAGACCAACCTGCGTTACTTGAAATCCATTGGTGATACATTAGGGAGGTGGGAGAAAGCAAAGCGGGGGGAGGGGATGAGATGCTGGGTGGGAGGGGGGGGGGGGGAGACCTCTGAGAATGGATAAAAAGTGAAATGATGGACACATGCTTTTTTTACTTCTTTTGCTGGGTATAGGATAATTAACAGGCAACAATTAACACGATAACAGTAACAATGAAGGAATCTGTGGTTGCTGTCCTAGAGCCTAGGGCATTGGGTTGTGCCCTGAGGGTTCTGGAAGAAGTTACAAGTTACCCTGACATTTCAATGATATGTTATCATAGATGCAAAAGGACAATTAGGTTCAGTTAAGGTAAAGACTGACCTTTGTCAGGGAAGATGCTGGCCTAGGACATGACTACCCAGTACAAACTGCTTTTTAATGAAAATGTTTTAAGTTCAGACCATCCTTTGTGGCTACTTTAGGTCACTGAGTTTGCCAGGCCGCCATGCAAGGCCTCCCCTGAGCTAGTCAGGTTACTATGTGGCGGTCTTTCGTCCACAGCAGGGAATTTAACTTTGCTGTAATGACATTGCATGTGTGCAAGTAGCTACAGGGAAGCCTGACATGGATGCAATGGGACATGGGTCTGCTTCCTTCTCTCCTATTTCCACCTTAGCATTCACGGACAGGGTTCTCACCTCCCCCTCCTCAATCCCAGCTGACTGCCCGCCCAGGCCCACCCACGGCCACGCCCTGTCATTGTTGCCTCAGCTGACCCAGCCACTATGCCCTTGGCAGGAAGTGGCCACTGCAGATGGTGGGGACCAGGTTTCACTGAGGACCCCCCTCTCTCCGTTCCCATCCACGGTTCTCCCCCACCAAGGGCATGAGGCTGGCAGAGGGCACGGTCACCCTCAGGACGCCCCTCTTGCTGCTTGGGCTCTGGGTAGTGCTGGCTCCCGTCCAGTGTTCTCAAGGTCGTCCCTCCTGGCGCTACATCTCCTCGGAGGTGGTGATTCCCAGGAAGGAGCTGCACCATGGCAAAGCCGTGCTGGCAGCAGGCTGGCTCTCCTACAGCCTGAGGTTCGGGGGCCAGAGACACGTCCTCCACATGCGGCGCAAGAGGCTATTTTGGCCTGGACAGCTGCTGGTGATGACTCAGGATGACCAGGGGGCCTTGCAGGTGGACTACCCCTTTGTCCCTCTCGACTGTTACTACCTGGGCTACCTGGAGGACGTCCCTCTCTCCATGGTCACCGTGGACACGTGCTATGGGGGCCTGGAAGGCATCATGAAGGTGGATGACCTGGCCTATGAAATCAAACCCCTCAAGGATTCCCAGAGGTTTGAGCACATCGTTTCTCAGATCGTAGCCCACACTAACGCCATAGGACCCATGTCCACGCTGGGACACAAGGCTGAGAGGTACCCACCTCTCTCTGACCCGAACCCCAGTGCAGCCTCCAGGGTCAGCAGTAAGCTCTATTCATCCCACATTGCAACTATGAAAGGCTGTGTTATGAGTGCCCATTCCATTTATACTCTGTACAACAATGTGTCACGGTGTGCCCAATTCCTGGTACAACTAGGTAGTTTAATAGACGCCATGTTACGAGGTCTCGATATGAGGTACTACATCAGCCTCATCGTCATTTATAATAAGGGAGAGCCAGCAGATATGAACAACTATTATGTGCCACAAGGTCCATTTGCTCAGAATTATGCTTCCAATATTCAAGATGTATTTAAGCCACATTCAGGCTTAATCGTGAACCGAGATGGGCCCCATGAACTTAATTTCAAACCAGCTACCTACGGACTATGCTCAAGCTATGGTCTCATCTTTCTGGGCCACCTATCCAGACATTATCTATTGTTATCAATTATAGCCTCCCACCAATTAGGGGCCACTTTCGGTCTGTATTTAGATAAGAAAGACTGTGTTTGCCAGAGAAGGACCACCTGCATCATGTACAGGTACCCTGTGTTGACAGATTCATTCAGTAACTGTTCCTTTACACACACACAAACATACTTTATAATTTTGGACACTGCCTTTTTGAACGTGAAATAGTGTATTCAAACAGTAGCCTGACACCCATTCGATGTGGAAACTCTGTGGTGGAAGGCAAAGAGCAGTGTGACTGTGGGACCTTCAAGCAGTGTTACACCAACCCATGCTGCGAAAGTGACTGCCGCTTTACCTCTGGGAGCATTTGTAACAGGGAAAGCTGCTGCACAAACTGCACCTACGCGCCCGCGGGGACGCTCTGCAGACCAATCCAGAACATCTGTGACCTTCCCGAGTACTGCAAGGGGAAGGACACGCGGTGCCCCAGTGATTTTTATCTGCAAGACGGAACCCCGTGCACCGAGGACGGCTACTGCTACCATGGCAATTGTACCGACCGCAGTATGCACTGCAAGGAGATCTTTGGGGAAGGGGCGCTGAATGCTCCAGACGTCTGCTACGGCATAAATAAAAAGGGCCACCGATTTGGACACTGTAAACTTAATCTTCAATACGGAATAACACCTTGTGCTGATGCTGACGTTAAGTGTGGACGCCTACAGTGTGTCAACGTCACTCATCTGCCTCGGTTGCAGGAACATGTGGGGTTCCATCACTCCATATTAGGAGGGTTCTTGTGTTTTGGGGTGGGTGCACACCGAGGGACAAGCACAACTGATGTTGGTAATGTGAGACCTGGTACCCCCTGTGGGGGTGGAAAGTTCTGTCTCGAGAGATATTGCAATGCTACTCTGGCGGCCATAGACTACAACTGTCCCCCTTCGAAATGCAACTACAGGGGCGTGTGCAACAATAACAGGAACTGCCACTGCCATGTAGGCTCGGACCCTCCCCGGTGCATAAACACTGGTGCCGGAGGGAGTGTGGACAGCGGACCCCCTCCAAGAAGAAAGCGGACAGTGAGGGAAAGTGTTATGTCAGTGGTGTATTTGAGAGTTGTTTTTGGTCGCTTGCTTGCCCTCATAGCTGCACTCCTCTTCGGTGTAGCCACGAATGTGAGAACTCTCCAGACCACTACAGTCACTGAAGTAAACGTTCGTGGGAAGTAAACAACAAGTCAGCCTTCGGACCCCTGTACAAGTCAGGCAACATGAAGAAACACCTGTAAAAAGTCACCATATCCGGCTGAGAGAGCTCAAGCCCACACTTCTGAGTGGCTGCAGGGGTCCTGGCCCACAACCAGGGTGCACACCGTGGATGTTTTCACACCTCTCTCTCTGACAGCTCGCTGGCCAGCGTCTGCAATAAAGCTTGAGCACCACACGTTGGCGTCCTGTGCAGTCCTTGTAGGTCTGTAAGAGCCCTGAGTGAGCCTGGGGCTCGGGCCTGGAGAGACCTGGTCAGCGGCTGGCCTTGCGCTATGGACGCCTGTCCCAGGATTAGTCACAGTGGCCACAGGTTCCTTTAGGGCCAATTCCTGACAGCTCCCCACAATTGTGCCCTTGAGCTCCGAGTGTCCCTCAGTCCCTGGGTAAGGTCTCCTCTAAACTTCTTGGGTTCAGGGCAATGGCGAGCTCCTCTACTCCCCATCCATGTCCGTTTCAGAGGGGGTAGGAGGAGGGTGGCTGTGGGCTGACAGTGAGGGTTCTTTGTCTGCTCAGTGACCCCTGAGAACCCCGGAGAGCACCCTTCCCTGTGTGGAGGCGGACAAGTGAGTGGCACTCAATCAGAAAGAACAAGTGGCCCTCGTGACTCTGGCCTCAAGGAGAGAAGGCAAGTCGACAGCAGATAACCCTCCCCTTCCTTGTTCCCACCAGAACCATCCTCTTGGCTCTGTAATTTCGCTTGCTTTTCGCATGATGCGCAGCCAACCGCCCAGGCTGCCACATGTGTGGAAAGACCCCTGAATACCCGGAAGCTTATCATGTATGAAAAAGGGTCAGAACCTGGTCGCAGGGCTCAGCCTCTGGAGAGAACTCCCCTGAGCCCCCAGCGGTGCAAATAAAAGTCTTTTTCTGAACCTCCAAGTGCATTTGGATTGTTGCTTCTGCCCATCCTGATTTCTGCCATCACATTTGTTGCCCTGTTTTCTGAGAAGCCAACAGCCACTCTGGCCCTTTGAGCCACCATTGTCGGAAGCCATCAGAGGCGGCCGCTAATTTCGGGTTCCCGTGAAGGACAGGAAGGCTCTCTACTGGTGATTTCACTGACCCCGACCCTCGCCGGGCCTGAAAGTAGTCGTCACTGCTGTCCTCGAACGTACTCCAGGGAAGACAATAAAGTCTGCCAGGACCAGGACATGAGACTGGTAAGTTGCCCCCCGGGACCCCCTGGACCGAGTTCAGGCCCCCCTCGAAGGCGGAAGGGCAGCTTGATCACCTCCTGAGCAGTGTGGTCACCACATAGGATAGGAGACTCCTGGGGTGGGAGTCTGGAACTCTGTGTGAATCTGTGTGCATGTGTGTGTATGACTGTGCCCCATGGCGTCAGCTATGGAGCCTGAGTGAGTCCCAACCTGCGGTTCTGTGGTGATCTCATATGGCTTAGGGCAGTGTTAGGTTCTGGGGACACTGCCCTCCCGGCGAACCTGATCCGGGTCAGGGCCTTATACTGACTTGCCAATGCTAAGAGGCACCTAACTCCCTGCGAGGGGAGTGGCCAGGTGGACGACAGGAAGAGCTCCCTTAGTTTGTCTCGCAACACCGTTCACTGGGAGGGCTTTAGTTCATCATTTTGGACACCATCATGGGGGACAAGGGCTCCTCACAACCTACAGGTCTGGAATGTATGATTAAAAACTTTAAGAAAGGGTTCTCAGGAGATTATGGGGTAATTGACCCCCGGAACGCTGCGCACCCTCTGTGAAATGGAGTGGCCCACCGTTGGTGTAGGATGGCCCCCTGAAGGCACTCTTGATGTCCCCATGGTCCGTGCTGTATATGGGGTCGTAACTGGAAGCCCCGGACACCTGGACCAATTTCCTTACATAGACCAATGGTTGGAAATAGCTCAGATCAACCTTCCTGGGTCCGGTTCTGCGTTACTGGTCAGGGACAGTGTAATGTCCTCGTGGCACAAAGTGAAAGGAAGACTTCATGAAAAGTACAGAGGCCCCCCATATTACAAGGGGACTCAGAGGAAGCTATTTCACTGCTGCCACCATACCCCCCAATGCCCCCCGCTACATGAAGATGGGGAACCTCACATGCCGGATAGCCCGCATCCATCGATCTCACCCCTGCCTGCAGCTAGCCCGCCACCACAACCAAGGTCACCTGAGCCTGTGGGAAGACACCTTGGGTCAGCGGCCCAAGCCCAACGACCAAGACCCCCAAGAGCAATGCAGATGCCATTGCGGGAGATAAGGGGTCCACAGAGAATAGGCCCTGATGGGACCCTCCCAGAAGGTTGGTGAGTCTTCTAGTATCAGCGATTCTCCACCACTGCCCTCCTCAACTGGGAACATCACATGCCGCCACATCCCGAAACACCTCAGGCAATGGTTGATCTCCTAGAATCCATATTTCAGACTCATTGCCCACCCTGGGTCAAATGTAAACAGCTCCTCCTCACTTTGTTCAACACAGAAGAACTCCGTGGAATAGTCCCTGAAGCCAGGAAATGGCTGCAGACTCAAGCCCCAGCTGGACATCTACATGGAGAAGCCCGGGCAGGGGAAGCCTCGCCTGATGGGAGAACCACGCTGGGACCCAAAGACAGAGGAGGGAAGAAGTCGTCTACAAAGATATCGACTCGCCTTCCTCCAAGGGATCAGGGCAGGGGCCAAGAAGCCTACAAACATGGCAAAGACCTCTAAGGTCCTGCAGAAATGGGGTGAGAGTCTGGCTGATTTTTCTGAGAGTCTGCGAGGCCTTCAGAGTCTACACTCCGGAGGCCCCTGAAAGCCAGCGCATGGTCAATGCTGCCTTTGTGGGGTAGGCTCAAACCGACATCAGACAGAAACCTCAAAAATTAGAGGGGTTCGCCGGAAAGAATGTCACTGAATTGATAGAAATTGCCAACAAGGTCTTTGTGAACCAAGAAGGAGGAAGAAGGAAGAATGCAAAGGGAGGGGCTCTCCTGGCTGCTGCCTTGAGGCAACCAGCCCTGCTGAAGAGCCCAGATGGAGACAATGGGGGACTAAAGAACCAAGAAGGAACAGGCCCCAGAGACGGGACCAATGTGCCTCCTGCACTGAATCGTGGCACTGGAAAAATGAGTGCCCCAACTGTCAGAAGGGGAAGCCAGGAGCTTCTGCTCCACCCAGCCGCTACGGGGCAGACCCACTAGAGGCCAACCAGATCAGCCTGGCAGGAGTAGATTCCGACTAGGAAAGACCAGCTCTATCCAACTTGGCCCCCATGAGCCCATGGTCAAAGTGAAGGTTGGGGGCCAAACAGTCATGTTCACGGTAGACACAGGGGCCGAACATTCTGTAGTGACACAAAAGGTGGCACCCCTATCAGGACAAGAAGTCACCATTGTGGGGACTACCGGGACCAAAACTCGTAGACCATTCTGTGACCCCCGACAATGCCCGTTCGGAGCCACCAGGTAGTCCATGAGTTCCTATATCTACCAGACTGCGCAGTCCCGCTGCTGGGCAGGGACCTGCTGGCAAAGATGGGTGCTGAGATAGCCTTTACTCTGGATGGATCGGCACGACTGCGCCTAGATAAGGAAGTCCCTCCCATGATCCTGTCTCTGCCGGCACCATGGGAAGAAGAATATGAGTCTGTATACCTCCCCACCCGATAAGCTTTTTTGCAAGTATCATTTCATACTTTCTTTCTGTAG
>JAJQQW010000002.1:96451-98852 GCA_025583905.1 Ia io | reverse complement strand
GACAGCAAGGCAGTACCAGATCTGAGTACAAAGATTTTATTCTACATCTAATAGGACCATGGAAGATTTTAATCATGGGACCAATAGAATAAGTAAAATTATATTTTGCCTCAAAGATTTCATAAATATGTGTAGGCTGTGTGCCTGGATCCAATGGAAACAAAAGCTTTTAGTCCTATTCAGTAACTCTGCTTTGTCTACTAAGGACATCTGGGAGCAAAGTTTATTAGGCTCCAGCTGCTCTGGCTACTTTTTATGTCTCAAATGGAAAAGGGTTCATTCTTGATTCAGGGCTTTTATGTAAGCTCATACAAAATCCCTGAAATGTAGTTCCTCTCCTTCTGGCTTGGCTAACTCATGGTAATTTACTAGGTCGATGTTTGAATATAATTTCTGTAGGCAAGACTTTTGTTATCCTCACTAGTCTAGATGTTGCTCTAAAGGTACTTGAATATGTGGTTGACACCTACAATCAGTTGACTTTAAGAAAGGTGACCCTTAATAATGTGAGTGGGGCTCATGCAATCAGTTGAAAGACTTTAAGAGCAAAACAGATTATTTCCCTGAGAGGAGAAATTTTACCTCCAGACTGTAACATGGCTTCCTGCCCAGGAGTTTCCAGCTTTCCCTGCAGATTTTGGTCTTGCCTGCTCTCCACAAGTCATGTGAACCAGTTCTTTAAAATAAATCTCTGAGAGAGAGTAAGAGAGGAAGAGCGACCAATAGAGGGAGAGACGAGGGGAGATAGAGAAGAAGAGAAGGATGGAGGAGGGAGGAGAGAGGGGAGTGGATGATGGCGAGGAAGGGGAAAGGAAGAGAGAGGAGAGAAGGGGGACTTGTTTTCTCTGTTCAAATAGAGCTTCCCTGGAGGCCAAAACCCCCCAAAATATGGAAGAGGAAGCTTCCCCTTATTTTTACCCCATTTGGTTTTTCTTTGTCCCCCAAATTTGGATGGGAAACATTTCCAGGGGGGAACCCTTTTTTAATAGGGGCTTTGGCAAAAAAATGGCCCCTGTGTGTTTGGTGATGGGGGGATGCTGTTTGGAGGATCCACACCACCCCCCAAAAGGGGCGTGGGCCCTTGGGCCGACAGTGCTAGATAACCTCCTCTGGGGAGTGTTGATGTATTGGTTTCCATGGTTTTTTGGCTTTCTGTTTAATATGGGGAGTAACTTTAGGGTAAAATTAGGTCTGCTTAAAAAACCAAGTTGTGAGGGGGAAAAGGGGGGCAGGTGTCGTTAATTTATTATGGCTATTCAAGGAATTGTTTTTTACCTTTTTTAAGTTAACTGGCACAGAATTTCCAGATTTTTGCAGAAGGCCCCCTTCAAAAAAAAAATGTTTCTTATTTTTCCTCCATCAAAAATTTCACAAAAAAAATATGTGGCTTCTTCTGGCGGGGAAGTGCGTTGGCTTCAGAGGAATGTACAGGACTTTTGAGGTTGGCGGAGGCAAGGGTTTCTTTATAAACTTCTCTATTTTTAAATTGCCCCCATTTTTTCCTTGTGTTTTATTTTAATTTTTCGACTTTTTCTTTGGTATTTTTTTCTTTTTGCTCCTTAATTTTACAAAGAATTGGTGTTTGTATTTTTTTTACAGTTAATAGGGGGGGACAAGGGGAGCCCATCAGGTCCTTAAAAAGGGTTTACTCCAGGCCATTTGGTTTTAGAAAGGGGCCTTTGAGATTAAACATATTTTATACCCAAAAAATAAGTCCACATATCCAGTTTTGGGAAGGAAGTTCAACAACAGTCCATCTATTTTGGGAGAAAATATTAGCTAAAAAAGTTATTAATAGCATCGGGCCGGCCTTGGTCCTTTATTTCAATCATGAGGATTTGTTGATTGTTTATTTATTCCTCCAAATGCCTGCTTTCAGAAAAATGGAGGAAAATTATTTTGTTTTTTTTTTTTTTTTTTTTTTTTTTTTTTTTTTTTTTTTTTTTTTTTTTTTTTTTTTTTTTTTTTTTTTTTTTTTTTTTTTTTTTTTTTTTTTTTTTTTTTTTTTTTTTTTTTTTTTTTTTTTTTTTTTTTTTTTTTTTTTTTTTTTTTTTTTTTTTTTTTTTTTTTTTTTTTTTTTTTTTTTTTTTTTTTTTTTTTTTTTTTTTTTTTTTTTTTTTTTTTTTTTTTTTTTTTTTTTTTTTTTTTTTTTTTTTTTTTTTTTTTTTTTTTTTTTTTTTTTTTTTTTTTTTTTTTTTTTTTTTTTTTTTTTTTTTTTTTTTTTTTTTTTTTTTTTTTTTTTTTTTTTTTTTTTTTTTTTTTTTTTGTTTTTTTTTTTTTTTTTTTTTTTTTTTTTTTTTTTTTTTTTTTTTTTTTTTTTTTTTTTTTTTTTTTTTTTTTTTTTTTTTTTTTTTTTTTTTTTTTTTTTTTTTTTTTTTTTTTTTTTTTTTTTTTTTTTTTT
>JAJQQW010000002.1:68951-71451 GCA_025583905.1 Ia io | reverse complement strand
AAACAAAAAAAACACAACCAAACACAAAACACAAAAAAACAACACCCCCCCAAACACACTTAAAAAAAACAAAAATCCCCCTCCACACCAACAAACAAAAAATTTACAAAAAAAAACAACAAACCAAAACAACAAAAAACCCCCCCCCCCCCCCACAACAAAACCCCACCCCCCCCCCCCCCCCCCCCCCCAAACAAACAAAAAAAAAACCCAAAAAAAAACCCCCAAACAAAAAAAAAATCACCCCAAAAAACCCACAAAAAAAAACCAAAAACCAAACACCCCCCCACCCCCCCCCCCACAAAAAAAAATAAAAACACCAAAGAAAAAAAAACAAAAAAACCCCACCCCCCCCCCAAACCCACCCCCCAGAAAAAACAAAAAAAAAAAAACAAAAAATAAAAAAAAAAGTCTTCCCAATTGAATTTATTTTGATAAAAAATAAGCATTTTTTATGGTGTCCTTCTCCAACAACAAACCCACTATCAACTCCCCACAAAAGGTGGGTAGGGTTGGGGATTATCCCTGGTACGGTGTGGGGGAATTTTATTTTTGTTTGTTTTTTTATTTGTGTTGTATTGAGATTTAGGGTTTGGGGTTGTTTATTTATTGGGGAGGAATCCTTTTATAATAGTGAAATAGATTTATTATTATGTTTTATTTAAGGTTTGTTTTTTGATTTTTGAATTGTTTTGCTGGGGGGAAAATAATGATTGAGGGTATTAATGAGTTACAAAAAGGTTTTGAAGGGTTTTTATTTTTTTTGAGGGTTTTTGGGGTTTGTGTTTAGGGTTGTAGTGAAGATTTTGGGGTGGTTTTGTAAATGTTTAAGTATGTATTTTTTTTCCCCCCTTTTGGGATGTAGAAAATTATTCCCCCATTGTTTATTGGGATTTGTTGGTTTTGGGGATTCCCCCTCTGGGTTAAGTGTGGGTGATGTTGTTAAGGTTTTGGGGACCCTTGGTGTTTGTAGATCCCCCAGGGGGGGTTTCCCCCCCCCCTGGTGTGCTATTTTGGAGTTGTGATGTTCCCCGCACAAGGTTGGGGGTTGGTGTGGATATATTTGTTTTTAACACTTGGGTTTGACACATTTACCCTGAAGGTTATAAATTTAATTTGTAAATTGTAGGGGGGTGAATGGAATTGTGGGTTGGATTGGAGGGGGGAATGTTTTTGGGTAAATTGTTGTAAGGTTGTTTGGTATTTGATATTTGTGGGGGGTTGTTTTTTTTGGTTTATTTTGGATTGTGTGTTTTTATGGGTTTGAGTTGGTATTTAGTGGGGGTGGGGTGATGAGTTGGTGGTTTTTTATTTGTTATTTGTGATATATGTTAGTTGTGGGATGTGTTTGGTAGGGGAAAATAATTGTTTTGATGTGTGTTATTTTTTGTTTTTATGATTAATTTGAATTTGTGGGGTGTGAAGTATGAGGGGGTTTTGTGATTTTGGGATTGTTGTTTTGGGTGGCATGTATTTTTTGATAAAAAAATTATTTTTAGTTTTTGGTTTGTTTAAATTGTAGTTTGTTTTAATATTGGGGGGTTCCCTTATGGATAAGTTTTTATTTTGGTTGATGGGGGCCCTTTTGGGATGTGAGTATTTGCTTGGGGTTTTTTGGAGAGTTATGGTTTCAAGAAGTTTAAAAAGCTGTTTGGAAAACTTTTAGGGGTATTTTTACAGAATGAGTATAATTAGGATGGGGATGTAAAGGAGAGTTGTAAGAGGGATATTTATGGTAGATAGTTGTTCTTTTTTAGATGTTTTTATTTTAACCCCCTGGTGAGTAAGGTGAAAAGCGCGAAGTTTGAGAAATCTAATAATTTAAAAATATTGTACAGTTGTGGTTAATTTAGTTTGTATTGTAGTTTTAAGGAATAATAGGATTGTAAAGGGAGAAGTATTAGTTGTGGAGGTTCTTTTGGAAGTTATTGAATCAAAAAGGAAAAATGTTAAGTTGAAGTTTGGGAAGTGTTGATATGGTTTTTTTGGTGGTTTGTGTTCTCTTTAATTTTGTATTTGTTTTGAGGTTTTTTTTTGTTTGGTAGCCATTTATATGTTATTGTAATGTGATTTTTTTTGAGTGTAATGTGTAGATTTATGGATTTTTTGTTGGTTTTTGGGTATTTTTTTTGGGTGTTTAAATTGTAAGGTTTAAAGGGATATGGGATTTGTGTGTGGGGGAGAGGTTGTTTTGTGGGAATAAGTTAGAGTGTATTGTAATTTGTCCCTGTTTAAATGTGAGTTGTTTTTATACATATGTTTTACTCCTTGTCAACCACCATTTTTAGGGATGGCGGAGGTGTATTTGGTGGGATTTTGTTTGTGGATTGGTGGTTTATGGCGGCGTTGTGGGGGTGGTGGTTGGTGGGGGGTTGTACATATATAAGGGGTATATGTTTGGGGGGTTATTGGGGTGGTGGTTTCTGGGTTTTAAACAATGGTGGAATTTTTAACCTTGTGGGGTGTGGGGGTTTGGAAGGGGGGGACAGAACCACGGGGG
>JAJQQW010000002.1:47875-68851 GCA_025583905.1 Ia io | reverse complement strand
GTCATGCTGATTCCTAAGATGATTACTGGATTAAGAGCTTCCTGGGTATGATCAGCATTAATGGTTTTTACGAGGTGGGTGTCACTTGCTCCCAAAAGAGAAGAATGTGATGGTCAAGGTTTTTACTTCTTGGGAAATTATG
The DNA here is from genome assembly GCA_025583905.1 of Ia io. Taxonomy (NCBI): domain Eukaryota; kingdom Metazoa; phylum Chordata; class Mammalia; order Chiroptera; family Vespertilionidae; genus Ia; species Ia io. The sequence continues at coordinate 68,709 of JAJQQW010000002.1, read as the reverse complement.
AAGAAATTCGAAAGTCCCTGTTTGCCTTGCCTCTGAGGTTGCTGTCCTCTTAGATTTCAGAATTTGGAGGACTGAGCCAGATTTAGAGAGCTGACTTTACGAGTTTTGAATTCCATAAAAACCAGAAAAAGGAGGAGACTTGCCTTTCAATGTCCTCTACTTTGTTAGAGACATTTGATGTGTTTTCAGCCAAAATTAGATAATTCTTAGTTAGGAGATGCAACAGAGTAAAGGAGTCAGGGTATACTACCGGGACAGAATGTCTGTTTATTTATTTATCTGGGACCCTGTGTTTAGTCAGGCCTGCTTGCTGTGGGCAATAATGAATGGAGAAATGGAGAATATGCGATTACGAAGCAGGAAAATAGAAGCGGATTTCTTCTATAGAGTATTTGCTAAACCTGTGTCACTCAGCTTTGGTGCCATTGTTTTAGGGCTTGTAAAACTCATAGCCTCCTATTTCACTTTGGTCTAGATTTCTTTCAGGGGGTATAGATTTCATCTATGAAGGTCATGCTTCCTGAAAAGAGGACTCAAACAGGGTCATAAGATGTGGGTTCTTGTCCCCGTCTCATCTATTAATTATAAATTATGTAACGAAGCCATCCTTCATTGTCAATGTGCACTGTAAACGGCTCAAGGTGCAAGCTAATAAGTGAGAACTTTTTCATGGTCTCATGATATAAAATAAGTAATCACACTTTTAGATCAGGTCATTACTTTCTGGGTCACCTTGGAAGGACCAGCAGCTTACAAATAAGTTAAATGGTGATGATACCCCTGACCGTCATTGGTCCTGATGATAAAATCAGGTCATATATGTTTATGCTCTTTAAGACATGATACACATGATATAGTAATGTAATATTTATCAGTAATTATTTAAGAAATAGATTATTCCATATAAGTGAAATTTCTAGGAACTGAAACTTACTTATCGTAATGTAAATGGATGAAAAAAGTAGGTGTTTCAATGGAACTATTTAACAAAATCAATTAGAATGCAGAATAGAAATTGACCCTTTTTAAGTTTTCATTACAGGTGCTCAATTAATATCAAATGATAAAATCAGTTTCTCAGTGATTATTTGCACTGCACTTAATGTCTTACATTACTTGCTTGTTGCATTTTCTGATGGCTTTTATTTTTTATCCCTTCTATCCCAAGGGAGACTTCCTTCTCCTTCTCTAATTCCTCCTCTATCTTTCCCTCCCTTCCCTCCCTTCTTCCTCTCTCATTTATTTCACAGTATTTTCTGATGGGTCTAATTGGTGCAAGGACCAATGGTTACATGAAGATGAATGAGACCAAAGAAGTCACTGATCCCAAGTAATTACTATGAAGTGACGGAAAGGACCGTTTTTGAGAATAGTTCAACAGAAAGAAATAGAATTTGAATAAATTGCACAACCATGGATTGGAGAAGGTATTTCGAGGTCAAGATTAAAATGAAAATAAGCAAGTTCTCAACCAGTTTAGTGATTGTGATCATTCTAGAGGGCCGGATACAACGGTTTCATCCCTTGGCCTCCTGGCCTGCGCCTTCTGCATCTGAGACCCTTGGGGGATGTTGGAGAGCGGTTTCGGCCTGATCTCACACAGGCCCAGGGGCTGATGGACTTCACGGTGCTCGGAATCATGCACCGGGCCGCTAGTATGCAGTAATAAAAACCTTTGGTTAAATCTCTTCTGCCCTCCCCTCCCCTCCTTCCCTCTGATATTCTCTGTCTGTTCCTTGTTTCATACCTGTGTGTTTTACGTCTTGTGTTTGAGTGTCGGCCCCCTGGTGGTCTAGCTACTGGCCGGTCTGCTTAGCTTTTATATATACAGATTATTATTTTTATAGCTCTTTTAAAGGTTGGGGTCTTAGGTAAACATTTTCATATAAAGGAAAATAGTCTAGGCTTGATTATTATCACCAATGTTTTATACCTTGTGGTAGCAACCCAACCTCCAGATATAGTGCCCAGGGGAAAATGGCCAAAACTTTGATATTGCTTTGCAGTTTCAGCTTATAGTTAGCAGCAAATGTTCCTAGAGCCTCTTTAATCAAGCAGACAGTGTGGTGGATGAAATGTTCCTGGATGGAACTTAGGAGACCTGCTGTTTAAACTTCAGCTCTTCCATTAAATCTCTGAAATCAGAAAGGATGAGAAGGATTGATATTTGGATCTACAAGAAGTCTCTTCCCGCTTGATCAAAGTATATAATGATCACCATTAAAGGTTTATTTCCTTCTTGCTACCATAGTTTGTTATATTACAGTATATGTAAAATGACGCTCCCCTTCATGTACTCACTCTAATCCAGGTCATGAGTTAAGCAGCAGAGGGTACAAGCCTTCATGAGCTGGGACACTGGGCGTCTCTTCATTTTCTGGGTTAGACTCTGTAAAAATGGTCAAAATCCCTCATTTCTCCCTATTTTTTATATACTTCATTTGCTCTCTTTGTAGTTCTAATTTTTTTGGATCTTCTTATCAGTAGGTGAGTCTATTGTCCCCTCCCCTTGACTTGGGCTGACTTGTGATTGCTTTGATATTGATTGCAGTGGAATTTGGCAGGAAGTGTTGGTGTTGTGATGTTCTGAGGCCTCCGGAAGCATGGCTGCTCTGCACTCCTGGGACCTTTTGCAGTCACCAGCTGGGTTAGCATTTGGGAGACGAGAGACCCAAGGCGCAGAGTGGTCATCTCAAATGTTACCAACGGTGGCCCAGACATGATAGGGGTCTGGCTACTGATCAGCAAAGTTGCCTAGATAACACTACAGTCTGTCCAGATGTGATAAGGGATTCATTTAGAGATTTCGGCCTGGAATTATTGAGATGCAGAATGTTAGCTAAAAAAATTACGGTTATTTAGCTGCTATGTTTTTGGGATATTTTTTTTTTTCTTTTAATGCAGTAATAGTCTATGATACATGTACAAAAACTCCCTATACTCTAGCCACCCTGGCTTCTATTCCTCAAACTCATTGAATTTGTATTTTCCTAGATCTTTATGTTGGCTCTCTTTTTGTGATCAGGTTTCAGTTTAAAGGCACTCTCTTTGGAAGAGGCCTTTTGACCATTCTTTAATCATAACCACTAATGTTTTCTCTCACATTACCCTGCTTTTAGTACTTTACATAGTAATTTACTATTTCTTGTATTTGTTAAAATTGATTTTGTTGTTGTTTTATATCTATCTCACTCTATGAGAATGTCAACTCATGAAACAGGGAGTCATTGTATGCCCAAGGCCTAGAATTACTGCGGCACATAGTCGGGCACTGAAAAACATTGGTAAAGGAAGAGACGGCATTCTTTAACTCGCTACAGTTTGGCAGAAGCAATATTATAAAATATGGGTAATTGTTACACTCTGTACTAACAGAGTCTTACAGCTCTGTTTTGGTAGCCACCTTCTCAAGTGCTCCCAACCACAGCCAGCATCACTTTGGTGGGGTGTATGTGTCATTAGTCCATCATGGCTCATTCATATTAACTTGCCATGCTGTTCCACTTCAGATTTTCTTTGACACACACATTCATTCCCCACGGTCTCGGGCCTCAACTTTCAATTCTTCCTCTATTTATCTCTGGGTATTTAAAATAATTATTACTCTTATTCTACATTTTTTAGAGCTCTGACAAAATGTTTATTGATAATCTTTTTACATTTAGCTGAAAATTCATTTGAAAATTTGAGATCATTTTACACTACTCAACTTTGTATTCTCATGCTTGCAAGAAGTTTCTCCGAAAAGACTTGACATAAAATTAGATACAATCTCAATTAATTCTGCATAGTAGAGGGAATTAAAAATCTTACAACTTAACCATGGTTGACACTCTTATTTAGGTTGACCCGTAGGTATCAATAGTTTAAAATTAACACCTCAACTAGCTGTGGAAACAAATGAACTATGCACATCTGGGAATACTTATCCTCCAAAAAACTATGTGGTGATTCATAAACATTTGTATTTCCAAGTTTTATTCTAAGTATCAATATAGTTTCAAGAGGACCTCTAAGTCTTACGGCCAAAATCATTATAGTTGGTCCGGACAGCAATATTTTTACAGGAAAGGTATCAAGGCTGAAAGAGTTGTATGCAGCTTATCACACCTGGATCTGACCTCTATGTGGGACTGCAAAGGATTTTGGAGCATTGTAAAGTGTCTCCGTCTATGAACCCAATTGCCCACCTAGGCCTTGCCCATGGTGAAAGTGCTGCGAGCAGGGTGGGGCTGGAGACCACTTTCTCTTGGATACACAATTAACCTAGAGAAGAATAGCAGTTTCACTTGCAGACCCTAAATGTAAGTTCATCCCTGCTGGGGTCAGTGTTTGAGGCTTACCGATATGGTTATCTTTGGGCAGCTTCAGCCTTTATATAGTCGTATTCCAGGCTCACTTCACCAAGGATATTTAATTAATTTAATTTATTTTGGCATACTTCCAGTCATTACATTGTCAATGCAATTGGAAAACAATACATTTCTAGTTAAATGAGAATTTATCTGCAAACCAAGAGACGGCCAAGGAACAAAAAGTTCACATAAACTTGGCACCAATTGCATTGCAATACCTCCTTTAGCTGAAGGGAGATAAGATGCATTGTGCATCTTTATATCCTTATAATTGTATTTTAGAAAGCTCTGTCCACTAGTTCATCTTAATAAATTCAGTATTTAAGTATCAAAAATAACTATTTTGTGAAAAATCTTCCTCATTTGGAAGTAACAGTTTTGCAGAAAAAATGTCTGTGAAGAAAATACAGAGGAAGCCAACGCACAAATCAAAAGCCCTAACTCAGTTATGAAATGCACATATTCAGCTTAATGACACAATAACATTCTTTTTAATGTTTGTGTATATGGCCACACTTCTAACTTGTATAGTATAGTTTTGATTACATACTCATTCAGTATTACTAAAGATTTGTGTTCATTTACTTAACAAATATCTTAGTGAGAGCCTACTATTAAAGGTACCTTGTCCAAATGCTAGGATGCAAAGATTAAGAGATAAATAAGACAGTTTGTGTTGTGTTATGTTTACGCTTTTTGTCTAAAAGCAATTTAATAGGGCCATTTTGCTTCTCCCTGGCCCAGGCCACTGGTGCAGGGTTGTGCAGGAGGAAAACAATCAATGTTACGATTCTCTCACATCGATGTTACTCTCAGTTTTCCCTCTCTTTTCCATCTCCCTAAAAATCAATGAAAAAATGTCTGGGTGAGGATTAACAAAAAAACCCCAAACAAATGGCCATATGCTTCATATTTTTAATTAGGATCCTTCAACTGGCCCTTTTGAGGGATCCAGTACTAACCCATTTTTGAAACCATTTTAAAATACATTTTAATTGAATCTTTCGAGAGAAAGGAGAAGGAGAGAGAGAACATCAATGGATGAGAGGAATTATTGTTTGGCTGTTCCTGTATCCCCTACTGGGGGATCTTAGCCTTGAAAATGGGGCATGTGCCCTGACCGGAATTGAACCCTGACCCTCCTTGGTTCATGGGTTGACATTCAAACAACTGTAGCCATACCAGCTTGGCAGTAAAACAACCCCATTGTTAAAGAAGAGACAACAGGTCTAAAAAGAAAGAGACTAGTTTAAATTGCAGGCTGGGAAAGTGGCAGAGCTGAGATTTAAAGCAAGAAAGTAAAAGGAGGGCTGGTAAGGAGAATGGGACAGAAGCAAGAGTGAAAACACAGCACAAAACACTTCAGAAAACGTTATTGGTAATGTAAAAACATGACTTGGGGTTAAATGATCAATAAACAATTGTTAGAAATGACATGGGACGGAGGGAGTTGTGGGGGTGATAATGGGGTCATGAAGTTCCAGGATTAAGAAAATTTGGTGTGTCAGATGTTTTGATATGGCAGGGAGTCCATGCTGGAGCCCAACAAGAAATTGCTTCTTTTCCTCAAGGCCTGGGGCTGCCTGAAGTCTGGACTAAGCAGAAGCTTTGGGAGAGAAAGAATTCGACTAATGTGTGACTTTTTTTTTTTTTTTTTTTTTTTTGCATGTATACATACTAAAATGTGGAAATCTAGGTTATATCACTTTGGCTTTATGTAAAAGTCAAGGCTGTGTACCAGTATGTGAATCAAGAGAGGAGAAATCTCTTATGACTTTATTTTGAAATCTTTAGTAGATCCTTGTTGGTAAGTGTTCAGGGGATCTTTCAGTTTGGGGATTTCTAACAACTTTAATAGCAATTTTTTTTTTTGTGGCAGACCAAAAATGTACACCACAAACCTTTATCTTTCAAATCCTGAGTTGAAATGAAAATAATAAAAAACACTACCCTTGGAATACACTGCAACTTGCTATATGCAGTTGAAGGATAACAACTAGCCAAATATTTTAAAAAGTCACAACAGCATTGGGCTATAAAATGAATGAAGGGCCACTGTTCCCTTACAATATTTGGAGGTCTTATACACAGTGTGTATATGAAATCTGTTAAAAAAAAGGTAAACAAATATATGGGGAAGGCCATTTTCCAGAGAATATCAAAAAATGTTAGATGGGCACATGAATATAAAAGGTTTTGGGAATAGAATTACCAATCAATGACGCCTTATGGTAATTTTTGTTTACCCTCACATCTAAAGTCATGCATAAACAGTGTTGCTTAAAACTTATGCTTATCCTGATGTGGAGGCTCAGTTGGTTGGAGGTCCTTCAATACACCAAAAAGGCTGAGGTTTGATTCCCAGCAGGGCAATACCTAGGTTGTGGGTCAATACATGATTGGGGTGATATGGGAGGCAACTGATCAATGTTTCTCTCTACCTTGATGTTTCTCTCTCCTCTCTCTAAAAATATCCATAGACTTACCTCCGATGAGGATTAAAAAAAAAAAAAAAAGAAATAAAACCATTGCTTTTTTTCACTCCACAGTGCATGACACTGTTTTACCCAACTCTTCAGGTGTTTGGACACGCGGTCTTCTCCAAGATGCTTTTTGGTCATCACCAAGGTTCGGGGGATGGGACTTCAAAAACATTTTCCACTGCCATGGATGATCTGAGATAGCACTCCCGAATCCACATATGATGATAGTGATGGAATTTTTATCCAATTTTGTTCCCAAATCCTCTTTATATAACATCAGACAGCTTTCTTTTGTCATTTTTCCTGTTGGTCACAGCCTCCACTCTTATGTCTTGCTTTTTTACATGGTTTTAAAAGGTTTGTTTACAGTGCACTCCTCTTGCCTGAAGTGCAAGGCCATATCCAGCAATAGTGAATATGCTTTCAGTTTCTTTTTTTACTTGATTCTTTGGGCCCTTCTACAAGCATCCTAAATAGCACTGCGTACCGTTATGCCAAGTGATGTCTTCCAAGGAGAAATTTATTTTTTAAGTAAAAAATAAGTGAGAGAGAATTATATTATAAAGAGGCTTTCGAGGACTCCAGCTTAAGGAATCACTCTTTCTGAGGGCTATTTTGGAAAAACCTCACTCACATTAGGACACAATGCAATATTTTATGAATTAATTTGAATATTTAATATTAAAAGTTCTTTCATTCTAAGACAAAGTATAAAAAATTACAAAAAATGAAAATATTCTTCATTTTAACAATCAAATCATAAAAAACTTAATTTTCCCTTCCACCCACCCCTGTACTTCTTAAATGTCCAGAGCGTGGGTTGGACACAGGATATTGAATCTCACCCTTCCAAACTCTTGGGAAAATGACCAAAAAGGATGTCAAAGTGAAAATCTTCACAAGGCTCTGAACCAGGGAGATGTGCCAGAGCTGTGGCATTTCTTGGGATTAAGTGCAGAGGGGCTGGGTGGGACCTGCGGAAAGAGGACATTGTAGGGCAGGCCTGGGATCCGCGTTTTACTCGCATCAATGCCGCTCTGTAGGCCAGCAGCCGCCTACAGCCGTGCAGATCCAGGCTACCATGGGGCACAGATGGCACGGCGGCCAGACAGGGCTGCAGACTTGTAATGAGGGCAGCGTCGCTTGGGGTGCCGTGAGCTCTGCTGGGCTACTAATTCATGGCTGCTAAGCCAATGGGGGCAGAAGCAGGCTGAAGGACCTGCTCGGGCACGGCACTTTCCCCTGGGTTCACGGAAAGGTGGGATCAAACCCTGTGACTCTCAGCTTTCACGCCTTTCCATGGGCCTGAAGTAGATGGAGGGAGTCTGTCAGGGGGACTCATTTGGTGGGATGCAAGCGGTTTTAAACAACCTGCTTCTGTGAGGAAGAGCAGAGACATATCCCACTTAGGATGGCGGGCCTTTCATTCTAAGTCTTAGTGCTGAACCTTCCACCAACCTAGCCTCACAGCACGGAAAAAGCGAAAAAATGAGTCTGTTATTTCTAATTTCCAACCAGATTCCTGAATGTAGAGCTGAGAACACATGGAAGGAAAGGCTTTGGTATCAGTAAAGATTGCATGAAGCGCAGAAACTCGATTATTAAAATTCAAATTCCCTGCCCAGAAACGTGGTAGCGAATTGGATTTAGTTAAAGGAACAGGTAATTTGAGATATTCTACCAGAATTGGGAAAAAATGATGAAAAATATAGAAATGAGAGAAAGAGAGACAGACGATGGATCAGGGATATTAGTTTCGCAAGATATCAATCATTCCACACATTAGTTTGGAAATTAAATGCAATTCCAAACAAAAGTTCCAAGGGATATTTTTTTTGCAAATGGAAAGAATTAACTAGGCTGGAATGGTTGTTTTGACGTAATTTAATTCTGGTATACAGTCAAAAATACATAAAAACAGACTTCAATGCAAGACAAGTTAGATTGAGTGAAACAAAACATACCTTCAGAAGCTGGCTCTACTGATTAGAGGGGGAAGATGGGACTGTCTGTTTTAATAAACCATATTAACTATTTGAAGGGAGTTAATAACATGGTCCAAAATAAATTTCTATTGGGTTAGATTATTAACCAGTAAAAAAAAATAATTTGAGGCAAATAGGGAATACCTGACCCCAGGATGGAAAGACTTCCTGGCAAAAAAAAAAGTAAAGGAAGAGATTCTGAGATAAAATTTTTAAAAGGAAAAATGTAAACTTTCTAGGATAGAAAAATCCTAAATCAGTTTAACAGGTTAATGATATATTTGCAGTACTATTAGGGCTACCGTGATAAAGATATAATTGCTAGAGACAATAGGAAGATCAAAAAATGGGCAAGGCAATCAGAAAGGAGTATAAAATGTTGCAGGTATGTGGGAAACATGCTCCCAGAAATATGCCCTCTAGGAGGAGGGGAACGATCACAAAGCCACCTCTTCCTCTGAGATGTTTGTTGAGGATACTGAGAAGAGGGGCTCTAACCTGGCGTTAGGGGAAGTGTAGTTATTACTCCACAGAGTCTACACTTGAACAAAATTACTTAAGTGAAACAATTTCTAGCAGTGATAGGCAGAAATAGCAATTTAGAATATTTAAGGAATAAGGCTATTAAGCTGGCACTAAAAATGGTTAAAATATGATTAGTAATATTACCACAAACAGCAAACAAATCTCTAGAGACAGTATCTCCATCTCAACTACTGGGGTTTGGGGATGGATAATTTTTTGGTTGTGGGCTCGGTCCTGTGCCCTGTAGATTCTGAGCAACCCTTCCTGTTTTCTCTACCTATTTAGATCCCAGGAGCAGTGTCCCGCCCCCACCTCTTCCACAATTTGTTGACGCTGCCAGTGTCCACTGGGGCCCAAAATCATCCTCTTCCTCCCAGTGAGATCTGTTTACCTAAAAGCTAAATTATAAAAATGTAAACTATGAGGTGGGGGGGAAGCTAAATTTGAAACCCTCATCCCTATACCAGTAGAACTGCTAAGTAGAAGTGGGAAGTAACAGGAAGTGAAATTTAATATCTTTCCCAAGATGATTAGTAAACTATTATCTTTGATAGTTGACCTTTTATAGAGAAAAATGGGTTCATATAGCAATTTAAATTATTTAAATTTTCATGGTAATCATAGGGGAATAAAGATAGATTACAGCTTAAAGCTGAAGGAAGTGAGGAAGAACAATAAAATTACTAAGTAATCCAATAAAAGAAAAGAAAACAAAAAGGGAACTATAAGTTTATAAGTATAAGATCAAATATCATATTTTCATAAATTATAAAAATGCCCCTACAGAAAGACGAATATTTTAGTTGAAATTAAAACTTCCAATTCAACAGTATGCTATTTTAAAAAATTACCTCAAAAAAATATAGACCCAGGAAGGCAAAAATTAAAGGGAATTACACCAAGATGAAATCAGGTATGTTCTACCAGGAAAGCAAAGATGGTGATATTAATGGAAAAAGTAGGCTTGAAGGCAAAACAGATTTGAATGATATGGACTTCATATTGATAAGAACTATATTCACAATGAAGTGTAAACAGTGATGATCTGAATGAAAATATCCCACAATCAAAACACTTTGAAAGAATTCTGCTATAAGGACTGAATGTGTCTACCCCAATCACTAGTTGAAGTCCTAACTCCTCAATGGGATGGCCTTCAAGCAAAAATATAAAAGGAGCCTATGGGAAGGAGTTTAGGTCATGAGGGTGGAGACTCCCCAGAGCTCCCTCATCCCTTCTGCCACGTGCGGACACAGAAGAGAACTGTAGAAAGAGGGCTCTCACCAGTCACGAATCTGGTGGAGCCTTGGCCGCGTTCCCGCTTCCGAACTGTGAGAAATAGACGTCTGTTGTTTCCGTCAACCAGTATATGGCGTTTTTGTTTTCTAGGAGCTCGAGTGATTATTGACACTATGGAAAGGGCCGGCTCCAGGGAGCCAATAGAGCCCAGGAAGAGGAGACACATGGAAAAGATCTGAACTCAACCTGCAGCCGTGGAGCATGCAGCCCAGGACACCCTCAGGCCTGCCGCCTGCCAGTGGTGCTGTAGCGCGCATGGAACTGGCTTCCTTCAGGATAAGATTCTGTCCCCTAAAAGCCAGATGGTGCTCCTGTGTTGAGTAGTCTCCCTCTGTCTGAGAACGCAACCCTGGCCACCCAGTGAACTCACCAACGTCTTCCTGTTCTTGAGTCTCAGTGGGGTCTCCAAATTTAGTATCAAATGCCACATTTCATTCTCACTTCCCTCTCCACAGTAAATCTAAGCTTGCTTCTGTCACTTCCAGACCTTACATCTCTGCCTGAACCAGTCCCCTTGCATCCTCTGCTTCCTCCACTCTCCCACAAATGCCTCGTCCTGTTTACTCCAAGGTAAACATGTCCTTTTTCTTTCTCTTTGAACTTGGCTTGTCCCCAATGATACAACACTCCCCGCATTTACTTTGTAACAACAGTTCCTAAAGTACTCTGCTCACATACCAACTCTTTTATTTTTATTTTTTTAAAAAAGATTTTTATTGATTCAGAAGAGGAGGGAGAGGAAGAGAGATAGAGACTCAATGATGAGGAAAGAATCATTGATTGGCTGCCTCCTGTAAGCCCCCACACTGGGACTGAGCGCAACCCCGGGCAGTGCCCCAACCAGGAATCGAACCGCGACCTGCTGGTTTCCTAGGTCATAGCTCAACCGTGAGCCACGTGAGTGCACCCTCACTCGGGCAGATACCAAAAAACTTTTTAATCATGGGGCATATTGCATAATTGGAATTTAATTCAAATTGTTAATGAATAAAACATTTGTCTTTCTAAAATAGCCTTACAATAAAAATATAAGCTACAAGGGGCCACTTTGATATCATTTAAAGTTTAACATTGCTCTCTAGATATGTTGCCTCCTTGGATCTGCAGTAAAATATTATTTTCCTTCAGATAAGCATCTTTGGGCCAACATATGGGAATTCTGAAATATACGTTAAACTTATGTTTAGAAGTTGCCACCAATGGCTTGCTGCTTTCCTTTTAAAGTAGAAGTAAAATCACCAAAGACTTTTAAGGGGTTAAGGGGACTTTGTCATAACAAATCCTTCCCCACCACAAATTTTCTTCTTCTGCTTAAAAAAATGTAGTTCTTTAAAAATATGTAATAACAAAATCTGCCAGATATACAAGATGACCCATTTTCAAAGTGGGTGATTTTGAGCTCAGGGGGTTCTCTTCTTTCTTACAAAATAATAAATAAATAAATAAAATAAAATAAAATCTATTGAAATACAAAAGGAATGTAAATTTATGGTAAAAATGCAAACAGAGCTGAAAAATCCCAGCCAGACTTGACAAGCCAGGTTTGCAAGGTTTCTGGAACAGATGGTATCAAGGTGAGCACAGGTGAAGGTGATGGGGACACATATGGTTTTAGTGCCTGAGAGGGCAGGGCTGTCTACAAAATGTCATGGATAGGTTCTTTGAATGTATTCTATATTTTAAAAAAATTGGTAATATTTTTTTACAGTTCTTAGGATTTTTTTTAAAAAAAGGAACTTATGGTTTACTGTGCACAGTATAGTAGTGTGGACTCACACCTATGGTTTACTATGTGTCACAGTTTATGTAGGTGACTCACTATCTCTTGTTCTGGGATGTTGGGAGTTTTGGTGCTGATGTGTGCAGCGATCTGCAATGTTTGCTCAGACGCCTCTGGAGCCACCCTTGCCCTGCCATGTCTTCTGGCCCTGAGGGAGTCGCCTGCATTGCTCAGGCAGCCTTGCTGCTTTTGCACAGCCAGTTAATCGCTGGCCCCTCAGTAACAGGGGCTGAGCAAAGATTGAACAGGACCACCAGATCCCAGAGCTTCGAACTCCTTGAGCATCTGCACCCTGAGAAGTTGGCATGGCTTAAGCCTGGGCTATGACCCTCCATTTCATAAGCATTTTTTGCAGATTTCTGCTTGGAAGGGAAATGGTGCAGGCCACAGAGGATTTTGGATATTAATATTTTTAGTAATGCAATTGAGCAAGTAATAGGAAACAAATGATCGTACGTATATCTGTAAGAAGCAGCAGCTTTGAAAGAGGGACCCACCTGAGTGGAGTAGCCAATTGGGGGGCATGGCATTTAATAGGGGAATGGAATTTTCAGGGTTCTGGACCCTGACACAGGTTGGTAAATCAGGCTCTACTGTGTCCCTTTGATCGTGAAATGTTGCAGATACTCATCATGCATGTCTAAACTATATAACCTCATAGAGTGTTTGGAATTAACTGATTTAGCAAAAAAGCAATTTAACAGCAATGCTTGAAATACCTTAAGCTCTCTTTAATGGTAGCTCTCCAGGAACAACTGAAAAAGCAGGGGTGGTTATCCCAATTTTGAATTTATATTTTAGTGAAATTTGGGAATATCTTTATCACTATGATATGAACATTCGGTATGAGGAAAAGAATAAACAGGAAAAAGGGAAGCCTTTAAGAAATTTGAAACAAGTACTGTCCTAAATGTAATTTAAGAATAAAATGGGCATTGCTAAAAACCAAGTTAATGCGTTAAGATGAGTTTCGGAAGAAAGAATTATTACCAGAGAACAGGGCAAGAGAGAGAGAGACAGAAAGAAAGCTAGGGTTGAGGCCTTGTAGAGAGCCCAGCATAATCTTGTATCTATGTGGTATCAGTCTGAGGAGAAGACAGGCGGGATGGACAGAAGAATAAGCATAAATAATTTTTTCTGAGCAAAGTTTCACTTCAGATTGGTGACCTCACTGAAGGATAGATAGATATTGAAATAACGTCTTCTTAAGAAATTTCTTAAATTTCCAGGTAAAGGAAAAGTCTATAAACGTTTAGAACAAGGCGGAAAAAAGTATAAAGAAGCGAGAATCAAACCTATGGATTCTGAGGGTATGGCTTTTTACTCACTATACTACATGCTAGGGAAATTGAGTAAGGTTTTCGGAGTTCGGAGGAAAATGGATTTGTGGCTCCCAAATTCGATTTGGAGCTGCCTAGCCTTCATGTGTGAGAGCAGTAGCCAAAGTAAAGTTGTTTATTCAGGTCAAAAGGGAAGGAAAAGGCACCCGCCTTCATTCAAAAAATTTGTATAGTATACAGAGGACTTAAAATCGGGGAATAAGGTACATATATCATGGTCACAATAATGAATGACGTAGAAGCCTAACTAAAAAAAGGGTTTTCAAATGGATACCAAAGCAAAACTAGTTCATTTCTGTTCACCATGGAGACCATCAAAAACAGGTCTGGCATGTTAATATCGGAGGAAACAAATGATGCAAAAACTGAATAAAAGGGATATCGGGGCTTTGTACTGTTAAATGTGGACATTCACCATTTACACCACTCCTAATAGCTTAGGGATACTTAAATTAGCACTCAGAAATTCAGGAAGAAAGAAATCAACTGGACATTCAATCTATAGTGGAGACTTTACAATGTCTTACAAAAATAGGGGCTCTAGGAGGAGCAAAGAATTAGCAGGATACCGAGGACCCATGTATGCACAGATGAACACATCGGAATTTACAAGTTGTGTACCAAACCGATAGTTCAAAAGATATGCACATTTCTTCAAACACTCATTTAAAAATAATTATAGGGTTATTTAGAAAGGATTATAATGGAAGATCAATTCCAAAAGCCTGTGAGATTAATCCAAATCTTGATCCAAAGAACAAGTGTTAAATGAAAGAATATTTAATAAAATTAGATAGCTTTTTATTACAAATAAAACAAAAAGCCTGAATACAAGGAACAAAACCAATAATATCAAAAGAAATAGGGAAAAAGGTGTCATTAACATAAAAATGGAAACAAAATCTCTTCCCAGGAGTAGTATCCTATCTAATAAAAGCGTAAATGCTATTGACCATCACTCAAACACACATTTGTCTGCCCCCATGTGGTTCAAGATCTGACCCCCCATGTGACACAAGTGGCACCACAAGAGGCAGCAGGAGGGGGCAGTGGGAGGCACCTGGCCTGCAAGGGAGGGTAGTTTGCAAGGGCCCAGGCCTGCAAGGAGGGCGTTGGAGGTGACCAACCCTGCAGGAGAGGGCAGTTAGGGGTTAGGACAAGGCTGGCAGAGGCGGGAAGTTGGGGGCAAAAACAGGCTGGCAGGGGAGCAGTTAGCATCAACCAGGCTGGCAGGCGGAGTGGTTAGGGGGTGGTTCAGGCTGGGCAGGCAGACGCACGTTAGGGGCAATCAGGACGGCAGGCAGGCAAGCTGTTGGGGAGCCAGCAGTCCTGGATTGTGAGAGGGCTGTCGATGGGGGGCCCGTTTTAGCTCGGATTCCTTACTGGGATCGGGGCCCCCTAAAACGGGTAGTCGGTGGTAACATCCCTCCCAGGAGGTTCCCCAGATTGGTAGAGGAAGTTACAAGGGGCTGGGGTTGAAGGGGACAAACCCCCCCTTCCGTTGGGCCACGGGAAATTTCGAGCACCCCCGGGGCTTTAAAAGGTTAAAAAATATAAATAAAAAATGTAATTTAAAGGGGAAAAATACCATAACACACAAAGGAGGATTTAGGGTGATAAAAGGCAT
Organism: Ia io; assembly: GCA_025583905.1. Lineage (NCBI taxonomy): Eukaryota > Metazoa > Chordata > Mammalia > Chiroptera > Vespertilionidae > Ia > Ia io. The sequence goes on along the minus strand of JAJQQW010000002.1, from coordinate 53,315 downwards.
TTTAAATTTTATAGGGATACATGAAAAAGACTTCTAAATGGGGCAGAAAAAGGGAAAATATCTGTAGGGCCAAATTACTGCCAAACAAATTTTGATTAATTGAGAGTGGATAATAATTTTGACTCTTCGGCGCATCTAAATCCCCCAAAAATGGGGGGGACTCAAGAAAGTGACTAATAATAGGATATTTACCACATTTTAAAAAGGAAAATTGACGTTGTCAAAGGGATTAGCTTCTGAAGGAGGGGGGGGAGAAACAAACCAACGCCCCAAGTTTTAAAAAGAAAGTTTACATTTGGACCTTTCAAAGGGATGGGGCATGTTTGTTTCCCTTCCACTATTTTAAAACTTGTATATAGACAGCACAGAAAAAAAAACAGTTTTCTTGTTCTTTATTTTATACGGGCTTTAACCACTCTCTGAGAAAAAAGGACTACTGAAAACCAGAATCATAAATTGGAGGGGGAACAAAGGTTTCTCTTAAGAATATAAGGATTTTTTTAAAAATTTACTAAATAAAAATAATCAAAAAATTAAATTTTCAGAGTATTAATAAGGATTTTAATATCTTTGTTGGACAAGTAAAATTTTAGTTTAATTTTTGGGGATGGCTTTTATATTAGGTGGATTTTATCAAAAATTAATATTACTTTATTTAAAATGTTGTTTAAAAAGAAAAAAAAGCAGAACCCAATATGATTATTGGTAAATTACAATGTTTCAAGTATATTTGGGGGGGATACCAAAGTGTCAATTTATTAGATAAAAATTTCTTTATAAATTTAGGAAACATAAAAATATTTTGAGGAATAATTTATAAAAAAAGGGTATTTTGTTTAGAATCCAGGAAGAATAAAATTACAAACCAAACAAACAACCATAAACCAGGCATTTTCCCATTAAACTTTCATGATAACAAACAAGAATGCGGTCCACCACTTGATAGATTATTATCTTAAATTTCTTTTGGGGAAATTGTAAAACTACATTTGTCCAAGAAAATGTAGGAGATATAAAAATTATTAATTAAAAAAGGACAATGTCAAATGTAAATTATTTCAGTTATTTATATTTATTCTGCGGTTTCCTTTCTGAGAAAAGGCAAGGGCAAAAATATATGGATTTGGAAACAAAAAACTGGGAGAGGAAAAAAAATATCAACATTTACGAATTGCATAAGCATTTTTCCTATGCACCTTAAAGCAATTTTTCTCTTTTTTTAAAATAAAAAAGTAAATAAGGATAAACAGTGTTTTTTATAAAAACAAAACCCCAACAATAAACAAATGCCCAGGAAAATAAAAACTATAGGAAAAATATTGCAAGGGCTACATAAAATAAAGGAAAAAAACCACGATCTTATATTTTTACTTGAAGGGCCTACAGAGATGTCTGGGAATTTAAAACTTCAAGGGGAGGGGGAACATTTACCCTTTATCTTGTCGGGCCAAGAGACCCAATATTGTAAATATGTAAAAATGGTTCCACCCCTTCCCAGTAAATTAGGATTAGAGCTTTATTAGAAAAAAAACTCAATTATCCGAATACTAATTTAAAAAAGATTGGGTATATTATTTAAATTCAAATTTATGGGGGGCTAGGGATAAATTTATATAAGTATCATTTGAGGTTTCAATTCGCTTAAATGGAAGAAGGGGGAAAAATTACTTATGGTTTCTCATTTTTTTCATTTACCACAACAAAATCATTTTCTCCAAAATTAAAATTTAAATTAAACCCATGGTAAAAAGAAAGTTTTATTTTTAATCCATTTGTCAAATACCTTTTTATGTTTTTTTATTTGGTGGGAATATATTAAGATGGCATTTTTCTTTCTCCTTTTTTAAACGGGGGGGGACCTTTGGAAAAAACCAGGGGGAAAAAGGGTCTTTTCTAAAAAAAAAATAAAAAACCCGTTTTCCATTTTCTTTCTATATAAAAAAAAAAGGAAAAAAAAAATTTACTTAAAGGAAAAAAACAAAGTTACCCCAATGTTAACTAAAATTTAAATTTTCTAGGAGGATAATTAAAAAATTTTGAGGGGCTATAAATAAAAAAAGTAGTAAAAAGGGAAAGTTTGGCAGGTAATATTATTTTGATTTTTTGCGGAATGAAGGAAAGGTTTATGAGGAAAAAAAAAAAATAAAACCTTAGAATTAACAACTTGCGCACTTGGTTGTTGTCTACTCCAATATCTTTTTGTTTTAAACTTCTGTTATTCTACCCTTCATAATTAGGATATCATTTATATTTTTGAGGGGACAAAAACCACGGTTGCTTCCGCCAAAATGTTTGGTTACTTTTCCTGCATTCCTTGCCAATTAATAGTTCAGACTATGATATTTTTGGGGGAAGTATTTTTGCAAGTCCACTTTTTAAAAAATATTTATTTTATATTTTTATACTTGATTTTTTCATTTTTACAGAGGGAGGGGGGACAGGGGAGGGGGGAGGGGGGATAGGAGAGTCAGGAAAAAAAACATTTGATGAGAGGGAGGACAAACATCGACAGTGGGCTTGGCCTCCTGGGCAACAGCCCTTCACTGCGGGGGATGTGGCCGCCAAACCAATGACTTAATGCCCTTTAAGGGGGGAGACCGGAATCGAACCTGGGAGGGACCCTTTCAGTCCGCCAGGTGGCCGACGCCTCTATCCACCCAACCTGAAGCCATAAATCACTGGGAACCTTAGGGGCGCCAACGGCCAAAGGTCAGAGTTTTTCATTCCTTTAAGATTTTTTTCCTCGCTCTTATTGTCTGGAATGTTTGCGGATGACCCTGGGAATTTGCCAGCCAGGGGTCATATTTTGTGGGGGGGACCTTGAGGGTGTGGGGCGGTTCTAACGTTTCCTAATAACGGGGGACAAGACAGCCCAAAAGAGAAGGAGGGGGCCTTGGGCTTTCGGTGGGAGCTTTGGCATTTGGTCCTCCCCTGCTTACTACCGCCTCCCAGGAGGGGGTTCCTTTGTGTTAGATGAAAAGTGTAAACCCTTTTATATATCTTACCCTGCTGTGATATTGGGTCTCTGTTCCCACTTGGGCAAAATGGCCAAAAGGCACAATTTATACTAGGCTAAAATAAAAAACCATAACCTTTTTTTTAACCGGCTAATAAAGACAAACAACTTATAAATTGTAAGGTTGTATTATACAACTGCATGGAGGGGAAAAAACCCTTGGTAATTAAGGCTATTAAATTACAGATGTATGTTACCCTTTGACCTAAACTATTTCTATTTCTGGGGGAATTTTTTTTTTCTCCAAGCGATTAAATCTAGCACATGTGGAAAATGGGCATACATGTCACAATTGTAGCAAAAAAAAATTAGGAAAAAGGCAATCCCAGGCTTGTTTCCTTTTATTAAACAAAAAATGGTTAGGGGGAAACTATTGATTTCATTTATATTTAATAAAATATTTTCCATTATCTGTAAAAAAAAAAAGGATCAAATAAAAGCATTTTCATGTAACTAAATTTGGGAGAGTACCCAAAAGGATATGTTTACTGGCATTTGTTTTAGTTTTCTACCATTTGTGTAAAAAAAAAAAGGGGGGAAGGGAAAAAAATAATATTTAGTTTATTTTTGTTAAATATGCCTCCTAAAAGACAACTCAGGCAAATTATTTCATACCAAGAAATTAATTTTCATAGGAGTTGGTATTTAGAGTAGTTAGGATTGAATATGGGCAAATCGGTGACGACGGTAGTAAGGTAGAGGGGTGGGGTACTTTTTGAAAAGTTTTTTATGACCTGTATATTATTTACTAAAGAGGGCCTGATGCAACCAAAATTCGTGCAGGGAAGTATATAGGGCTTTCATATCCCCAGGCTGCCAGCCCACCAGATTCCCTTCTAGGCCACCCCAGGGGATCTGGGTTCCCCCCATTGCAGCCCCCTCCCGCTTTCCATCTGGAAAGGCTTGGTTTCCGGCAGGACATCTGGTGGCTTAATTAGCATATTTACACTTTTTATTATTTATAGATTTTTGATTTTTCCATTGTGAAGCTAATATTCTTATTGCCAAGAAATTAAAACTCACTAAAAGTGTAATAAACAAGAAAGGGCCAATATTAGGTCCAAAGTGTGAAGGGGCTTATGGAATTGGCAGGGGGGAACATTAATACTGTGGGGTTTAACCAATCCTTTGGGACTGTGTAAAACCAGGGCATTACTTAAAAACCTTGGGGAGTCTTAATCTCCCCCATTAGTGAACAGAACTTATAATATCCTTCTCCTTTCTGGGTGTTTAATTAAAATTTGAGGATTAAAGTATGTTCAGAGTTAAAATTAATTCCAGGGTTTAAAAAGCCCAAACATGGAGGATTAATTAGAACCAATATAAACACTAGTGGGCCGGTTGCACGAAATTCGTGCATGCATGGCGGTGGGGTGGGGGGGGGGGGGTGTCCCCTCAAGCCAAAACCTTGACCCTCTCTCCAATTATGGGAACCCCCCACTTAGGGTGGGTTTCAAACTTTGCCGTTTACCAGGGAATTGGGTGCCATGGGGTGTGGCCCAGGCCTTGGGGTGGGAGGGGGACTGGAGGGCTATTTTCAAGGGGCTGGGCCACACCCTCCTTTCAGGGGTGGGGGCGGTCCCCCCACTGGGTAGGCCTGGAGGGCTGCAGGGCTGTTTTCAGGTCGGGGCCCCAAACCCCCCACCCCCTTCAGGAAGGGGTTCCCCACTGGGATTGGGCTGGCCCAAGGCCTGGGTGAGGGGGCTTTGATGGGCTTTGTTTTTAACAGGGCTGGCCACACCCCCCCGGGCAACCCAAGAGCTTCCCATATTTCCACTCCTTTTTTTTTTTTTTTTTCCAGCACCCTTCCTTGTAGCAGGGATAAGGGAGGGGCCCCAGGGGCCGGCTGGGCGGGAAAGGGGGCAGGTTATTGGGGATTTATTTATCTTCTATAAATTGAATACACTTTTGTAGGGGCCTTGAGGCAGAGTGATGGGGGAGACCGGGTGTGGCCAGGGTTGGGTGGGGGAAGTTAATCTTTTCCTTCCCCCATCCACCGGGGGCAAAAAACCTTAATCCTCCTGCTTGGCTCCCGTTCCCCATGGCCCGGCCCCACCATCCTTTGTTGGGTTTTAATTTGCTTACTTGGCTCCTGATTGGTATTGGTAAGGGTTTTGTTGTAGCGTGGGAGTTGGAAGGGTCCCCAATATTTTTGGCCATTGTTTTTTCTTTTATTTAGTGGTAGGATTGTAAAGTTAACAAATGGGGGCATTTACTACTCCACCAATAAGAAAATGGATAGAAAAAGGGGGGACTTACTTGTTTTCTTATGGATAAATTTCGATTCCCTTACAATGATGCCTTAAACGGAAATTATATGAAGGGGCACTCCCCTAAAGATAGGAAAAAAAACCTAAAAAACGGCCAAAATTTGCTTTTTCTTTTGTCCACAGATTGGAACGGCTACATAGCATGTTTGCTAGG
>JAJQQW010000002.1:0-47775 GCA_025583905.1 Ia io | reverse complement strand
AATTATCTAGAGCATATAATTGATGTGATAAACAAGTTTATTAAGCTCTGTTCCTGCCTTCTGAGAAACTAGCATACCCACTGTGAGAGAGTGAATAGACGTAAAATTCAGAGTAGAAAGACACTGCCTTGTTCATGTAAACATGAGGTCTGTGCTTCATCAGGAAGCACTGAGACTCAACATTGTGTTGAGATGCAATGTTCTGTCTGCCATGTACAAAACTGTAGTCTTAGGAACAGTAACTGTTTTAGCTTTCATGTATTTGTATACCAAGAGTTGCTAACTGAATACACATTTGAGAAAGAGAAAAAATTAATTAAATAAATTATTAAAGTTCTAATATTTTATGAAAGTCTTAGAAATGAACCAAAAGTCCAAAAAGCAATCAATGTAAAATTGAGTCTCCCTATTTAACACAAACTGAAAGAACAATGAGGAACTATGTGACATGCATTGTGTTAGGAACACAAATACTGAAAAACAGTTGAATATAAAAAATTTTTTAAATCAAATAAATTCTATCTGTTATAAAATTGTTGGGAATAAATTTTTAAGTTTTCAGTTCTAAGAAAACAATTCTATGTGCAAGAAAATCAAGTGATATGTCAAGCTAATTTTAACTTTTGTAATTTATCATAATATCATAAATAAAACTGTGAAATCACTTTTGATACATTGGATAAACATCCAGAATTAAACTAGAATGTGAAGAAAACTAACAGTAAGACTTAGCAAAACAGATATGTAGCAATCTATATCAGTACAATGGAATCAACTGGGCAAGGCTCACCTCCATGTAATGATGTCAAAGGCAACAAACCTAAATATCATCAACGTGAAGAGAACTGAAATCACAGATTAGAGTGCTACTTTATTATGCAAATCAATAGAGGCCCAGTGCATGAAATTCGTGCATGGGGGGGGGGGTGTGTGTCCCTCAGCCCAGCCTGCACTCTCTCCAATCTGGGACACCTCGAGGGATGTCCGACTGCCCGTTTAGGCCTGATCCCGAAGGACATCCCTCTCACAATCTAGGACTGCTGGCTCCCAACCGCTCACCTGCCTGCCTGCCTGCCTGCCTGACTGCCACTAACCACTTCTGCCTGCCAGCCTGATCAGCCCCTAACCACTCCCCTGCCAACCGGATCAATGCCTAAATTATTTCCTGTTGGCCCAATTGCGCTAAACTGCCCTCCCCTGTCAACCTGGTCACCCCTACCTGCCCTCCCTGCCCTGGTTGCCCCTAACTATCCTCCCCTGCAGGCCTGGTCACCCCCAACTGCCCTCCTCTGCTGGCCTGGTCACCCCTAACTGCCCTACCTTGCCAGCCTGGTCTCCCCTAACTGTCCTCACCTGCCAGCCTAGTTGCCCCCAACTGCCCTCCTTTGCAGGCCTGGTTGCCCCTAACTGTCCTCCCCTGCAGACCTGGTCCCTCCCAACTGCCCTCCCCTGTTGGCCTGATGGCCCACAACTGCCCTCCCCTGCTGGCCATCTTGTGTCCACATGGGGGCTGCTAAATTTGACTACATGGGGGTGGCCATCTTGTGTGTTGGAGTGATGGTCAATTTGCATATTACATCTTTATTAGATAGGAAGGATTGTCTTTAAAGTTAGAAAAACAATGCCAAATAAGACAGAACACCACAGTAGGAATAGTCCAAAATGTTTAAACCTTACAAATAAAGGGATTGATAAACAAATTCAATATTGATTTGTAACATTTATTCTTTAAAATCATAATTTAAAAATCTTTAGAAGTCTGTTTTTTTGTACTGCCCCATCCCAAAACCCACCCCTTTCTATTATTTTAGACAACATGTTACCATCTCTCATAGAATTAATTGTTTTCCTAATGGCAATAACTACATCCCCAGTGATTCTACAAGGCACCTTCTTTCAATAAGTCTAAGAATTTTGTAAACAACAGTTGCTATAGAAATTTTGTGCCCTAACCAGTTTGACTCAGTGAATAGAGCATTGGCCTGCGGAATCAAGGGTCCCAGTTTCGATTCCAGTCAAGGGTATGTACCTTGGTTGTGGTCACATCCCCAGTAGGGGGTGTGCAGGAGGCAGCTGATCAATGTTTCTCTCTCATTAATATTTCTAACTTTCTATCCCTCTCTCTTCCTCTCTGTAAAAAATCAATAAAATGTATTTTTTTTAAAAGAAATTTTGGTGACCTATCTCTATATCTTGATAGATTGGTGACCTATCTCTATATATTTTGGTGACCTATCTCTATATCTCTATATCTTGACCTATCTCTATATCTTGATAGATCTTACAGAGTCTAGCATGATTTGGTGAACCAATGCCCGATAAGCAAACTGCGTATACTTTGAAACTACAATGTTAAGTTTAAAATCAACTATTTTTTCAATTTATATAGAAATTGTAAAAGTAAGCACCTCATTCCTCCCAAAATAGCAAACAAAAAAAAAAAAAATTCCTCAAATATCTTCCCTTGCATTGCTTCTGCATTTACATACTCTTTCTTCTTAATTTTGGAAAATGAGACATTTGCTGATTTTCTGGTGAGAACATTTCAAGTCTGCATCATAGTTTTGCCTAACAATTCACAAAACTATTTGATTTTTTTTTTGTACCAGTAGCCCAGTTTCACAAATTTGTGAAAACTGAGACCTTATTTGGCCAAAAGGCTCTCTAGAAATTCTTAGCTTTGCTCTTCTATGTTGTGTTATGATGAAGCACACTGAAAAAAATAGGTTGAAGTCTCATTTAGCAAAGGTCTGTGCTACCTTTCTTGGCCTGAAAAAGACCATAAATATCATTAAATCATAACCACTGGTTATTAGACAATACTATACAATTGTATTTTTTATATATAGACAATTACTATATATAAGCAAACTGAAATGCAGCTTTTTAAGAAGTTTAAAATGTGTCACTTTAGTCACATTGATTAAATAAAGTTAATGATAGGTATCTCTTAAAAATGAGAGCTCCAGGGACTTAAAAATGATTATAAAACTTCTGTCTTCTTTCTATGTTAGCCCAATAATTAAGATTTTATATTAGTGTGTACTAGTCAATTAAGCAGCTCAGAATTTCACCAAATGAAACACAAGGATTATATCAGAAATCTGAAACCCAAGGGGAAAAAAGATAATATAACTAACCCTGCGGTAAGTTGAAGTGCATGGCCTTGAGGTAGGAATCCCCAAGTTATCTCCTGGAGTGGAAGTTCTCTTGCTGAGCAATACTGCATTCAGCTGTTGCTCTACGAAAAGTTTGTTGCCGACCTCTGCTAGCCTCTCCGTAGTCCTGGGAAAACTGTAAACAACAAATGCTTAGTATTTTATTTTTCCTTAAAGTGACTTAAAATATTTTAAAGTAGCCAGGATAGTAAATGGAATTGCCCATTAAATATCATTTTAGCAATGAAAATGTGTCAGAGCCGATCTACTCTATTCAAGTAAAGGTTCTTAATTTTTCTAACAAAGTACTTATGTTTCCAGGAAGAGGGGGGAGGGGGTCCCAGCTAAATACTTAATCCAAAGTAGGGAGGCTGTCAGTGATGCAGACGGCTTATCAGGTCATACTTGCTGCCTCTGGAAGGGCTGTACTTACAAGACCCTTGAAGATGCCCTTGGACATATTTAGTAGCCACTTTAGAGATTTAAAAACAAAATCCCTCAAAGACATTGCCAAGCATTTGCCTTCACCACCCTGTACAAAATACACTCATTACCTTGGAGGTATTAATCATTTGACACCAAGGCGTAATTTAGAGCAACAGCCTCTAAGGGAGAACAAGATAACCTGCCTGGTGATCAAATGAACTAAAACAGCTTCAGAGGCCATCTATCTATATTATAAAAGGCCCGAGGCCATAACACCGGAATGCAAGTAAAACCAAACGACTGGTCACCAGGAGGTGCATGGAGCACCTCTCAGTCCCTCTTCCCCCTCCCCGCCCCCCTGCCTTGTGAGCCTCTTGGCACGAAGGTGGGGCCTGCAGCTGTGGGGCCTGTGGCTCATGCAGCATGGAGGCGGCGGGCTACTCATGCACAGAGGGTCTGGGGTCCCACTGGCTTGGTGGGTCTGGGTCCCGCAGGTGCGGCAGGTCTGGATCTTGTGCGATTTTGTATATATAGTATATATAGGATACTAATAGGCAATGTGTCCCCTCAGGAGTTCGACTGAGAGACTGGGAGTTTGATCACTCACTATGATGTGCGCTAACCACCAGGGAGTGGTGCAGAACGAAGGGAGGCCCTGGCCAGTAGCCAGAAGGCTCCGATCAGCCCTGATCACCAGCCATGCCTAGGGACCCTATCTGTGCACGAATTTCATGCACCAGGCCTCTAGCCTATTGATAATAACAAAGACCACAATCAAGAAAGTAAATATACTAAGTACCAGAATGTGTTGGAGTAATTTAACCCTTTGTGTTTAAGTTGTTATCTTAAGTATTTCTATTTAGGGGTCTTCTGACAAGCAATTTTATAATAATATCACTGTCTAAATTTTACAGCTTCAAGACATTCAGCGTAAAGACTAGTGTAGACCCAGTTAACTACATGAAAATATTAAGGCGCGGGGGGTAGGGGGGGAGAGTAAAGGCTTGTAAAAGCAAAAAAGGGGGAGAGATGAAACTGTCTTGAAGGAACATTTGAAAGGTAAGTTTATTTAGTAACATCACTTTCCACAGCTAAAAGATGTAGTTGGCTTTCACGAACTACTAATCTATGAACCTGGCCCAATAGTAACTATGCTTAAAGTTTAGAGACTAATTAATGAGTTAAATTTATTTTCTCTTATTCTGCATTTGACTTACTCAGTTAGCTTATTTTCCAATAACTTTGTGCCTTCCAATTGTTCTTGGTAGAGTCGCACATACTTTTGCAATTCTCTTTTGATATCATCTTGAGAAGTTTTCACTTTAGAGATTTCTGATTCCACCTCTTTATTTCTGCGTTCCAAATGACTCATCGTTGAAGGGTGATTATTTATCATCTGCTCTGACATTTCTTGAGATGCTCTTTGAGCCTACAGCAAATAAAAAAATATAAATTCTTAAAGTAAGTATAACCTGAACACTTATATTTGTTTTCTTTGGTTTTGAGTCATCAACTCAGAGATCACCTTTAAATGTCAAAAAGCTGAAATTTAATATATTTATCATCAATGTCCACTGAATTAATTCTGAATTATAAAGTTAATCATTCTTCTATTAGTACTCCTATAATCTGATAATTCAAAGAATAGTAGAATTGGTATAAGATATTAAAAGTTAAAAATGTAACTTAATTCAAGTGTATGGTACAATTTTAAAATCACGTTTTTTACCTTTTCTTCCTAATAGTCTTATTTTACATCAACTAGTCTTAAAACTAAAATGATCCTCTACTAAAAATCATTTGGAAAGATCAAGTTAGTGATAATGTTGGAATCTAAAATACTGAAAAGGAAAAACAAACACCACCTTCCTTCCAGAAATCTACAAAATAAATTGCTACTAAAGGAGTAGAGGAAAGGCAAAAATACTGTATTTATCCAAAAGGTAATTTGCAGTGAAATGAATTAAAGCACATTAAATCAATAAATTAACCTTTAAAATTGAATTGGCTTTTTCTATTGTGTCTGCTACATCCCATCTTGCTCTTTCTTCAGTCTTCTTTTTATACTCTTCTACTTCCCAGGATTCTACCATATTCGTTTCCATATGTGTTCTGAGGTTTGCTGCTTCTTGTTTCGCCTTCTTTACTCTATCCTTTAGTTCTTCACGTCTCTTTAGAAGTGCTTCCACTGATAACTCCTGTTGAGGTGCCTTTTCTTTATCCAGACGTATACATTTTGAAGATGAAGGTTGCAGTTTTGCTATAAGCTCATCATTCTGCATGAATAAAAAAATATATAGTTTGGTTATGAAGGTGTGGACACCAGTATGAAATTTTGAAATGAATTCAGTTGCAATAAAATGTTACCTATACTCTGGTAGGGTCTTAGAATGTGAAACTTTAAATTACTCAGAATCAAGACCAAAGTAAAAACAACCAGGAGTCACAAAAATATATTTACTGTTGTCGTCTTTGCCACACAATATCTCTTCTGCACTTGATTTTATACTCTTTTTTCTATGACTTTTTCATGTCTTTCTTCCACAAAATGACTACACATTGCTCCTGGTAGAAAGACTCTTACCTCTTCTCCCAACTTAACACTTCATAATCTTTAAAAAAACGTCTTAGGGATATCATATTGAGGTATTCAGGACTTAGTCAACAAGCGCCTCCAAAAGTAAGACTTTCAAAATGAAACTAATTAATGAATCTTTAAAAATAGACTCTAATGCCATACATCCTTTACTGAACTACAAAGGTTTGATGCTAATTTGAATTGCATTCCAAAAAGAAATGATTCCCTGTGTTAATGAGAAATTACATCTCTCACTGTAAAAGTTTATTGACATGAGCCCTACATTTTTTTTAGAATAAAAAAATAATGGGTATGGTGGCTTAATCCAAAAGTGCTATCTTGAAATTCTCTGTTACTTCCCATAAAATAAGAGAACATACTAAACAAAAACATCATCATCATCATCAACAACAAACTTGCCTGAATGTCAGTGATCATGACTTGGGAAGAACTACTTTCCTTCACATACAATGGTTATTTGGTAAGACAAGGTGAGGAATGCCGAGTTTTTGAAGCACGTCTCCAGATTGTTTGGCACTTGTCCATGAAATAGGAGCTGGTCTGAGGGCTAACTGGGTTCTGGTGAATAGGATATGGTGACTGCTGTGTGCCTGCTATGTCTGGTGCCATCTGACCCTCTCCCCAGGAAAGCTCACCCTGGGAACCCAGCCACAATGTTGTGAAGAACAAAGAAGCCCAGGCCACGTGGTCAGTCCTCATACAGGTGTCCAACTGAGCTGCCCCAGCGAACATCCCAGCCAAAAGCCCGCTGCACCTGACAAACCCGTGAACGAACAAGCCTTTGGATGATTCCACTTCCCAGCTTCAGGTCACCCCAGCTGGTGGCAAGTGGGAAAGAAATGAGCTGGCCTCACTGCAGATTTGTGAACAGTAAATGCTGCTCTAAGACACGAGGTTTGGAGGTGGTTATTAAGCAGCAATAAGTAACTGGCACAGATACTGACATTAAAAATAGGGTGCTGACACTGAAAAGACACACACACATGTGGGAGTCCCTTTGAACAGGAGGCAGGGGGAACCCGACATAATGTAGAGAAGTGTGAGAATAAACGCCAAAAGGGCCTCCAAGAAAGGACGAGTGGAGGCCTGGTGGCCCCTGAGGAGACTGACAGCACGGGCTTCTGGGAAAGTGAACACAATGACAGTGAAACGAGGATGACAGGGATTCTCACTGGGAGGCAGCTGAAAGTGAAATCAAAGAAAAGATAAGCTGAAGAAGGACAGTTAAATAAAAAAGAACCCAGATTTATGGGTTTCAAATATCCATTTCCTGTTTATACCTTCTCCCACATGTCCAATTGTCAAATGATGTTAAATAAAGAAATGGCTTCTGGGCTAACATCAGATCCAAGGTGTCCAGGAAACCATGGTCTAAGGATGAAGCCAAGACTTATAAAACCCTGAAGACCTCAGGAGCATTTACGTGGCGCCTCAAGGATTTTCAGAATGTAAGCATTTTAAAGGCACTGTCCTACAGCACCTCCAGGAAGCCCAAGGGGAAGAGCTTACCTGAAAACAAGTTGTGAGGTGGCTTTTCTAATGCCATGAACCCCAATAAATTAACTGACACTCACAGCTTCTAAGAGAATGGTGGTAGGAGAGACCCTGCCTGCTAGCTCGGCCTCTTTAAGGGAGACCAGGACAGCACACAGTCAGAAGAACCTGGGGCCTCAGTTGTTCCACAGAGAGGAAGCAGGCTGCAAAAGACCTGCAAGCACAGGCCATTTCTTATGAAAAGGACAGAGCAAAGTCCAGAGGGAACAGCCAAGGGCACAGAGAAGCACTCCAAGGTTAGGACTAAGCTTTCCTTTCCTCAGTGAGGAAACAGAGGATTATGAAATCATTTTAAAGCTCAGTGGCAAGACAACTGCAATGCCTTTTGGCACCATTTAAGTACAATTTCTCCTCTAGCTGACTTCAAGCTTGCTTATGTTATACCACAGTGTTTCTCCATAGGAAACAAACTGGCTTTAAAGTTTTGAGATTTCAGCCCTAGCTGGTTTGGGTCAGAGGATAGAGCATCAGCCTGCAGACTGAAGGGTCCAGGGTTTGATTCAGGTCAAGGGCACATTCCTAGGTTGCAGGCTCAATCCCCAATAGGGGGCATGTAGGAGACAGCCTATCAATGAATCACTGATGTCTCTCTCTCTCTCTCTCTCTCTCTCTCTCTCTCTCTCTCTCTCTCTCTCTCTCTCTCTCTCTCCCCCCTTCCTTCCCTCCTTTTTCCTCTCTGTAATAAAATATACTATATATATAATAAAATAAAATAACAATGACCACATACACACTCTCCTCTGGTCCTGCAACCGCAGTTCATTTCTAAACAGTAACCATGATGTACAGTCTTCCACTCTGTCTATTCCTTTTCTATTTATTTATTTTTATTTTTGCTTGGTTTTGGGGGAAGGAAGTGGTAGCATGCTTATTTTTCTTCACCCTGTTGCATGCCATGGACTAGAACTACATTGAGGTTGAAGGGAGAAGCAACAAGTTTAAGAAACTCAATACCTGGTTTTATAATTTAATGACCTTTGTTTTGAATATTTAAGCTAAAGATAAGGGCTAGAGATTATGTATTTAGCATAAACAAATAAGTGTATAATCAATACAACAGAAATTATGAGGAATTTCAGAAAGATAACAGCCTCAAACTAAGAATCCCTAAAAGACAGAAAGCTGATAGGATCAAGTCCCAGACATACGCAGAAGAGGAATACTCTGAAGAATAAATTAGGGGAGCTCAGGTTTAGCAGCGGATAGAAAACAGTGGGCACCTAAGACAATAGGGTGTTTTTTTTCACCTTTTGGTATAGAACATTTCTAACAAAACAAAAAAAAGAAGATAGAATATTATATTGGCCCTCCATAGGTTCATCGCCCAGGTTCACAATTTTATTTTTTTATTCTTCATTTCTTTTCTACCTCACTTCTTTTTTATTTCCTTTCCATCACGATGTATCCCCTCTATGGCCTCTTCCATCTCCACCCAACCCCCTCACACACCTGGAAATCACCACACTGTTGTCCATGTCCATGAGTCCTCTCTAATTTTTTCTCTTTTTTGTTCCATCCCTACACCACCCCCAACACTAACACCATCACATATGATTTCATTCATATGTGGAATTTAATGAACAAATGGAACTATCAAGCAAAATAGAACCAGACTTCCAGAAAGCAGTCTATTCCTTTCTAAAAATTCTCTCAGAGATCCTTAAATCTCAACACTTCAAACCAGATTCCCTAATCAACATTTCTGGCCTTGACCTCTTTAGTGAGGTCATCTGTACTTTTTTTTCTCACTTCTTGCTCCTCATAAACAATGTCCTCAACCACACACTCATAAACCATGAGTGACATGGATCGCCCTGGTAGATATCGAATCCTGTCTATTTTGTGTTGATTCTTATTGGTGTTAGTTTGAGTGTACTACTGCTATGTTCTGAGTTTGGGGGCACCTTCACCCTTAAGATGTTGACCAGCATTCTCTGTCTTGTTTTTCTCCTATAATGCAAATGTTGTTTGCAAGTGTCAGATTATCAATTATTTGCCCTTATTTATTTATTTATTTATTTATTTATTTATTTATTTATTTATTACATCTTTATTGTTCAGGTAATTACAATTGTTCCTCTTTTTTTCCCCCATAGCTCCCCTCCACCTGGTTCCCACCCCACCCTCTGCCCTTACCCCCCCCACTGTCCTCATCCATATGTGTACGATTTTTGTCCAGTCTATTTCCGCACTCCCCACACTCCTTTCCCCCTGAGAATTGTCAGTCCATTCCCTTTATATGCCCCTGATTCTATTATATTCACCAGTTTATTCTGTTCATCAGATTTTTATTCACTTGATTTTTAGATTCTCTTGTTGATAGATATGTACTTGTTGTTCATAATTTTTATCTTTACCTTTTTCTTCTTCTTCCTCTTCTTACAGAATACCTTTCAGCATTTCATATAATACTGATTTGGTGGTGATGAACTCCTTTAGCTTTTTCTTATCTGTGAAGCTCTTAGTCTGACCTTCAATTCTGAATGATAGCTTTGCTGGGTAGAGTAATCTTGGTTGTAGGTTCTTGCTATTCATCACTTTGTATATTTCTTGCCACTCCCATTTGGCTTGCATAGTTTCTGTTGAGAAATCAGCTGACAGTCGTATGGGTGCTCCCTTGTAGGTAACTAACTGTTTTTCTCTTGCTGCTTTTAATATTCTCTCTTTGTCTTTTGTTCTTGGCATTTTCATTATGATGTGTCTTGGTGTGGTCCTCTTTGGATTCCTTTTGTTTGGGGTTCTGTGTGCTTCCTGGACTATTTCTTTCACCAGGTGGGGGAAATTTTCAGTTATTATTTCTTCAAATAGGTTTTCAGTATCTTGCTCTCTCTCTTCTTCTGGCACCCATAATTCTGATGTTGGTATGCTTGAAGTTGTCCCAGAGGCTTCTTACACTATCTTCAAATTTTGGGATTCTTTTTTCTTTTAGCTTTTCCAGTTGAGTGATTTTTGCTTCTTTGTATTTCAAATCTTTGACTTGATTCTTGTGTTCCTCTAGTTTGCTGTTGGGTGTCTGTATAATATTTTTTATTTCAGTCAGTGTATGTTTAATTTCTAGTTGGTCCTTTTCCAAATACTCGAGGGTCTCGCTGAATAAATCGGCCTTTTCTAGGAAATTCTTGAAAAACCTTATAACTGTGGTTTTGAACTCTATGTCCAGTCATTTGTTTTCCTCCATTTCTTTGGTTTGTGATCTGTTTCTTTGTCTCCCCATTTTCGCTGCTTCCCTGAGTTGGTAGGGTAGCTTTGTAGGATCAGCTGTGTCTACACCGGGAGACAGCCTTATTCGACTAGACTTGCAAAATTGTAAAAGCCTCTGTGCTCAGCTTGGATGGGGTGGAGATTCAGGGTGGAGCCTACACCCTTGGCTTCCCGTTGGCCCCGCCCTATGAGGTTCCTTGGTCTCAGTGTCCCTGGGTACTCGCTGCAAGCACCTCTGAGAGAAAGGCGCCTTCGAATTTTGCCCACTGCCAAACAGTCTAGACTCTCCCCCAATGAATCTGGATTCCCAGATTCTCGCCCGGAACTGGGGTTCAGTGCAGTTGGAACTGGGGTTCAGCACAGTCTGGAGCTTTTATCTCCTTCCTGCTAGAGAATGCCAGCCAGGCACTCAGCCGCCCGTCCCCTCCGGCTCCGTCCTCTCCATACACGCACGCTGCACACCCGTGTCTCCGTACCTCAGTCTTTTACAGCTCCTCTGATTTTCCTTATGGTTTTCTCTTTCCTTCTAGTTATAGGATTTCCAGACAGCCAGCTTTCCTGTGGATCTGGATGATGCCCGTTTTGTCTTTTAGTTGTATTTTTGAAATTGTTGTGCAAGGCTGCAGTTTAGGTGTTTACCTCTGCCGCCATCTTCAATAATAATTTCTTATTTCATAGAGACCTGACCTATAAAAATCTTCTGAAGTTCTTTTCACATGTATATTCAACTATATTGTTTGAAGGCTTGGGAAATCTAGAGCTATCTTCTTCTTACCAATTCAAATTCTGTACCTCAACATTGTGTTGATCAAATATCTGGGTTTGAATTCCAAGACTGTCAGTGATATAAAGTTTTTAATTGTATCCTAACAATAGCTAAGCTCACATATGTTCAATTTATACAAAGATAGGTACCCTTATCTATAAGAATAAAAGGTTAATATGCTAATTAGACTGGATGTCCTTGCAGACATCATTCTGGACGTCCTTCTGGATAAATCCGGAGCTGGGGGGAAGTCCAGGTCCTGGGTGCCTGCTGGTGGCGGAAGGGAAGCTAGCCCAGGTCCCAGGTGCATTCTGGTGGCTGGAGGAAGGAAGTCCGGGTCCCAGGTGATGGAGGGAAGCTGGTGCCAGGGTCCAGGGGAAGGAAGGACTATTCTTTCATGAATTTTGTGCCCCCGGCCTCTAGTATCAAATAATATGCCCCACAGACAAATTAATACACAGAAAGATAAGATTATCTCTTGTGGAGAAAATTAAGACAATGGGAAATTAAGGGCTAAAGTATTCTGCAGAGCCGAGATGACAAGTGCTGAAATGAATGAGGTCAATGAGAGTTGGAACAGAGAATGCTTCATGGAAGCGAGATTAGGAGCCAGGTCCGAATAGATATAGGATTAAACATGAGGGACAGAAACTGGAAAGACAGAATGGACTGCTTGGGTAAAGGCTGAGAGATGCTGAAATCAGCCCAGTTATCTCAGAGGATAAAAATCCAATGGTAAGAAAAGACAAAACTTATATTCACAAAATGATTTGTACAATAGTGCTCATAGTTGATTTACTAAAAGCCAAAAAGTGAAAACAATACAAAGTTCCATCAATTTATGGATTAATAAGTGGAAGAGCCACACGATGAAGTATTGTTTGGCAATAAAAATAAATAAATAAAATATTGTCATTTGCCATGATGTGGACAACCCTTCAATATATGACATTAAGTGAAAGAAGCCAGTCACAAAGGACTTTAATTTGTGTGGTTGCATGTATATGAAATATCCAGAATAGGCTAATCAATAAAGACAGAAATGAGACTGGTTTTTGCCTGGTGCAGGGCACGATGAGGAGCTGGTAGTGACTCCTAAGTGGTGTGGAGTTTGTTTTTGGAGTGATAAAAATATTCTGTAATTGATTGCAGTGATAGATGCACAACTCTCTGAATATGTTTAAAATATTGAATTGTATAATTTAAATAGGCAAATTGTACAATGTGTGAATTATATCAATACAGTTTTTAAAAATATATCTATTAGTGGATCTAGATTTAATTTCCTTCATTGTTGGTGGTGGATGTACATATTACAATGATCTGAACATTTCCATGCTTTCATAATATTTCCAAGTGAGAGAAAATGAAGGATATGCCTATTTCAACTGGTTTGTAGAATGATCTTCCCATACAAATTATTCTGAAATCTATTGAATATCCATTCACCAAAGTGAAGAAAAGAACTTTCCATTACGCATTATCCTCTGATTTTGTCTGGCTGCCTCATCATGATAATGGAGATGTCACTAAATCTATTATTTAGTAAGAAAAAAACCCTCCTGACTTTTATGAAGAATGATGCATAATTGTCAACTTTCCTAAGGGTACATATGATAAGAAAAAACATAAAATACAAATGACAGAATAATAGCTAGTGTTTAAGAAATAAGTTAACTATAAAGATAATATTATAATAAATTAATCACAATGAAAATACAAAAGAAAGTTGTCCATGAAAAGTAGTATCCTAAATACTCTACATTATTTAACCAGCTGTAGATTAACTGATGACAGGTTAAATTTCATACATACTTGACTTCTGCTTTGATCTAGTTCCTTCTTTAAGTCATGTGTCTTATCTTGTGAAAGCACAGGATGATGTGATTCAACCTCCAGTGAAGCCTCTATCATAGATATTTTTTGTTGAAGTGGTCTCACAACCGCCAGTTCTTCCTGAAGTTGTCTTACAATGGCCTAGTGAGACATTTCTGTTACTGACTTATAAATCACATTATTATAAAATTATGTTAATAATATACTGTATAACTTCACATAAAGAATTGGGCAAAAGGTTTACATTTGTGAGTATGGGAAACACAGAGTTTATTCTTATATTGTTATTGAGTAATTATTGTATTATTCTCTATACAAACAACTATAAACCTACTTTTTGCCCCACCCTGGATGTACTTTGTTAGAGCCATATATTATTATCTACCATGGTAAAAGTGTAATATGCTAATTAGACCGGACGTCCTACAGGATGAAGCCAAGGCTGCCAGGAAAGCCCAGGTCCCAGGTGCCTGCCTGCAGCTGGAGGGAAGCCTGGGTCCCAGGTGCCGGAGGGAAGCTGGTGCTGGCAGCCAGGGAAGGAAGGCCTACTCTTGCACAAATTTCATGCATTAAGCCTCTAGTTATAATATATAACTGGAAAAATATCACCACCTACATCAATTCACCTTCTTTTCCTCATATGGACATACTCCTGTTTGCTTTTGCTTTATCAGGTTAAAGACACAGAAAATGTAATCCTTCTGCCTAATCAGTAGTAGGTTATTTAGACAGATGACTCAGCCCCATTCTCTGGCCCAACCCTGCAAGAATGAATCTCAAAGCTTTACATCTACTGATGTCTCAAAGAGAACAGATCATGTAGGTGGGTCAAGTGGGAGTAATTCCATATTGTGGAACATTTTCTCTTTTTATTTATTTTCCACTAGAGTCTTTAATTAACGTCACAAATTCAATCCCCTGCTCAAATCCTCCAATAGGTTCCTATCTTAGAAGAAAACTGAAGTCATTCCAATGGCCTTCAAGGCCCTAGCTAACCAGGCCTTCACCTGCCTCCCTGCTACACATAAACCCTGCCACTCCTCCCTAGTCTGAAATGGAGATCCAATGCCAAATGAGTAAATCACAGAGAGCTACAATTCTCTCTGTCTTGGACAAACTTATCTCCAAATGATAGTAATTAGGCCTTGAAATGAGAAATATGAGCAAATTATTTGTAAAAATATTCAAAGAAAATTGGAACTTGTGGAAAGGTTAAATCAAGTAGAGTTGCTAAAACCCATCACATTTGTCTCAAATGATGATTTCAGTAGATGCCTTTAAAAGGGTTGAGAGGTCATATGAATATATTATTTTAGTCTGAAATATTTTGAAATTTCATTCAAATTGGCATGAATAAAAATACCTTATACCAACTGAAATGTATCAGATTCTATTGAGGAAAGGTACTATGAGATACAGCATCTAAACTTCAGTTCATCTGGGAAATCTGAACTTAATTGAATCTAAATTTCAACATACTCAGTTTAGGTAGAGCATTTCCATTTCCTTGCTTTCTAACGGTATTAAAATGTGGGGTCAGAAACATTAAAATTATTATGATGTCAGTATAAAACTAACTTATTAATATCAATCTATATCTATTAACATTCTATAACTTAACCTGTTAAAGTTTCATGGGCAATTCACTGTCTTGACTCAAAACAAAACACCTCTCAGGCACAGCCTCCCCACTGCCAGGGCTGCCCGCTCCCTGCAGTGGCCAGAGCCGAGTGCTGCGGGGCTTCTGGGCTGTGGTCAGGGCCGGCCAGGGGACTCAGGCGCCAGGTGAACACAGCAGCATGAGGAGGAGGGTGAGCTGATGGCAGCAGCATGCATCACTTATCTATGAGACTCCCCCTCCCGCGTCCCTAACTGCCTCACCAGACCTCGCTGTTGGAGGTCTGCGAGGCACATTGGAAATTCCTACTTTACAAATCACCCCAAGGAGCCCTGTAACCAGATCAGAGGCTCACCGGGGGGTTAGCAGGAAGCAGGCGCTGTAGCAGCCTGAGGTCTGGGGTTCCGGGAGGATGGTTGGATTGGGCCCACAGCTCATGGTTTGCCTACCCTGAGCAACTGGTGGTGTTCAGGTGTGACATGACCAGAAACTGGGCCAAGATGCTGGCGATGGAAATAGAGAGGAAGGAACTTGATGCCAGAGGAACTTGAGGAACACTGATCAGATAGAGAGATAGGAGAGTCTGTGAAGATAAACATCTGCATTCTTCAAGGAGCCCCTGGGACATGCTTGCGCTTGTCAAAGGCTTAGAGATGCAGAGTGGTCGGAAGGACACTCAGGTGCTGATTACTTTATGCTTAGTCATGAAGACAGTAAGTAGAGATGAGCATTCAGGAAGTCTGGCATAGATCTAGGTAGGGACCATTAGTGATGAGGTGGGGTGGATGATGGGAAGCCAAGGACCAAAACCAGCTTTAGGAAGGGGAATCTATAGGGAGCCAAGGAGGAGTCAAGTCCAGAGGAAGAAGCTTTAAGGGAGGGAAGCAATAGCAATGTAAAAAAAGAATAAAAATAGAATTAAGGAAGAGCACACATCCCTGGCCGTTGGCTCAGTGTTAGTGTCTGCCCACACACCAAAGGGTCACGAGTTTGATTCCCAGTCAAAGGCACGTATGTGGATTGCAGGTTCAATTCCTGGCCCCAGTTGCTGCACATGTGGGAAGCAACCAATCAATGTGTCTCTCTCACATCAATGTTTCTCTCTCTCTCTCTCTCTCTCTCTCTCTCTCTCTCTCTCTCTCTCTCTCTCTCTCTCTCTCTCTATCCTCCCTGCCTTCTACTCTCTCTAAAAAGCAATGGGAAAAAATATCTTCTGATGAAGATTAACAAAAAAAAAAGAAAAAAAAAAAAAAGAGGACCCAAACGGAGCCAGAATAAACCCAGGGAGTGAGAGCTCCCAGCTGTTCTCAGTACCAGCTCAGGGCCCTCTGGGGCCTGGGGTACTGGTTGGGCTCTGTTTTTCCAGAGCCGTAGCCAGAACGAAGGAACACCCGGGGAATACTGCCACACAGGGTGCTAAAGCAAATCAGACTGTTGACGGATTTCAAATTAACTTCCCAGGGCCCAAGAGTTTTTGTGGAAGAAATACCTCAAGGAGAATTTATCAGAGACCGTTTCTTATATTTGAGCTTATATTAAGAATGAAAAACCCACACCCTTTTCAAAGATAATGTGTTCTAGGGAAGATGGTCGTATTTTCTGTAGCTTTCAAAATTTCCATCTGTAGGAAAATCTTTTTACAGGCAAGTCTAGATTGCCTCTGGAATAGCAGATTCTTAGCAGTGAAGTCACTACAGGGTTATACTTTGTTCCCACACATATGCATTGAGCATCTTTTGACTAGTAAACACTGGGGATATGGTAGCAGTGAACCATGAGGGACAGAGCCTGCTCCCTCAGAACTTGTGGTTACATTATCAGAAAATTTGCAGCCATTATTGAAAATGAATTCTAAACTTATAATTAAATAAATTATATTAAAAATAAGGGTAATGCCCTGACCGGTTTGGCTCAGTGTATAGAGCATCGGCATGCGGACTGAAGGGTCCCAGGTTCGAATCCGGTCAAGGACTTGTACCTTGGTTATGGGCACATCCCCCGTGGGAGGTGTGCAGGAGGCAGCTGATCAATGTTTCTCTCCCATCGAAGTTTCTAACTCTCCATCCTTCTCCCTTCTTTTCAGTAAAAATCAATAAAATATATTTTTGAAATATAAGAGTAATAAGTACTCAGGAAAAAAAAAAAAAAAAAAAAAAAACTCTTAGGTCCAATGTTCAATTGCTGGATACAATGTCTGCTTTTAAGCTGATAGAGCAAATATATTTATAATCCATATGTTTTTAATATTCAACTAGATTCAACATTTAGCCATCATCAAATGTTACTTTGAAATTTCTCTTAGGAAACCTGAAAAATATTTATTTGTCTGGATACTTACATCGCTTTCTACATTATCCTTTTCATACTGATGTATTTTTTCTTTAAAGTGATGCCATTCGTTGATTAACTCATTAATATTTTCCTTCAGGTTAAGAATTTGCTTTACACTTTCATCTTTAAATATATTTATTTTATCCTGAATCTGATCTTGGATGTTGATTGCTGTCTTTTCTTCCCTGTCAGCTTTGCTGTGAGCCTGGTCCAGTTGCTGGTGAAGCAGCGTATTTTCACTTCGTAGGTGAGATAGCCTCTCCTGTAAGGACTCCTGCTTTCCAATGTCTTTATCCACTTTGCCTTGTTCCTCTTGATACATGTGTTCAGTTTTCTCCTTTTGACACTGTTTTTGACTGAGGTCTCTTTCTAAAGCCAATGTCCTTTTTTTGAGAGCTTTTCTTGTGCGATGAAGCTCAATTTCTAAGTTATTGCTTTTACTTTCCATTTTAGAAAGTTGTTGAGAAAGAATCTCATTGTTACGTTTTAAGTTAGACATATCAGAATTTATTTTGTCCTGTGAACAAAACCATTCATCTCTTGCTCTCTGGAAAGCAAGTTGTAGGTCTCTTTTTGATGTCTGACAATGCTCATGATCCTGGACAGCGGTAGCCAGTCTAGACCGGTATGATTCAACTTCTGCTTCCAGTCTTCCTCTGTTTTGTTGTTCATCCTCCAGTTTACAGTTTAGCTTTATAAGCTCAGCTCTCAGAACTTCAAGCTGTGCATTGTGTTGAAATACTGTTTCTCTTATTGTCTTATGAAGAAGGTCATTCTTTTCTTTGACAATTGCAATGTCCTCAAAATACTTTTTTCCCATTTCCTGAGTCTGAATTTTTACTGCGTCTATTTCCAGTCTTAGCTTGGCAATTTCATCCCACAACATGCGGTTTTCATGCAATAGACTTTTTTCTTTGTCAGAACTCTCAAAAACCTAAGTAACACAAAGGAGACTTTTAGCTAAAACATTGAAACGACATGTCACAATAGCCTCTGAAAATAAAGAATAACCTATTTTTATAATAAAAAGTTGCAATAAGTGGCTATCCCACTGGAAAAAAATAGAGTTGGATCCAAACCTCTAACTTTATACAAGCATAAATTCTCCAAAGTTTGAAAATCCTATATAATAAAGAGGTAATATGCAAATTGACCATCACTCCAGTACACAAGATGGCCGACCCCATGTGGACACAAGATGGCCACCAGAAGATGGCCAGCAGGAGAGGGCAGTTGGGAAGAACCAGGTCTGAAAGGGAGGGAAGTTGGGGGTACTAGGCCAGCAGGGGAGGGCAGTTAGGGGTGACCAGGCCTGCAGGGAAGGGCAGTTAGGGGTTACTGGGCCAGCAGTGGAGAGAAATTGGGGGTGTCCAGGCCTGCAGGGGAGGGCAGTTATGGGCAACCAGGCTGAGAGGGGAGGGCAGTTATGGGTGACAAGGCTGACAGGGATGGGCAGTTAAGGCTGACCAGGCAGGCAGGGGAGGGCAGTTAGGGGTGACCAGGCCTGCAGGAGAGGGAAGTTAGAAGTGACCAGGCCTGCAGGGGAGGGCAATTAGGGACAATCAGGTCCACAGGGGAGTAGTTAGGCGCCAATCAGAATGGCAGGGGAGTGGTTAGGGGCTGATCAGGCTGGCAGGCATAAGCAGTTAGGGGCAATCTAGCAGGTAGGCAGGCGAGTGGTTGGGAAATAGCAGTCCTGTGTTGTGAGAGGGATGTCCAACTGCCCGATTAAGCCAGATCCGACTGGGCAGTCAAACATCCCTCAAGGGGTCCCAGATTGGAAAGGATGCAAGCTGGGCTGAGGAACACACACTCCCCCATGCACTAATTTCATGCACCAGGCCTCTAGTTTAATATAATATGATCAATTTTTGAAGTGAAAAAAATCACAAGAGAATTTTAAGTCTTAGAATTAGAAATGGTTTTTCTAAATCATCACAAGCCCAGAATGTATTTAAGTAAAAGATTAATAACTCTAATTACACATGAACAACAGAAAATATTAACCCTTTGCACTCGCTTGCTTTTTTCTCGAGCTGCTACCGATGTTAACTGTGTCCAGTCACACTCGACATCTGAGTGCAAAAGGTTAAAGCCTCCCCCTTTAAATTAGGCTATTGTGAATGTCACTACTTGGCTGTGAGAGACAAATGGATTTGAATTAACAATATCATCCTACGTAATAAAGAGGTAATATGCAAATTGACCCTCATGTCATAACAGCATCACAAGATGGCTGCCCTGCCCAGACCCTCCCCCGGCCCCACCAATGATCAGCCTCTCCCCCCCATTAAGGGTGGGGCAGCTAGCCAACCCCCTCATCCCCCCATGGCCCCTTACCCAGGCCAGCCACACCCCCACATGTTCCTGGGGCTGGTGGTACCGCAGGCAGGCTGCAGGCAGGGTGTTAGTCAGGGGCAAAGGTCCTGGCCTAGGGAGTCCAGAAAACCTCAGCAGTGACCAAAGACCAAGACCGAGTGGACAGGTCCCTGCCGGCGCTTATGGCTCAAAGTGCCAGGAAGAGGTAGAGCATCTTGAACCTGCAACCCTCGCGTCTGCACACCAAGACTTGGGGCACACCAAGCTGGTGGTGCCTGTGGGTGCAAGGGGGGAGCAGGGAGCTGGGTGAGGAGCTGGGAGGGGCCTTGAATCTTCAGGAGCAGCCCACCTGCCAAGGTTGCTATGACCTGCATTCTCAGGCTTGGTCAAAGCCCCTGGTCAGCTCTGCCACTTGCCTTCCAGGTGCGACTAGCTCTGAGCGGCTGGCCTTGTCCTCAGAGAAGCAGCTGTCACTGGGCTCAGTTAAATAAGAAAAATCAAAGAGCCAAGAGTAAATATCCTCCCAGCCCCTTCCTATGGCCACGGGCAAGGAGGGCCAGGGGTGGGGGTAATGGAAATAGGCTGCTGCTTTGCATTTTATAATGAAAAGACTCTTGCAATGTAGAGAGGAGAGCTGATTGGTTTCCAGCAACATCTTGCGTGTTCCCTGCCGCAGCCCTGAAGCCTGACAGCACCTAGCAAAGGAGTGTCGACACAGCCATGTTGGCCTGGCTCCTGGAATGTTAAGAGCAAGTTTGCACTGATTAAAAAAAAAAAAAAGTAAAGATTGAAAAACACCTTTTTGTACACAAATGGCACTATAAAATACAGATTACAGCATCTGATTATGTCTTCTGTGTTGATTTTTAGGCAGAGTGCAAATAGGTTCATGGGTAAAGCAGAAAAACTCAAAGGGAAAGGGAGAAGATTCTGCCATCTACAGCACTTAATGTTGTTTTTTTTTTTTTTTTTTTTTTATCCTTCTGTTCTTCAAGTCAGTATATGCCATTTAAACCACTTTATGGCATTAGGTAATGAGCTAATGCTTCCTCTATTAAGAGCAAGCAGCAGTGTCTTTCATATGAGTCACAAACATTGAATCCATTCAAATGGAGCATACTGAGTGGAGAGAATGGTATGTGTCATTATATAACGAACTTGGATTATGATGCTATCTGGCTGAAGATCATATTTATAATGCAATTTAGAGAACGTAGACAAATCAGGCATTGAAAATTAATGTGCATGCTTAAATGCATGACTATATTTTCATCTGTAACCACCAAACGACTGGGCACCAGGAGGTGCATTGATGGGTCCCGCAGCTAGGCGGGTCTGGGGTATCACGGTGCGATGGTTCTGGGTGAGGCTGTGTGGTGTGGGACAGGACCAGGGGACCTGAGACTGAACCCCTCAGCCTGGTGCCAGGACCTGAGGCTGTGTCCCCTGCCCTGGTGGGGTTTGCCTGGGGTGGGACCGGCTGGGTGTTGGTGTCACCCAATGGGGGTGGGGCCGACCGGACACTTCTATTATAGAGAAAGGGCGAATAGCAATCCTATCTAATAAAGAGAGAATATGCGAATCGATGTTCACACCCTCACAAAAGATGGCAGCACCCACACCCAATTAGGAGGGAATATGCTAATTGACTGCCCCCCCTCAAAGATTATGGTGCACACAGCCACAAGATGGCAGTGACCAGTCCCCTCATCCCCCAGGAGTGTCCAGCCACTCCGCACGCCTGCCTCCAGAGTCCCCCAGTCCCCTCAGACTCCCTGTTGCCCAGGGCAAGCCTGAGACACAGGAAATCCTCGGATGGTAGCTGCCCAGCTGCCCAGGGCCAGCCTGATGCACAAGCAAGCCTCGGATGGTGGCTTCCCAGCCACCCAGGGCCTGTCCGAGGGATGACCAAATGACTGAACAAGCATGCTGCGTGGGGTGACCACGTCAGCGGTGGGGGGGGGGGAGCAGTAAGAGTTGACCAGGCCGGTGGGGGGGTGCAGTTGGGGGCAACCAGGCTAGCAGGTGGGGACAGTTGGAGGTGATTACACTGGCAGGGGGGGCAGAGAGTGGTGACTAGGCTGGCGGGGGGCAGTTGGGGGCAAACAGGCCAGCAGGGGGGGTAGTTAGGGGTGACCATGATGGCAGAGGGGGATAGTTGGGGCTGACCAGGCTGGCACGGGGGCAGTCGAGGGTGACAAGGCTAGCAGGGTGGGGGTGGGGCAGTAAAGAGTGACCAGGCCAGCAATGAGGGGGAAGTTGGGAGTGAGCTGTGGGGGGCAGTGGGGGGCAGATAGGGGCGATGGGGGGGCAGTTAACAGTTACCAGGCCGGCAAGGGGGGGGCAGTTAGGGGCGATCAGGCAGGTAGGCAGGGGAGCGATTAGGACCCAGCGGTCCAGGATTGTGAGAGGACGTCTCACTGCTGGTCTAGACTAGCAGTCGGTCACCCCCCAAGGGTTCCCGGATTGGAGAGAGTGCAGGCTGCACGGAGGGGACCCCCTTCTCCATGCATGAATTTCATGCACTGGGTCTCTAGTATTAAAATATTTCCTCTAATTAATTCCATTTTAATGTGTATGAATTTCATGCACCGGGCCACTAGTTTTATCCAAAGGACCTAAAATATCACCCCTAACACACACACACACACACACACACACACACACACACACACACACACACACACACACTTTTTAAATCCTCCATAGTTTCCATATGTATAGTATTGGTTTCTTAAATATGTACACAACTACACATACTCACACACAATTGAAAATGTTTAAATAAACTACCTCAGAATGCATTTTCTTGTGACTTATTTTTATCTTCTTTGGTTTGCAAAGGTGTTTGGTCAGAATTCCATCTTGTATTATTGTGGTGTTCTGTTCTTGAGAACGTTGGCTCTGAGTGTAATTTTGCTCTTCTACAACCTAGGGACACATTTCATTTGGATTTTGATCTCATACCATTAAAAAGTATAAACAAAGCTTAAGAGCAGTGCCTTAAAAAACTATAAAAAGGAAGTGGCTTGTTTAAGCACAAGAATCTTTCCTCTCCATGAAAAAGTCAAACTTTAAGTGATAGCTACATTTGCCATAGAGCAAAAATACAGTATTCTGAAGTAAAATTTCTTTATGAACATTTGAGTGGTTACATCACAGTGTTAAGGCAATTTAAACTATATGGTAACATTTTTTAAGATACAAAGTTAACATTTATGTCAATGTTTAAGTTCAATTTACTTTCTATTTCTTCATTTAGAAAGCATATACAGAGTATCTGTTAGATGCCAAGGATAGTGATAAATTAATAATTTTAGTCATAAATGTCATAATTCACATTTTGAATGAGATAACATCTTTTGACTTGTTTTAAACATAATACACACATTTTAAAATCAAAGGGATATAAATATTGTTAAAATACTGTAAGAAATAAGAAATTTTTACCAAAGATAAATTTACCTCATTCTCTCTCACAGTCTCTGATACAATATCTCGTGTTCTAATGGTGGTTTCAAGATATGGGTTCATTTCAAATTTTTTAATAGAGTGCTCTTCTTTTTTTCTTAACTGCACCCTATTTTTTTCATATAACAGATCAACTTTTTGTCTCTTTTCTTTTTCTTCTTCTAAGGTAAACCTGCAGTTAAATGAAACCAAAGCTGTGATGGACATAAGATAGCCTGTTATATTTATATGATGTCTTATGTAAACTATATGGTAACCACAAAGCCAAACCTCGAGCAGATTCACAAAAAATAAAGAGCAGGAATCAAAGCACACTATGGGAGATCTTCAGTTCACAAAGGAAGGCAGCAAGAGAGGAAGAATGGAATAATGGAACTACAAACAGCCAGAAATCAAGATAGCATTAGTGAGTTGTTACCTGTCAATAATCTATACTAATAAAAAGGTAATATGCTAATTAGACAAGACATCTTCCAGACAGCCTTCTGGAGGTCCTTCCAGACAAAACCATGGTGGCAGGGGCTGAGGCACAGGCAGTTAGGGGTGATCAGGCAGGCCAGGGAGCAGTTAGGAGCATCAGGCAGGCAGGCAGAGTGATTAGGGGTGATCAGGCAGGCAGGCAGGTGAGTGGTTAGGAGACAGTGGTCCCAGATTGTGAGAGGGATGTCCGACTGCCAATTTAGGCCAGATCCCACTAAATTGGCAGTCGGATGTCCGCTAATGGGTCCCAAATTAGAGAGGGTGCAGGCCAGACTTTAGGGATCCCCCCAATGCATGAATTTCATGCACCAGGCCTCTAGTTACTTTATAAATGGATTGAATTTTCCAGTCAAAAGGCATAGAATGACTTGGGGTAGTGAACACACAATGCAGTGTACAGAGGCTGTATTGTAGAATTGTGCACCTGAAACCTGTATAAATTGGATAAATAAATACAATAAAAGAGAAAAAAAAGGCATACAATGTCCTTATGGATTATAATAAGAAACAACTATATGCTGCCTACAAGAAACTCAATTCATTCATTTTCTTAAAAATGTTTAATGCTCATCTGAGCATATGCTCCTTGGCTTTAGAAAGAGGGGAATAGAAAGAGAGAAAGACAGACAGACAGAGAAACATCAATGTGAGAGAGAACACTGATTGGTTGCCTCCCATACATACCCTGACAGGAGATCAAACCCACAACCTAGGTATAGTCCTTAACTGGGAATCAAACCCATAAACATCTTACATAAGGAATAGCGCTCCAACCAACTGAGCCACACAGGTCAGGACTCAATTCATTCTTTAAAAAAAAAATTCTTTATTGTTGAAAGATTATTTATGTCTCCTTTTTCCCTATTGAACTCTGCTCACCCACCCACTCTGCCATCCAGCACATGCCCCCCATTGTCTGTGTTCATTGGTCATGCTCATATGGATGGAAACAAGTCCTTTGGTTGATCTCTTACCACCCTCTCCCCGCCCCCTCCCCTCCCGTCTCCTTCCTTCTGAGGTTTGAAGGTCTATTTGATGCACTCCAACCAACTGAACCATACAGGCCAGGGAACAATTCATTCTTAAAGACAATTAAAGACTCAATGTGAAGAGATGGAAAAGGTATTCTTTTCAAGTGGAATGCAAAAGCAAACTGCTGTAACAATAACATATCAGAAAAAACAAAATATAAGCCAAAAACTGTAACAAGAAACAAGGAAGGTCTTTATAAGGGGATCAATTCATAAAGAACATATAACTATTGTAAATAGGTATGTATCCGACATTGGTTCCCCTAAAAATATTAAACAAATACTAACAGAACTATAGATAAAGTAGACAACAATACAATAATAGCAGGGGCCATCAATACTCCACTTTCAGCAATGAATAGATCATCTAGACACAAACTCAATTAGGAAATGCTAAACTTGAACCAAACATTAGACCAAATGGAAATAACAATCATTTATAGAACAGTCGTACATTATTTTGTTGTTGTTGTTGTTGTTGTTAAATTTATTGGCCTTTTCTAGAAAATTCTTGAAAAACCTTACAGTCATACATTTTTTTTATCACCACCTCAAAGACAAAGCTGCACTCCCATATTCACTGCAACCTTATTCACAATAGAAAGATATATAGACTAAGTGCTCACCAATGGATAAACAAATAAAGAGGATGTGGTATGTATGTATATATGTTTGTATGTAAGTTGGTATATATGTGTGTATTATGTATATATGTGTGTACACACACACATATACGCACATACAGTAGCATTTTCTCAGATCTGAGAAAGAAGGTAATCCTGCTGCTAGGGGCAGAAATAAAATAGTAGAGACTAGCTATGGTTATAAGAAATATTAATCATGCAGTGTTAACCATGATTATTTTGTTCTGATTAAAGAAAACATAGTGTTCCCAAACAGCCCAAGCCCATCCAAAGAGCAGCAGCCTTGTGAGCAGCCTTTCCCCATCCAAGGAGCAGCATCTGAGTGAGCAGCCCATCCCTGCAGCTAAGTGAAATGGAGGCATGCGATTTGTCAGAAAAAAAGTATTTCAGAATAAGGTCATACAGTTCATAAATCGGATGGATGAAAAAATCAACAACTTCGTAAGAATCAAGAAGAAATAAAGAGTGATATAGATGCAATAAAAAACACCATGGAATGTTTCAACAGTAGACTAGGAGAAGCAGGGGTCTGAATTAGTGAATTAGAAGACAGGGAAGCAAAAAACACCCAAACTGAACTGCAATTGGAGAAAAAAATTAAAAGAGAGGAGAAGAGCTTAAGAGAGCTTTGGGACAGGAAACGAAACAAAAT
The DNA here is from genome assembly GCA_025583905.1 of Ia io. Lineage (NCBI taxonomy): Eukaryota > Metazoa > Chordata > Mammalia > Chiroptera > Vespertilionidae > Ia > Ia io. Next base: position 21,689 of record JAJQQW010000002.1, on the reverse strand, counting down.
ACGAATAATAGGGGTGCCAGAATAACAGGAAGAGGAACAAGGGTTAGAAAACATATTTAATGAACTAATGTCAGAAAACTTCCTTGATGTGGGGAAGAAAAAAGGCACACAAGCACAGAGAGTCCCAAACAAGATGAACCCAAAAAGACCCACACCAAGACACCTCATAATTACAATGGCAAATGTTCAGGACAAAAGAGAGAATCTTAAAGGCTGCAAGAGAGAGACAGGGGGAGAAGGAAAATGGCGCCCAACAGGAAGGTAGCGAAGGAGAGATTGTGAGAGAGTGAGGGAGTGATAGAGGAGTGTGTGGACATGTGTGGTGTGTGTGTGTGTGTGTGTATGAGCTAGGGACAGTTAGATTCTACAGGTCTTAGAAGGGGCTGCCAAACCTGGCAGTCTTAGATGGCGGAGCCCTGCTACCAATGCAGACACTCTGGGGTGGCCAGCACAGGCACAGACACCACGCCATCCTGAGAAACAGAGCTGCTTGAGACTATGTTCCTGGCCTCAGCACCACCCAATCTGGTCTCAGACACAAACCAGGACCGTGCAGCCACTGGGGACACAGACTTACAACCACAGCTGCAGACCCACAGACACCAAGAATCCAGACATCCCAGCTGCAGATTTCTGTGAGTCACAGAGCCTATCCCCTTTTCTGCAGGCTTGTGGCAGTGCCATAGTAACTGATAGACCCGCCCCTCTCATGGGCCGCAGCAACGCTATAGAAATTTGAGCTTGGGTATGCACGGACACTGGGAATCTGTTCCCCGAAACACAATTGGGCGACCAAACCCAAAGCCCACGGGGGCGGAAGTGCCACCTGACTTCGATTCTGGGCAAGGGCACACAGAATTCTGTTTTCCACAGTGCAGGAGCAGAACTCCTGCTGACACAGTGCTACTGTGCAACCCAGTCCCCAGAGCTGACTGGGACCCTGATTCTCCTGGCGGTAGGCAGCACTAAATACCAGTGACTGGACTCTGTTTCTTACCACATGCACCTTGGATCCCTTACTCCCAGTCACACTAAGAGCCAGTGACTCCAATTCTTGGACCATGTGCACACAGGGACCCTTATTCTCAACACAAGGCCACACGAAGCAACAGAGACTCTGATACTTGAATTTGGTGCAGGCACAGGGGAACACTGACTCCTGGCACATGCTAGGAGGCTCTCATTTTCAGCACACGCCAGCAGGGTCTCTGTTTCAGCACAGTGCAGGCAGAGTCCCTGATTCTAGGTGCACACACGTGGCCACACTGAATTGCTGGAAATGCTGACTCTGGGCGAGTCTGGTTCCCACCAACCCACGGCAGCCACACATCTTAGTGTCAGAACTCTTCAGTGACATTTGAGTGTGCGAAGCTCTCACTTCACACTGCCCAGGCCCACACAACTTGACGTTTGAACCTTCTGGTGATAGTCAGAATGGGGAGACAACACATCCCCAGCGAAAAGAAAATGAGGAATCGCCAAGAAAGGAAATTAGTGAAATTGAAGCATGGGACATGGCAGAAAAAGAATTCAGAGTAATGGTTGTACAATTCATTCACCAGATGAATGAGAAAATCAATAATCTATGCAAGAATCAGGAAGAAATCAAAAGTGATATAGCTACAATCAAAAACACCGTGGAAGGTTTCAACAGTAGACTAGAAGAAGCAGAGGACCGAATTAGTGGTTTAGAAGATAAGGCAGAGAAACAGGCTCAATCTGAACAGCAACTGGCGAAAAAACTAAAAAGCAGGAGGAGAGCCTAAGGGAGTTTTGGGACAACACAAAATGAAGTAACATACGTATAATAGGGCTGCCAGAAGGACAAGAAGAGCAGTAAGGATGGGAACATCTATTTGAAGAAATAATGACAGAAAACTTCCCAGATATGGGGAAGAAAAAAGTTACACAAGTACAGAAAGTCCCAAGCAAGATGAATCCCAAAAGACCCACACCAAGACACATCATAATTACAATGGCAAATGTTCACTACAAAGAGTGAATCTTAAAGGCTGCAAGAGAAAGACAGAGACTTACTTACAAAGGATCCCCCATCAGATTATCAAGTGATTTTTCAACAGAAACACATCAAACTAGAAGGGAATGGAAGGAGGTATACAAAGTGCTACAAAGCAAAGAAATGAATCCAAGAATACTCTATCCAGCAAGACTATCAATCAAAATTGAAGGGGAAATCAGGAGCTTCGCAGACAAAAAAAAAAAAAAAAAAAAAAAAAGGCTAAGGGACTTTATTACTCCCAATCCAGCAATGCAAGAAATGCTAAAGGGAATGCTGTAAAAAGAAGAAATAAAATGTAAGAAAAAATACAGGCACAAAAATAGAAATGACTACAAACAAGTATCTTTCAATAAAAACTTTAAACGTAAATGGACTAAATGCTTCAATCAAAAGACATCGAGTGACTTAATGGATAAAAAACATGACCCATATATATGCTGTCCACAAGAGACCCACCTCAGAACAAGGGGCTCACACAGACTGAAAGTGAAGGGGTGGAAAAACATATCTTTCAGGCAAATGGAAATGAAAAGAAATCTGGGGTAGCAATACTTATATCTGACAAAATAGACCTCAAAGTGAAGGCCATAACAAGAGGAAGGCCACTTCATAATAAAAAAGGGATCAATACAATAAGAGGATATAACACTGATAAATATATATGCACCCAATGCAGGAGCACCCAAATACATAAAAAAAAAAAAAACTCTGGAAGATATCAAGGGAGAGAGCAACAACAATGCAATCATGGTAGGGGACTTTAATACACCACTGACATCACTGGATAAATCCTCTAGACAAAAAAAATCAGCAAAGAAATAGCAATACTAAATGACTCACTAGATCAGATGGACTTAATTGACATCTTCAGAACATTTCACCCCAAAACCATGGAATATACGTTCTTCTCAAGTGCACATGGGACATTTTGAAAAATAGACCACATATTGGGTCACATATTCAATGGTCTAAGTCTCCCCAAATTCAAGTAGATTGAAATTATATCAAGAATCTTCTCAGACCGCAATGGCATAATATTAGAAATAAACTACAATAAAAACTATTCAAAAAACTCAAACACTTGGAAGCTCAATAGCATGCTATTAAACAGTGATTGGGCTACCAATGAGATCAAAGAAGAAATTAAAAATATCCTGGAAACTAATGACAATAAAACACAACAATCCAAAAATCTATGGGACACAATGAAAGCAGTCCTGAGAGGGACGTTTATAGCTCTACAGGCCTACCTCAAAAAACAAGAAAAAATGCTAGTAAATCATTTAACTGGACAACTCAAAGGATAAGAAAGAGAGCAACAAGAAAAGCCCAGAGTGAGCAGAAAGAAGGAGATAATAAAGATCAGAGCAGAAATAAATGACATAGAGACCAAACAAACAAACAAGCAAAAATTCAATACAAAAGATCAATGAAACCAAGAACTGGTTCTTTGAAAGCTTAAACAAGACTGATGAAACTCTAGCCAGGCTCACAACAAAGCAGAGAGAGAGGACCCAAATAAACAAAATCAGAAATGAAAGAAGCAAAATAACAACGGACCCCACATAAATACAAAGGATTATTAAAAAATACTATGAACAACTCTATTCCAACAAACTGGACAACCTGGAGGAAATGGACATATTCCTAGAAAAATACAACCTTCCAAAACTCAATCATGAAGAGTCTAAAAATCTCAATAGGCTGATAACTATGGAATAAATTGAAGCAGTCATCAAAAAGTTTCCAGCAAACAAAAGCCTGGGGCCAGATGGCTTCACAGGGGACTTATATCAAACATTCAAGGAAGAACTAAAACCTATCCTCCTCAGACTATTCCAAAAAATTCAAGAGGAGGAAAAACTTCCAAGCTCATTTTATGAATCCAACATTACCCTAATATCAAAACCAGATAAAGACAACACAATGGAAGAAAATTACAGGCCAATATCCCTCATGAACATAGAAGCCTAAATCCTCAACAAAATTCTAACAAATCAGATCCAGCAGTACACCAGAAAGATCATACACCATGACCACATAGGATTTATCCCAGGAATGTAAGGATGGTACAATATCTGCAAATCAATAAATGTGATTCATCTCATAAACAAATTGAGAGATAAAAATCACATAGTCATATCAATTGATGCAGAAAAAGCATTTGACAAAATCCAACACCCTTTCTTGATAAAAACCCTCAGCAAAATGACCATACAAGGATCATACCTCAACATAATAAAAGCCTTATATGAAAAACCCACAGCCAACATCATATTCAATGGGTAAAAACTAAAACCATTTCCCCTAAGAACAGGAATGAGACAAGGATGCCCACTTTCACCACTGCTATTCAACACAGTTCTGGAAGTGCTAGCATAGCAATTAGACAAGAAGGAGAAATAAAAGGTATCCAAATTGGAAAAACGATGTAAAACTGTCATTATTTGCAGATGACATGATACTGTACATAGAAAACCCCAAAGACTCCATCAAAAAATTATCAGACTTAATAAATGAATTTAGCAATGTAGCAGGATAAAAAATTAATGCCAAGAAATCTATGGCATTTCTACACACTAATAGTGAACTTACAGAAAGAGAGACTAAAAAAACAATCCCATTTACCATCATACCAAAAATATTAAGATAACTAAGAATACACTTACTTAAGGAGGTAAAAGAACTGTACTCGGAAAACTACAGGACACTGAAGAAAGAGATAGAGGAAGACAAAGATGGAAGAACATACCATGTTAATGAATTGGTAGAATCAACATCATTAAAATGTTTATACTACCCAAAGTAATCTATCGATTCAATGTATTCCCCATTAAAATACCAATGAAATATTTCACAGACCTAGAATGAACTTTCCAAAAATTCATCTGGACTAAAAAAAGACCCCGATAGCTGCAGCAATCCTGAGAAAGAAGAACAAAGTAGGAAGGATCTCAATACCAGATTTCAAGCTGTATTACAAAGCCACTGTTCTCAAAACTGCCTGGTACTGGCACAAGAACAGTCATATAGACCAGTGGAACAGAACAGAGAACCCAGAAATTGACCCAAGCCACTATGCTCAATTAATATTTGACAAAGGAGGCAAGAACATACAATGCAGTCAAGACAGTCTCTTCAATACATGGTGTTGGGAAAATTGGACAGATACATGCAAAATAATGAAACTAGATCACCAACTTACACCATACACAAAAATAAACTCAAAATGGTTAAAAGACTAAAACATAAGACTGGAAACCATAAAAATACTAGAGGAATCCACAGGCAGCAAAATCTCAGACATATGCCGAAACAATTTCTTCACCAATAAAGCTCCTAGGGCAATGGAAACAAAGAGAAATTAAACAAATGGACTACATCAAAATAAAAAGCTTTTGCGCAGCAAAAGAAACCATCAACAAAACAACAAGAAAGCCCACTGCCTGGGAGAACATATTTGCCAATGTTATCACTGATAAGGATTTAATCTCCAACATTTACAGGAAACTCATACAACTTAACAAAAGGAAGATAAACAACCCAATTAAAAAATGGGCAAGGGACCTAACTAGATACTAGGGAAGGCCAAGAGACATGAAAACATGTTCAAAGTCACTAATCATCTGAGAGATGCAAATCAAAACAACAAATCGGTACCATCTCAGACCTGTCAGAATGGCTATCATCAACAAAGCAACAATCAACAAATGCTGGTGAGGATATGGAGAAAAAGGAACCCTCGTGCACTTTTTTGATGGGAATGCAGATTGTTGTACCCACTGTGGAGAACAGTATGGAGTTTCCTTAAAAAAACTACAAATGGAACCCCCATTTGACCCACTGATCCCACTTCTAGGAATATATCCCAAGAAACTAAAAACACCAATCAGAAAGGATATATGCACCCCTATATTCCTGGCAGCACAGTTTACCATAGCTAAGATCTGGAAACAGCCTAAGGCCCATTAGCAGATGAGTGGATTAAAAAGCTGTGGTACATCTACAAAATGGAATAGTATGCTGCGGTAAAAAGAAGGAATTCTTACCATTTGCAGGAGCATGGATGGAACTGGAGAGCATTATGTTAAGTGAAATAAGCCAGTCCGAGAAAGATAAATATCACATGATCTCACACATTTATGAAATATAATGAACAAAAACAGCCCCAGAGACAGACAAGCATCAAAAAAACCGTCAAGCCCCAGAGTGAAGGTACGAGAGGGTGGGAGTAAGGAGGAGAGATCAACCAAAGGACTTGTATGCCTGCATCTAAGCCTAAGCAATGGACATAGACACCAGGGGGATTAGGGCATGAGTGGGGGGATTGGGCGATGGGGGACAGGGACATATATGTAATACCTTAATCAATAAAAAGAAAAAAGAAGAAAAAAAATAAAGACAACATATTCTCATCTGGCTGGGAATTCCTTCCACCCACCTTGGACTTGGGAGTTAACCTGGAAATGTGGTCAGTCCTCTTTAAATGCCTATTATCATGATAGATTAACAACTTGTTGGTAATCTGTAACCATTATACCCATTTTCATTCCTTTTGCCTACTTCCCTTGCCTGTAATACCCATTTTTATCACATCTGCATCATACCCATTCTTATTTATTTTTCCTATAACATGTAATCTTTGTTTTTTGTCCCATATAAGCAGCAGGTTTATGGTGTGTGGGGTACAGAGCAGATTTTCTTGTATGGCCTGCTGCTCACTCATATTGTCAGCATCATCAGGAATAAATGTCATATATGATTCAACCCTGTCTTATGTACAGCATGGTGATTATAGTTAACAATACTTTATTATACACTTGAAAGTTGCTAATAGAGTAGATCTAAATGTTCTCACCACAAAGAAAGAATTGTTAATCATGTGATGTAATGGAAATGTGAACAAAGGATCCTCTGGTAATCATCTAACAACACAAAAGTGTATCAAATAAACACTGTATCCCTTCAAAATATACAATGTTACATGTCGATTATGCTCAATACAACTGGAAAAATTAGAAAAAATAAAATATATATATATATATAATGCCATGTAGGTATTTTATTTTATATTTATACTAGGGGCCCGTGCACGAAATTCGTGCATTGGGGGTCGGGGGTCCCTCAGCTCACCCTGCCCCCTCTCACATACTGGGAGCCCTCAGGGGATGTCTTACTGACGGCTTAGGCCTGCGCCCCACGGGGAGTGGGCCTAAGCCACAGTCTGGCCTCCCTTTGTGGGAGGCAACCGGGCTGGTCAGGGGAAGGCACCAGCCCCATCACCCCGCTGCTGCAGCCACTGTCAGTCACCGCAGCCACCAAGGTGTTTTCATCTACACGGACTCCATTCCCTTCACCAAGAAAAAATGACAACTTTTTTAGGCATTTTCAAGATGTGTCTTTCATAGGATATGCATTTCTTTATTTATTTTTTATCCTCACCTGAGGATATGTTTCCATTGACTTTTAGAGAATGTGGAAGAGAAAGGGAAAGACAGAGAGAAACATCAAAGTGAGAGGAACACTTTGATTGGTTGCCTCCTGCATGAGCCCTGATCTGGGCCCTGGCCAGGGAGGAGCCTGCAACCTAGGTACATGCCCTTGATCATAATCGAACCCAGACCTTGCTGTCAGCAGGCCAAGGCATTATCCACTGAGTCAAACCAGCTAGGGCAGGATATGACATTTCTTAGCCCTCCAGCTGTGGACCTTCATTTTTTTCTCCAGAAGTGTGGTGGAAAAACCCTAGATCACCTTTTTGGATTCTTATTACCCAAGTTACTAAGAATATTACCAGTGGCATAAAGGAAGCTTAGCCAATGTGCAGTCAGAAAAGTTGTTTCCTCTATAGTTCACACCAATGGAGGGCTGGGCCCTGCCCAGGCCTAAAGCCTCTGGCCGAAGCTTTAGGCCTGGGCAGGCCCCTCCAGCTCCCTCTGATCACCGGCTCAGCCCCTGCCCAGGCCTGCCCAGACCGAAAGCCTCCTGGGCAGGAGCGGACCCCCAGCTCCCTGCAATCAATCGCAGGGGGTCCGCTCGCACACCAGGCCAAAAGGCTCTGGTGGAGGCTTTTGGCCTGGTGCCAGAGTGGACACCCAGCTCCCTGTGATCGATCGCAGGACATCCACTCCTGCACCAGACCGAAGCATCCCCCAGCTCCCTGCAATCGATTGCAGGGGGTGTGCTCCGGCACCAGGCCCAAAGCCTCCATCAGACGCATTTGGCCTGGGGCCGAAGCAGACACACAGCTCCCTGTGATCAGTCGCAGGGGGTCCGCTCATGCACCAGGCCGAAGCATCCCCCATCTCCCTGCGATCGATTGCAGGGCGTATGCTCCGGCACCAGGCCAAAAGCCTCCACCAGAGGTTTAGGGTCTGGGGCTGGAGCAGACACCCAGCTCCATGCGATCGATCACAGGGTGTCCACTCATAAACCAGGCCGAAGCAACCCCCAGTTCCCTGCGATCGATTGCGGGGGGTCGCTAGTGCCCCAGGCCAAAAGCCTCCAGCTCCCTGCGATCTGTTGCAGGGGATTCGCTCAAGGTGCCTATGTATGCAAATTAACCGCCATCTTGGTTGGGTTAATTTGCATACTCACCCTGATTTGGCTGGTGGGCGTGGCTTGGGCATCGTGAAGGTGCGGTCAATTTGCATATTACTCTTTTATTAGGTACGATAGAGAGAGAGAGAAGGCAAATAATCCAATTAGTTATGATTTTCTTTGAAAATGAACTTATTTGATAACTTTCCTACGAACTTATTTGATAACTTTTAGGCTACTATCTAATCCTATATAATAAAAGGCTAATATGCAAATTGTCCCTTCGGGAGTTCAACCAAACGGAAGTTCGACCGCTTGCTATGAAATGCACTGACCACCAGGGCCGGTGCAGGATGAAGGACCAGGGGGTGGTGTGTAACAAAGCAAGACCTTGGTCAGCAGCCAGCAGTCAGGGGAGGAAGGCCCTGATTGGCCCTGATCGCCAGCGAGGCCTAGGGACCCTACTCGTGCATGAATGTCATGCACCAGGCCCCTATTCTTTCTTAACATAAAAAGCTAAACTTTCCAACAGAAAAGTCTAATTACTTATTTATGGAATAAATGTGTGCATAACAATATCATTATTATATACCTTAACAAATGCACAAAAATACCTTGATCAGGTTGCTCAGTTGATTGGAGCATCTTCTTTTACACAAAAAGGTTTCAAGTTTGATTCCCCAATAAGGCACATACCTGGGTTTCAGGTTCAATTGCGAAACAGGGAGCATACCCGAGGCAACCGATGGATGTTTCTCTCTCACATCAATGTGTGTGTGTGTGTCTCTCTCTCCCCCCTCTCTCTAAATCAGTAAGAACATATCCCCAGGTGAGGATTAAAATAAAATTATAACATATAGATAGTTACATAAATAACTCTCCTGGTTTTCTCTAAACATCTAAAAAAAAATGGGAGGAGTGCATTGAGCAACACGGCATAAAGAAACGTGAGCAACATGGCATAAAGAAAAGCAAACTGTATCGGACATTAAAAAGAAACAAAGACGGCCCTGGCCATTGTGGCTAATTGGTGAGAGCATGGGCCTGGGCACCAAAAGGGTCACAGATTCGATTCCTGATCAAGGCCACATACCTGGGTTGCAGGTTCCATCTCCAGCCCTGGTTCACTTGATGTGTTTCTCTCACATGGAGGTTTCTGTCTCTCCCTCCCTCACTTCCACTCTCTCTAAAAAATCAGTGGAAAAAATAACCTTGAGTGAGGGTTAACAGCAACAAAACAAAGACCAAAAAAATTGTGTTAATACGTGGTATAAGGGCAAACACCAATCACAGAAAACGTGAAATGGATGAAATTGGCACCAGAAAGCAAATGAACTGGTCTGGTGACACTTCAGTTGAGCAAGCATTGTTGAAATGTGCACACAACAGCGTTCTTGTGGTCCCAGTGCCGGCAGCTGAATTGAAATCTGTGGCAGTTAAGTTTGCAAATCATATGAACACATCATTCAAAGCAAGTGATGGGTGGCTTGGGCGCGTTCACAAAAGACATGAAATTATGAGAAAATAAATTTATGGTGAAAATTTAAGTGTTCCAACAGAAGAGACTAAACCATTTAGGCAAAAATTAATAGAAGGCATAAATAACGCAATGCTACTACAGCCTCAGATTTACAATGCTGACTAAAGTGGTTTGTTCCGGCTTCTGTGCCTGAAAACACACAAGCCTGCAAATAGGAAAAACTGACATCTGGAAGAAAAGTCAGCAAGGATAGGATCACGGCACTGCTTTGTGCCAACACCAATGGATCACGTACTGGTAAACTGACACCTGTGATTGTTGGCAAAACTCACAAACCTAGAGTTTAAAAAAATATAATGAATCACCTGCCTGTTTTGTATTGCAACTCTAAAAAGGCATGGCTCAACTCAGACATTTTCCAAGAGTGGTTTTTGAAAGAATTCGTACCCGCAGTCAGGAAGTTTAAAGGCGAAGAGCTTAGAATACCACCAGAAGATGCAAAATGTTTATTGCATTTAGACAATGCTCTTGCTCATCCATCCAAAAATATATTATGTTCAGGGGATGGCAAATTTAGATGTATGTTTTTGCCCAAAAATACAACATCATGAATCTAGCCCATGAACCTGGGGGATAATTCTGGCAACCAAATGAATATACCGCAAAAAATTTTTAGAGGTAGTAGCGGTTGTATCGCAGAATGAAGGTAATGATGAACATACAACAGGACAGCATAACTTACAAAACTTAACGTTTTAAAGAGTTACCGTTTAAAATCAGCAATTTTTAAATTTTTCTGCAGCATGAAAGGAAGTGAAAGTGCAAATATTGGAAACTTGTTGGAAGAATTTGCTTGATGATGAAGGGAGACTTGCATTTAGGAGGGCTGAAGGTTACTGATTACTGTGGAACAACACAGACTATTGGTGGAGAAGTAGCAGAGGAAGATGTTTTACAGTAGTTAGAAGAAGATGAAGGTGACCCTGGTTACCAAACTATGAGTGAAAGTGAAGCAGATGAGGTGCTGACCTTGGAAGATGAGGATGGGAGTGAAGCTAAGGAGGAAGAAGAAACAACACACCCCAAATATAAAGTTATTAGTGCTTGGGTCCCATCTCCACGATCTAATAACATCTATTGACAATTCATCGGATAATGAAATGCAGCTCTATCACAGCCATTTTTGAAATTTTTAGGGAGTTAATTATAAAAAACAGCAGACTTCAAAAATTCAAATGAAACTCGACAGGTTTTTCAAGGCAGGATTACCTACAGGATCGAACATCGAACATTAATGTCACACCACAACAGGGAGTCTGGATATATCATCATCCAAAGATGATTATGTAGGAAAAGGTTTTTCTGTTCTTATAAAATTTAAATTTTGTTTTTGTTTTTTTTTAAGAATATTGTTTATTTTTTAGTTTAATATAATTAAAGTGTATTTTTGGAAAAATGTTTATTTCAATTTAGATTGCATGCTTAATATAGTCTCAAAACTTCGGTTTTGAGCAATAATATCTATAAAAATTTGTTTATGAAATTAAACTTTTCTTACACACTTAATTATAATTACACAAATGTGTCTATGTAAGTAAAAGCAGGTAAAATAATCTGTCAATTTTTTCACATACACATTCAGAAAACCGACTTTATTATATACTAGAGGCCCGGTGCATGAAATTCATGCATGGGGGCGGGGAGGGGGGTGTCCCTCAGCCCAGCCTGCACCCTCTCCAATCTGGGAACCCTCGAGGGATGTCCAACTGCCTGTTTAGGCCCGATCCCAGTGGGATCATGCCTAAACGGGCAGTCGGACATCCCTCTCCCAATCCAGGAACTTCTGGCTCCCAACTGCTCGCCTGACTGCCTTCCTGATTGCCCCTATCTGCTTCTGCCTGCCAACCTGATCACCCCCTAACCACACCCCTGCCAGCCTGATTGATGTCTAACTGCTCCCCTGCCAGTGTGTTTGCCCCCAACTTCTCTCTTCTGCTGGCCTGGTCACCCCTCACTACCCTCCCCTGCAGGCTTGATCACCCCCAACTGCCCTCCCTTGCAGGCCTGGTCCCTCCCAACTGCCCCCCCCTGCTGGATATCTTGTGGTAGCCATCTTGTGTCCACATAGGGGCAGGATTTTTAACCACATAGGGGCAGCCATCTTTTGTGTTGGACAGATGGTCAATCTGCATATTACTCTTTTATTAGATAGGATAGAGGCCTGGTACATGGGTAGGGGCCAGCTGGTTTGCTCTGAAGGGTTTCCCAGATCAGGGTGGGGGGTCCCTTGGGGCATGAGGTGGCCTTGGCGAGCGGCCTGTGGTGGTTTGCAGGCTGGCTACGCCCCTGGTGACCCAAGCATGGCCCTGGTTTCTGGGATTTATTTATCTTCTATAGTTGAAACTTTCTAGCCTTAAGCAGAGGCCAAAGCAGGCCAGTGCTGTGGGAGCTTGGTGTCTGGCATTGCCAGACACAACCCTAGCCTCCTGCTCTCTCCAGCTCTGTAGCTGCCACCATTTTTGTTGGGATTTATTTATCTTCTATAATTGAACCTTTATAGCCTTAAATGGAGGCCTGGGCTGGCCAGGTTATGAAGAAAGCTTGGCTTCCTCCATCGCTGGGGAAACCCAAGCCTCCCTCCTGCTCGCTCAGTGTGCCGCAGCCATCTTGGTTGGGTGAATTTGCATACTCGCTCCTGATTGGCTAGTGGGCATGGTTTGTGGCCGTGGCATGTGGATATAGCAGAGTGATGGTTAATTTGCATATTACTCTTTTATTAGATAGGATAAGAGACTTTTCGTTCTAAGGGACACCCCCTTGCCTGAATTCATCCCTTACACCTAGGTTTCACTGTATTTTAAAGATAACCTGACAAGATTTGCTGACAGATTAAATGTGAGGTTTAAGAAAAAGAGAAAGACAGGAGCTGAGGATGACACCAAGTTTTCAGCAGAGAAATTGGAAGAGCTGTCATTTACTCAAACAAGAAAGACCACATGAAGGGCAGGTGTGAGAAAGACTATCAATAGTTCAATTTTGGAGATCTTATGTCTGGAACACCCCATAGCTATATATAAAAAAAAAAAAAAAGAATATCAAGTAGGTAATTTTATATGTAGGTCTGGCATTAAGGAGAGAGATCTGGTCTGGAGATATAAATTTGAAGATCCTTAGTATATACAAGGTAGTAAAAGTCATGAGAAAAAAGATCAAGAACTTAATCCTGGGACACTTGAATCTGTAAAAATAGGGAGATGAAGAGAAGCTAAACAGACCAAGGACAGACTAGGAAAGGCAAGGAGGAAACCAGGTGATTGTGTTCCCCCTACCCCCTGAAAACTCCAAGACCTAAGAGCCAAATGAAAAAAGAGAGAGTTTCCCATTGGGTCTAATATGATAGGTTATGAAAAACCAGGTCTAAAACATTATGTCTAAATTTACTAGAGGAAAACAAGTACTAACCTTGAGAAAAAACAATTTTGGAGAAGAGGTCGGACTGAAAATTACCAGAGTGAGCTCAAGAGTGCATGGGAGGGAAATTATAACCAGTGAGTACAGACCGTTCTATTCAGGACTTTGTAGCTAAATGGCACGACCTTGGATGATCTCATCTGCTTCATGTTTAGCTGTAGCTTTCAATCCTTCCATAATGACTATGAAGTATTTTTGTAATACTTGAAAGTTTTTAATCACATACCTGTGGCACTATATGGTTTAACACATGCCAGACTAGTTGTTACATAGTAAATTCACAAAATGATACACCTAAAAGATGCCATGAATTTTTTCTAGATATATAATATTTTATAACCCTATTATCATGTTTCTCATGCTTACAAAGACCACAGGATTTCTTGCTAGATGAAAATCATTCAACTCTAGAATATACTACTCAAATGTACAAAGTACAGTGTAATTAGTCATATTAAAATCTTGTAACAGAAATAAAGGGGATACATGCAGGTAATATTCTTACTTTATAAACTGAATTTTTGTAAATTTTGTAATATAAAACCCTGTTGAAAAACTGGGTGAGGTGCATACTGAAATGCATTCTCTCTAAAAAGGAAGGATAAAGGCATGCACTCGTGGTACCTTTCAAAAAGAAGATTCACTACATTAGGAGCACCTTGGTTTACCTGGTGTCTACGACAGATTTCAGAGACCCGATGGTTCATGAAGCCCACAGTACTGAGTGTCTGGCGCTTTACAGAATAGGTTTGTCAACCCCTCATCTAGCAGATTAATCCCCTGATGTGCTTTAGTAGGTTTTAGTCAATATTCTGAAATTTATAGATAAGATATGAAACAAATTGCCTTGTGAAATCCTTGGGCTTTCAGATTAATTTGAGGGCACAATATTTGAAGACTCAGGAATTAGGAACAAGCACAAAAAGCTAGTAGCTAGTAATTTAGATGGAAACAAAGTAGAGTGACAGTGTAGCATATAACTTCCTATTATAACTGAGCAGGTATTAAAAGTATCCTCACAAAATTTGTTTAAGACATGACATTAAACCCAATGCTTTAACTACATGTCAGTTGTCTAACAATCAATATATTGTAGACATGAACTACCCTCATTTTTTTCAGTGGCTGCAAACTACATTTTTTATGGGTATAATAAAGTATTTCCTTATAGATAGGTATTTACACTATCTCTAACTTTTTGCTATGCAATGTTGTAATAAATATCCTTAACATACATATGTATATTTGTAACATTTACATAAATATCCTTAATGCATGTGTATGTTATATATCTTTAACATCTATGTCATACTTTATATTTATACTAGAGGCCCAGTGCACAGAATTGTGCACAGGTGGTGTCCCTTGGTGTGGCCTGCTGCGATAGGGCCGAAACCAGCAGTCCAATGCTGCCTGCCCCTCCTGCCTGCTGCTCCTGCTCATTCCAGCCCCACTGCGCCTGCTGAGGGCTCATGCCCTGTCAGCCTTGATTGGCAGAGGCTTGCACCACTGCACAGGTGCTCGCCAGCCATGAGCCCTGCATCTGGCTCCCGACTGGGGCGATTGTGTTGGTGGGGGGAAGGCCTGGGAGGCGATCAGCCCTCTCTGTGGGTAGTGGAACACCCTTGCCAGCACGGGATCTGGATCCATCCCGCTGGCTGCCTTTCACACTGGTTGGAGAGAGCCATCTGACAGCCACTTGTGTAGGGAGGGGAAGCGGCCGCGGTACCTGAGGCCAAGTTCCAGAAGCCTTCAGTGCTGTCAGGATCGTGCTAGTGGTGCAGGTCCATTGGTGCCTGGCCCATTCTTCAGAGACTGGACCTGCAGGGCTACTGAGGCAGTGAGTGGCTGCTGCCAGGCTGGTGGGCTGCCTGGACAGGTTGGTCAGCTGAGTAGTGCTCCTGTTGTGGGAGCACACTAACCACCAGGGACCGCTCCATTGGACAAGTCATTCGGTCATTCAGTTGTTCGGTCATTCATTCTTTCAGTTGCTTAGGCTTTTATATATATATATATATATAAAGGCACAGTAATACATATAATGACCTACTGTATGTTTTATATACATAATCTATCCTATCTAATAAAAGAGTAACATGCAAATTGTCTGTCACTCCAACACACAAGATGGCTGCCCCCATGTGGTCAAAGATGGCTGCCCCAATTTGGACACAAGATGGCCACCACAAGATGGCTGGCAGAGGAGGGCAGTTGTGTGCAATCAGGCCTGCAGGGGAGGGCAGTTGGGGTTGACCAGGCCTCCAGGGGAGGATAGCTGGGGGGGACCAGGCCTGCAGGGGAGGGCAGTTGGGGGCAATCAGGCCTGCAGAGGAGGACAGTTAGGGGTGTCCAGGCTAGCAGAGGGAAGTTGGAGGTGACCAGGCCTCCAGAGGAGGACAGTTGTGGGGGACCAGGCGGGCAGGGGAGGGCAGTTGGGAGGGACCAGGTCTGTAAGGGAGGGGAGTTGGGGGCAATCAGGCCTGCAGGGGAGGGTAGTTAGGGTTGACCAGGATGGCAGAGGAGGGCACTTGGGGGTGACCAGGCCTCCTGGGGAGGACAGTTGGGGGGGACCAGGCCTGCAGGGGAGGGCAGTTAGGCATGGATCAGGCTGGCAGGGGAGTGGTTAGGGGGTGACCAGGCTGGCAGGGAGAAGCAGTTAGGGGCAATCAGGCAGGCAGATAGGAGAACAGTTGGGAGCCAGCAGTCCTGGATTGTGAGAGGGATCCCAGATTGGAGACAGTGCAGGCTGGGCTGAGGGATACCCCCCACCCCACCCCGTGCACGAATTTTGTGCACCGGGCCTCTAGTATATATATATAAAAGGCCAGTATGCAAAGTGTCCCCTTCAGAGTTTGACTGGGAGACCGGGAGTTTAATCGCTTGCTATGACATGAATTGACCACCAGGGGTGTCACGGAAAGAAGGAAAGCCCTGGCCAGTAGCTGGCAGATGGGGAAGGGAGGCCTTGGGCCCGCAGCTGAAAGGCCCTGATCGGCCCTGATCACTGGCCAGGCCTAGGGAGCCTACCCATGCACAAATTCGTGCACCAGGCCTCTAGTATTATATAATTAATGTCCTTAGGATGTGTATGTGTGTTTTTATACAAGTCATGTTTTCCTGTAGGATCCGGAGCTCTGGAAATGAAGCTATTGGGATAAAAGAATGACATACTTGAAGTTTTGAAAAAGACTCAATTACCCTTCAAAAAAGATGTGCCAATTTCATCTGCCAATAGTGTACAAGAATGCCTTTTCCTCCATGGGTCAATTCTGGTTGTTATATTTTTTAAAATAAAATAATTATCATTATCAGTTCCAAAAATGGTAGTTCATTGCTTCTTGATTTGCATTTTTCTGATTACCAAGCAAGGTTCACTCTCTTTAGTAAAAACATAAACTTAGTTAATCAGGAATATTAGCTCAAATTGGAATTTGTTTTATAGGATAAGAATAATCACCTGCTGTTAAGTATGGCTGTAGGCTTACCTGTAAGAATCTGCATTCTCCATAAAAGAAACCTGCTGCTTATCACTTTGCTCACTGTTGGTCTGCTGACTCAGTCCAACACTGTCACTGTCATCAGCACCATCACACATGTTTCCTGATGTTTCCCTTTTACTGCTTTTCTGCTTCTTTTTTTCCTTAACCTTTGAAGAAAGGTTAATATTAAGGATATTGTGATTACGTTATTCATTAAAAAGGCTGTGTTTTCATGAATTTTATGAAATTAATAAAATTGCTATGACTTGAATGAATAAAAATATTTTGTGTGTTGAAGTTTATCATTAAATTGTTGTCAATTCTACTTCATTTCTGTTTCAGTAAAGAAGACGACTTTTCCAAGATTTTTAATAGAGCTGTCTTAATCTTGTGCTCCCATTCATATCACATCCACTTTGTTACCTAACATTCCCCTTACCCACCCCCTCATTTATCTAGCAGTGACAGAGAAATAGAAGGACAAAGATGCAAAATGTGTCCTCTTCTGTCTTTCCCATCTGGGTCTTGCATTACCCACCAGATTTAGAGGATGTGAAATTGTGAGTGAGTATCAATAGGAAGCTTTCCTCTTTCTGCACGAAGCTATTCCTGCCCCCATTGCCTTTTACAATTCTTTTTTCTTTAAGAATTTGAGGGTATCAAAAAAGTGGTGGAATTCATAAAATATACGAACAGTTTACCACAACACTGGAGCAGAATGAAACCAATGAATTGTTGGTTAATGTACAACTCTGGAAAATGAGTAATACAATCACTATAAAATCTTATAGTTAGAGGATATACAAGTAGTTATCTACTTACTTTAGCCCCATAGTTACTAATAATGGAAATAAAACCAAGGTTAAATGACCTGTCCAAACTCGGTAAGGATGCAATTCCTACCATTTTATGGCACCAAAAGAAAGAATATCTATATATATATATAAGCCTAAATAACCAGAGAATGACCAGTCACTATGATGTGCACCAACCACCAGGGGGCAGATGCTCAATGCAGGAGCTGGCCCCTGGTGGTCAGTGTGCTCCCACAACCAACCTCCCCCAGCCGGCCAACCTCCTGTGATCTCTTCCCTGGGCCGGCAGGCCCTGGTCGCCTGATATGGGCCTGCTGGCCAACCTCCTGTGGTCTCTCCCCTCTAGCCAGCCAACCTCCTGTGATCCCTCCCCTCTGGCCAGCAGGCCCAAATTGCCTGATCGGGGCTGGGTCCCAGGCTGGGACAGGGAACTGGTGTGGGTGGTGGTGGACACTGCACATTTCCAAAGGTGGACGAGGGCCGGCTCCTTCCTTGGGGCCGTTGGCTAACCTCCCATGTCCTGTCCCTCCCCCAGCCAGCAGGCACTGATCGGCCTGCCACCCACCATTTGTGGTGGCAATGTGGTTCCGAGGGAAGGTGGAGGGGAGAGGCAGGGAACTGCATGGTGGTGGGGCACCAACGATGGCGGTGTCAGAGTCCGGCATCCATTCCTACCACGCCTAGCCTGGCAACTGTCACTTCCTCTCCGGACCGGGCCTGATTGGTCTAACCCTGATCAAGGTCAGACCTAGGGATCCCACCCATGCATGAATTTCATGCACCAGGTCTCTAGTCACTCTATAATGCTCAATCAGATAAGTAAACAGAAAATTTCATCAAATTAATCAGGTAAATTAAGTATGACTTTTGAAAAGTAATTTAATGCCTTAGTGTAATGAGAGGGTTCATCCACATCCTATATAATAAAGAGGTAATAAGAAAATTAACCCTCACACCCTCACAGGATGGCTGCCTATGACCAGTCTGGCAAGGGGGTTAGTAAGGGATAACCAAACAACTGAACAAGCAGGCTGTGTGGGGCAGCAGCGGGTTAGTGAGGGATGACCAAACGTCTGAACAGCAGGCTGCATGGGACAACCAGGCCAGCAGGGGGGCCGTAAGGGGCGACCAGTCCAGCTGGGGCCAGTTGGCAGCAACCAGGCTGGCAGTGGGGAGCAGTTAGGTGTGACCAGGCTGGCAGAGGTGGGCAGTTGGGGAAGATCAGGCTGGCGGGGCAGGGGGCAGTTAGGAGCGACCAGGCAGGCAGGCAAGTGAGCAATTAGGAGCCAGTGGTCCAGGATTGTGAGAGGAATGTCTGACTGCCGGTTTAGGCCCGATATCGGGCCTAAACCGGCAGTCAGACTTCCACCAAGGGTTCCTGGATTGGAGAGGGTGCAGGCTGGGCTGAAGGGACCATTCCCCTCCCACCCCTGTACATGAATTTCGTGTACTTTGCCTCTAGTTTTCTTATAAAGAAGCATAATAGCTTACGTTTTTTTCATCTTAAAAATCAATGAACCTCAAAACACAATATTCTCCTATAGAGAAAAACATTGATTTTATTGCAAATAATTTATGTGACCTATATGATGCATACCTGTCAAAATGATAATTACCATGCTTTTATTGTTGAAAGGTGTTCTATCTCTTTTTATATTTTAATCTTTTCATTACAGTTTGCATTCAACATTATTTATATTAGTTTCAGTTGTGCCACATAGTGGTTAGACAATCAGATAATTTACGAAATGATCCCCCTGATATTTCAATACCCATCTGACACCATACATACTGATTACAATACTAGTAGCCCAATGCACAGATTTGTGCACATTGAAAGGGTATTAACTAAAAGAAATATTTTAATATCCCTATTCACCCTTTCTGTATAATAGAAATGTCAGAGATGAAAGAAAAAATAGTAAGGTGTATATGAAAATAATATATAAATTGATTAATAAACAATAACAACATGATATGACAACAAAGACATGATATAAAAGCAACAAAAACATGATATAAAAACAACAAAAACAAGATATAAAAACAACAAAAACATGACATAAAAACATTGATAAAAACAATGACTGATAAATTGATCCAACTTATTCTAATATCTCCCTGTATACCACATTAAGAATAAAAGCACTTTCAGAGTGCTGGACTAATTTCCTTTGTGATGAAGTATTTACAACTTTAATGTCACATGCTCTTCTATCTCGAGAGAAGCAACATATAACTGACCATGTGCGAAATCGGGTTCAGGAAAGAATATTCCTACTCTGTCTAGAGTTTGTCCATGTAAATTTATTAATAGTCATCACAAACGCTGGCATCACGGGAAACTCTCTTAGAATTAATTTAAATGGGAGGCCAGTGTCAGGCAAGGACAATCAATTCTCAGAATCAGAACAACCACTCCTTTCACACAACCTGTTAATATTTTAGCTTCGATTATGTTAGGTCACAATCTTGTGATAATAAATCTAGTACCATTACAAAGACACCATTTACTATTACGATTTCTCAGTAGCATGATGTTTGCACCTACTTTCAATTCTAATTTATGACATGGCATTCCCAAAGGAGTAATACTATTAGGAAACTCAATGGGAAAACTTTCCCCTCCGGGATCATCCGTTGAATCAATGGAATCATCCCTCAAATAGGTGTGAAAATATTCATCAAGTATATCCAAAATTTCTTCATTTAATTTATGAACGTGCTCATTTTTAGGACAAAGAATCACACGTTTAGATATATTTTTAATAGTATCTATAGATATACTATTTCCAAAGGTAGCTTCAATAATAGATCCGTAAAAATTCATTTCACGGGGGATTTCAATAATATCCATTCCTAAATGAAAACTGCTATCAAGTTTGCCATCTCCAAGTTTTACTAACCATTCCTTATAAGCAGAATCCTATGATCTCATATTTGTTTTAAGGGACAACTGTCTACAGTACTTTAAGCTTGTTTGTACTATGGCTGATGGCATAGCATGAGGCACAACCCTGAGACATTGTCGAAAATCCCCTCCAAGGAGAACTTTCCCACCAAATGCAACATTCAAATTCATACTTTCTCTTAGTAATCTGTCTATGGCGTTTATATCATGACTGGATGCCATGGTGCACTCATCAATAATGAGAAGTTGGGCCTTTTTAATGGTTTTAGCAACTTCACTTTTTATATCGAGTCTAGAAATTAAAGTTTCATTGGCACCAGCAAGAGCTTTATATGTATCACGCATGCAGGAGTCAATGTTTACTTTTAAATTACCAGTGCGCGTCATATGTACCAGCAGGTCGGTTGGTTGGATGGTTGGACGTATGTATGGTCAGTCACTTAGCCTTTTATATATATAGATGGCTGACTATATTATCTCTGCTGTACTTGACATCCCTGTGACTATTCTGTAATACCAATTTGTACTTGTTGATCTCTTTACTTTTGACCCACTCTACCGTCCCCGTTCCCTCTGGCATCCATCAATCAGATCTCTGTTATCTATGAATATCTTTTAAATTTCTTAGATCATTTATTTTGCTCTTTACATTCCACATATAAGTGCAATCAGATGGGACATATCTTTCTCTGACTTATTTGACTTAGCACACTGCCCTCTAGGTCCATCCACGCTGTCACAAATGGTAAGATTTCAGGTTTTTTATGGCATCATCATACTTTATTAAACAATATAATGTGAAGATTCAACTCAACAAACACATCTGAGAGTTATGATAAAAAAATATATATTCAAGTACATGTGTTTGTCATCAAAATATCTAAATAATATTCCAATATTCCAATGATGATGTACAATACAGGTGGGCACTTGAAATATTGGGGCGACTAGGTTGTAAAGTATATGTTTATCT